>VXBA01002045.1:857530-1171321 GCA_013399895.1 Serilophus lunatus
CATTACTGGCAGAATTTTTTTGGAACATCGTGTCTGTACTATGAGTGGATTTGCTGTGATTCTTATTGCCCGTGCTAATACTATAGCTTTTCTACTGGTTCCAGATGTGTAAAATACAATATGGGATGGGAAGAGGAAAAAGTATAATGAAAAACTTCTGGATTTTTATATCATAGACAATTGCTGTAATTTTGCAAAGAAAGCTTATGGAAGTTCATATGATATTTAATGGAAATGCAGTTATTTGATTAGATTCCCTCAAGGAGTATAGAGGGGGGAAAAAACCAGCTAATTCTGGACTCTCCATATGGGCCATATGAGTACTACTAGACAGTTTGCTTGTAAAAGTAGCATATAAAAAGGAAGAGAGAGATTCCAGTTCAGATGTACTGTGTTGGAAAGGCACCTGAAGGGATTCCTGAAGTATGAAACCATAGAGAAAGCTGATGACAGTTTTTCTTCCCTTCGTGTCCAGTTCTCCTCATGAAACCAGAGTTCTCTGGACTCTACTCTAAAAAAAGAGGTTATTATCTTAATTCTTATGTGATTGCAGGTAACTGCTCATTGTGATGCACAGAAAGGAGCAAACGTTTCTGCTGTCGTATCTACATCTGTAACTTTGGAGCATTGCCACGTGTGTCGACAGCATTAATCTGTTAACTTACCAGAGTCTTAAAATTGAGCCAAATATACACCCTTCAAGAAAACTGTTGATCAGTAGTTTAAATATTTAGATTAACTGGTGCCTCCTTATAAGACAAGACAAACTCATTAGTTTCCACACAGTCAGGCTTAGTATCAAGAAAATTCAGATGTGCATTTCACTAACTAAAAGCTAAACGGAATGGTAGAAACAGCTATAGCATTCCATCAAACTTGTGGAGAGCTGGAAAAAAAAATGTTTTTAAATCTTACAATCCCTTGAAATCCTGTGTTTTCTTCTTTAGTCTTTGCAGGTAGATCTACTTCAGTTTTAGTTTGTTTTACTAAAAGACATCAGAACACAAAGTACCTTGTATAAACTCATCAGCTTGTTTATTCATGTAGAATCATAACTGTCCGAGTTAACCACTGCGTGTATGTTTTCTATTGTGGAGTAACTTTTCATATTACTAATTGAGGAAGGGGGGGAAAGTGTCTTTTTGTGTAACTGCAGGTGTATGTTAATAGTTTTAAAATGCTAAAATAGAACTTGAAAGTGTCCTTAATGGTAAGATGATTTCCTTTTTAATTGAATTTCAGACAGAGGGCAGAAGTTTGTCTTTGAGCTCATCTGTGAGACAGCTTTCAAATTAAGTTCAGATAAAAAAAGTCACTTTTGAAATGACATATTACAGGACTCTATCATTATTTAGGCAAATGAGTCTGGCTTAGTGACAAAAATCTTTATATTTGATTTAAAGGGGATAATGCAAAAAAAAAAAAAAGTGATGTTATGAAAAAAATGATAGTATGTGAACTGCAAAAGTTAACCTGCTTTGAAAATAATTTGCCTGTAAACAGAATGCTTTTTTTTTCCTTGAAACATCTGTGTCCTGAGATGTTTCAATGATCAGACAGATTTTCAAAATACTTTACCTTAGCAAATGAAGGGGCTGGATAAAGGGTTCCTTTCAGATTTGTTTGCGTGAGACGTTTCTTTACTTTGACAAAAAAAGAGTGGCCTGTAGAAGGCAGTGCTTTCATCACTTCACACATTATTATTCTAACCATCTCAGCTAGTCCGTGTGCTCTTAAAACTGAATCTTTGGAAATAATACGTAATTTTAATACTTTTTTTTCTTAAAATGATGTAGTGTACAGTAAAATAGCCATAGTTTGTCTTTATTAGCATTCTGTGAGTTAAGCATGAGTTTCAGTGTATTGACTAACGTGACTCCAGGGAGTTTCCTTTATACTTGTTGGTTTTACACTTCAAAAGTGATTGGAGTCTCAAAACTATTTCAGAAAGCAAATTGACTGTCAGCATCCTCTCTGAAGAGATGAAATGAAGTTCCTTGTTGTCAGAGGCAGTATGGGGATGCAGAGGACAGGGAAGACAAAAATAAAAATAAATTAAAAAAATAAAAAAAAATTGAAAATATCTCTTAGTATCATGGGTTGAACACTATATTTGAATTCTCTGGGTACTTGCAAGCAGTCACTTCAGTACATTTTTGATGACATGTATCGTAATAGGTTTTAAAATCTATGGATTTTACAGGAAATAGCTTTAGGGATGTAGTGAAAGGAGATTGAGTTGTGTTGGTATGGCCAGGTCTTTCACTTTGTAAATGTAAAATTTCAATCCTGCTAATGAAAAGAATATCCATCTACATAAATGTAATAATGCATCTAATGCAATAATTAACAAACATGTGCTTACTTCTTAACCTTTTAAATTCAGTTCTAAACTTTGTCTTTTCTTTCTATATGCTTTGCAGGAGATGAGAAAGTAGGGCTACTTCTTTAGCGTATTCCATACACTTTCCATGAAAATTAATTTTCCCATCAAATTCCTTGCCCTTATAGAAAAATACACTGCAGAGACTTGATTTCTTGAAAGGAAGTAGGCAGTCTGTACCATGAAGGAATGAGTATTCAAGTCATCAAAGGACACTTCAAGATGGTCTCTAAATCACCAGCAAAACAAAGGCATTCTTTGGACCTTGGAGGTTGTGGGAGTCTGAATTTCGGGTGCCACTGCTCAGGGTCTCAAGGGGGAAAGTGATGTGCTTTTCAGAAATAAGAAAAAGAAAATTGAAGTTTATGCTGTAGCTAGACATCAAGAATTGTCTGAATCCCTTTACTAAAAGATAGTTTCCATGAAAAATCAGTGGCTAGTATGTGGGCTGTGTATATTTGGTGATTGCAGAAGAACAAATATATTTCATAGTTTTTTTATGAATAAATTCATTTGCCTCAGGTTTAAGTGCACCAAACAGAGATATCTAGACAACACTATGTCATGCTTATTCTGACATCATCTAAGAGCACTGACTTGTAATTTGTTTTTCATGGGAAGGAGGGTTGACAAGATAATTGAGCAGGACAGTCATTGTCAAGGCTATCATCTGATTAATTCTGAATTATCAGAAATGTTAATATTTGAGGTCACATCTCCACTTTCAGAGAGTAAAAGCATCCAAAATCCAACAAGTTTTTGGCAGAGTGAATGAGGAGAAACAGTTTATCTTAGATGTTTTTAGTGGGGCTAACTGCTTACAAGAATATTAAAAAAATGCTTGAAGAACGTCTTAAGTTAAAAGCCAGACTGAGAGCTGAATAATGTTTTTCATGCAAATGCATGTGGAGAAGCAGTTTGCTGAACATTGCAAGAGTTATTGGGATGAAAAGACTGAAGAACTCTCAGAGTATTGAGTATGGCTGCAAGTTGTATGTCTCTTTATTTCCATGCTCCAGAAGTGTCACTAATTTATTGCAGGCCTAATGGGGGTTTGAGTAGCCTTTTCTTGACTTCTGCAGCAGAAAAGACTTGCATATTTTTCTTAACTAGATACGTGAAGGTTCTCTTTTTCAGCTTTTTCTCTTTTGCCTTTTGGTTTCTTGCCTTCTGTTCACACATCCATTTTTGTGAAATGGAGTTGTAGAAACAACTGCTACAGAAGCATATTTCTTGATGTATTTTTTTTTTTCAGTGATGCTCAAAGAAAATGTTGATAAAACAGAGTTCAATTTTGGACTGGCTGATGGACTTTGCCTTTTTGGCTGAAGTAGAATTACACAGCAGGGGAACGAATGAGGAGAAGAAAGTATTAGAGTGTTGACAACACATTCAGATTTGTGTGTTAACTTTGTATTTTCCATTCAAGTCCTTTTGGTGGAATTTTTTTCCCTATTCTTTTCAAGGGTCCAGGCAAAGCATCTGTTTTATGGCTTGTATTTAGTTCATTAAACCAGTCAAACTGGTTTCTTTATGTACACATACCCAGACATCTGCCATGTCTCACTCAGGAATGTATTACAGAAAGCATTTACCAAAGGGAGCTAGATCTTGGTGCTTCCTGACGCCACTTAATAGTCTTCTTGGCAATGATGAGCAAACCTGTGGCCATCTTTGGTAAGTATATGAGGATTTCCCTGTGCATGTGTGCAAACCTGCACTTCATGGTAGTGTGTGCCACCTTAATGATAGTTGGAGCTATCTGTGTGTACAGGAATTAGGGGAGCCTCCCTTCTTAGCTTCAGGATTTGTGACAGTGCATTGCAGATCACTTAAAACCATCAGTAAGGGCCTGGATCATATTGTATTAAATGTGAAAACATTTAATGAAACATAGTCTTTTCATTTTTTTTAAAGAACTATGTTCCAAGCAAAGGGTGCAAACAGAAAATGGGGTGGGAAATACAGCCACAGAAACATGTAAAAGAAGAGTGATCCTCGAGGAGCATCATGCTGCCTTGTCATACCTCACATAAAAGTGTATGAAGGGAAGGTTGCTGTGGACTGAGCAAATGCAGTATGAGACCCTGATGGACACTTGGCAGTAGGAAAATGGAGGATGCCTAGAATTAGAAATGTGGAAAAAAGAAGGTAGAGGGTGGCTGAGTAGAAGGAAAAATAATAAACAGCAGAACAGGAGAAAAAAAGATTAATATACAAACCCCCCCATATGTTAATGATAGTTTTATGTGCAATTTTCAATATATAAGCCTTAATTGTGAGAAGTCATTGGGAACAGCTTGTGGTCACTCATTTTGACAAATCAGATGCTTTGCTGAGATACTGAAATGAGATTATGCACCTAAATTAACGTCTATTTACAGTTTTATCACTGAAACAGTGCACAGCTGAGGAAATTCAATCTTCTGCACCTTATTTTTTGTGTGTGATTCAAAGAGCAATGCTTACCTGGAGATTGAGGTATGGCTGAAATGTTAATGTGAACCCAATGTAACTTGAAAACGAAACCTTTTATTTCCTGAAACTTAAAAATAAAATCTAGGCAATATATGTTCATTACCAAGAATTTAGTATTAAGTCTGCAAGGAGAAAAAAGTTCCTGGAGAAAATTCTCCATTCAAGAAAATATATAAAATCGTAGTATAGTTTGGGTTGGACAACACCAAACCCCTTGCCATGAACAGGGACATCTACTAGACCTGGTTATTCAAAGCCCCATCTGATTTGACTCTGAGTATTTCCAGGGATGATGCATCTGCCATCTCTCTGGGCAAACTGTTTCAGTGTTTTACCACCTTCTGCCTAGTCTAAATCTACCTTCTTTTAGTTTCAAAAATCATTAACCTTATCTTATTGCAACAGGCCCCGCTAAAAAGCACATCCCCATCTTTCTTACATGCCTCCCCTTAAGCATTTTCCAGGATGAGCAGCCCCAACTCTTTCAGCCTGTCCTCATAGGAGAGGTGCCCCAGCCTTTGATTATCTTCATGGTCCTCCCCTAGACCCACTTCAACAGGTCCATGTCTTTCCTGTGCTGAGGATCCCACAGCTGAATGCAGTACTCTAGATGGGGTCTCACCAGTGTGGAGTAGAGGAGGAGAGTCATTCACATTGAATTTTTCCAAACTTTCCAAACCAGTTTCTCTTTTTTGATGCACAATGCAATTTGAGTAGGTTTATGTGGCATGTTAACAACGTTGTTAGTGGTGTTCTTCTAGGTAAGTATATTTTCTTGTAAGAGAGAAAATACCACACATGTGTAAATGAAATTCAGTGAGCCTGGATGATATTCTGTTTTCATTTCATGAATAGTTTAAAAAAAATGTTTTTGGTTTTAGTTATAAACTATTAGTAAATTTGTGGCAGTTTCTGTGCAAAAGTGAAGCACTGGTTTGTAAAAACACTAGCTAGAAATGAGAATGAAAATCTGCATTTGGTCCTAGGGAGCCTGTGGGTTGAATATGCCCTGAGTTACTGAGCTGTGCACATGTTGCTCTTCTTTGGCTGTTGGCTTACAAGAGAAGTATACTGATGGGAAGCATGAGAAGTGTGTTGCAAGATACTTATGGTATCCCACTTAGGTGCTTTAGAGCAGTGATGTTGTTTTTACAAAATGTGATATGCCCAAGAGGAAAAACAAGACTGTTAGTAACACTTGAGACAGTTTGTGGCCTGTATGTGTTAGTCTGATACAGCTCAAAGGAGGAGGAGGCAAGAATTGAAAGGAATAAATACTACTATGTGATGATATACATTTTATGTAAAAACTTATTTTGGAGGAGGTTAAGGTACTGTGCAAGAGAAGTACAGTTGTTACTTATGAGCACAACAGGAACTTAAGCAGATAAATTAACAATTTTGATATACCTGTCTGGGGATCTGTTACTGGGATTTCCCTAACACTACTTCAACAATAGTTGCAAAATGTCTCCTGTACTGTAAATTGGAAAACAATCCATTTTAATTAAGACTATCGGAGAGTATAAAGGGAACTGAAATTTGGGGAAAACACCAAGGTGCAAGGAGTGTTTGTAGCTGCTTGTTTTCAAGTAAAGAACTGTGTCCAAAGCAGCATGAAAAATACAATGAAACCATTAAATGTTATTTTGGAGTAATTTTTTTTTTTTATTTTTAAACATTGTATAGTTCTCGAAAAGATAAACAGACAATTCAGCTGTATTTGGGAGACTATTGCATATATGTGCATATTCCCTTAATGTTGTAACTAAAATTTAAACTGCATCCTATGCGATTTACTGTAACTAAATAAAGTATACAGGACAGTGCAAAAGGCTGTGGGTATTTTCAACATCTGTACTACAAAACCCATGAAATTAATAAAATGAACTTGCTTCACATTGAAGCAATGACTGTATTCAATTTTTGTGGGTTTCAGGGTAGCAAGGTAAAAGTGATGCTTCATTTGACATGAAGTGATTTGTCTGACTAGAGGCAGAATACTTTGTTTTGAACACTCTGTGGCCAAGTGAATAAAAAAGGAGATTTTAAACTGCTGAAAAGGCATCTCCTTTCATCTAATGGTTGAGCTTTGTTTTAACTGCCCTAGAAGTGCCAGGTGGAGCCCAGGGTTCCTGGTTTCCAGGTTTTCCAGGTATCCACAGTCCTCTGACTGACCTACTGGGTAAAGAGGGAACAATTCCAGCCTCTCAGAGAGGTTTTGTGACACTAGCTCTTAGTGGTGTGGTTTTTTTTTTTTTTCCCAGATGAAATTAGTCAGTGAATTTGACCTGGATTCATTAATCCTTTCAAGCTGCCTGAAACCACGTTTACTGAAGAAAAGTCTGCCTGCTTGAGCCAAATGCCCTCCTCTTGATTGCAAATGCAGAAAAAGGGAGAATAGCTCTATGAAATAGTCACAAATTCATAAGATCAGCTCCAGCACTACTGCTATCTTGTTAGGAGAGGGAATTGAATTGAATAGCCTCTTATCTAAATTTCCCACACAAATTCTCCAGTGTAGCACATGGTGTATCTAATGCTGAAAGCACTGTACTGTTGAGAGCTAAATTTCTTTATTTAGGTCCAGTAGTTCGCTTATCCTGCCACAGCTGATAACTTCACACAGAGACTTGAGCCTTGATAAGCAGAACAGGAAATTTTTTAAATCCTTTGCATATGAAGAATGATTTTTAGTTGAGTAATGGAGAACTTACTTTTTTTTTTAAAGTAAATACTTCAATATAGCACTCTGAGTTTGCAGTTTATTCCATGGAGTTATGGCTGTGTGCATATGTGCACATATGCGGGACATAAACATTATTCCCCTTTTTTCACGGACTGTATACTAGGATCAAATTCTCAGCTAAGAGCAATTGAGATATGACCAGTTGTAATAGTTCTATACCGATTTCAGTCACCTGAACTTCTATCTTGTAGATCACTGCCTATTTAATTCATGTTCCCCTAAAACGTAGTCGAAGCTTAGTTCGTAATTAAAGTTGCTACAAAAAATTCGGATGCACCTGGTTGTTTGTGTGTGCCAGTACAATGGGTAGGTACCAGGTTGTAAGAACTGATGTGTAGATGTTTGTTTTTTGAGTGCATACAGCATGTATATGCATGTCCCTGGAGCCATATGAGAGACTTGAGTATTTCTGTGTCAGGAAAAGAGTCTGACCTCCTCCTTACATCACATAGCCAGTCACATTCGTGATGTAACGCCTTATTCTAGTGCCGTGGAGATGATACGTATTTTTGTTCTTCTGCCTTCATCTGGAATTAATTTATGGCCTTTGGGAGTCTTTTGTTTATGGTCTAGTGCATATTTTCTTCTGCTCGATCACTGGGAATCCAAGCTAACTTCAAGGAATCCTGTGGCACAGCTAGGAGCAGATGACTGTGGGTATTTTTGAAACTGCAGTACACCATCCCCTCACCTAAGACTGGGGACAGGTGTTGCAATTTTTTAGTGAGAATCCTAGAAGAGAAAGGTGGAACAGCAGAAAAATCCCATAACTGTCAGTAGACAGAAGACAGAATTGTCACCATCTTTCAGTAAAGAACAGATTAGCATGACAGTGCCTGGTTGTATTTTTAGGTGGAAAATTCTGTAGTGTTTACACCTTGTCACAGACTACTCCTGTGACTTCATTACAACAGCAAGGATGTAGATAAACTTTTTACCTGGAGAACCTAACATGAAACATGCCACTCTGTATTTGGACACTTATATAAGCAATTGATTTTCAAGTGTTCCTATTGACTTCAAAGGAAAATTTTATCTTTTGATGTATACTTAGACGCCTAAGCATAAAAACTGACATCCAAAGTTTTTAAAGAACTGCATTGTCACTGACATATATAGCATATGTATACATTTATACGTATGTAGGAACAAAAAGATCCTACCTTCCAGAACATGCCTCAACAGATTGAAGATAGAAGTCAGAATAGCTGAATGTGGAAAGATAAAGCTCCAGAATCTTTTATGAGCAATGTAATCTCTTATAGGGACATCAAAAAGTTATTTTTCATGGGAGGAGTCAAAGAGAAGGCATACATTCTTGATGCTGAAAGCCTGCTTGTGTGTTTCATGTTGACCTTTCTCAGGAGCAGTCTATCCATATATAAAGGAATGCAATGCTGACAAGTTTAATATAGTTTGACTGTTGTAAAAGAAGTGGTTGGGAGGAAAAAAATTAGATGCAGTATCTACTTTCCCTCACAAATACCTTCCTCAAATTTTGTTTTCTGTTAGCCATTGGATGTTAGTTTATTCCCATGTCCCTCTTATTTAATTTGACTGTATAACACTTGTACAACAATTCTGTTGCAGTGAATTCCATTTGACCCAGCCCTGGAAATGCTTGCATGATGTGTAATCCAGGAGGTAGCCTAACTAGATTTAATAAAGCAATTCCTCTGCTGTAGCAAAGATATATAGAAACTGAGACATCTATGTAGAACAATGTCTGAAAGGTGGCCCTTCTCTTTTACAGCCTTATTTAGTATGGCAGTATGATGTTACTGGAGCTTTTTTCATATGTAATACTGAATGTATTTTCATCTAATATCTCTTATCTGGTCAGAAAATTGTATTGAATGGAGAATATAACTGTTTAAGAAAACAAGTATAATTGTAGTGTAGAAATCTACCACAAAATGCACGTTCCATAAAACTTTGTGTAATGACATGGAAAATCAGTTGAATTCTTCTGTTTAACTATTCTTGAAATGCTTTAATGTTTAATTGTGATGAAAGCACTCAGTACTACTAATAATTCAATATACTACTACACTGCATCCTGGAATGAACTGAAACTACTTTGGAAAAATACTATGATACATTCCATATGTACGTGCTTTTGCTCTTGTCTTCTTTTCTGCTGTGAAATTGGAAAATGGACTTCATTCACACATAAAAATTACCAAGATTATATATAGCAATATGTTCACAAAATATTTTATTATTAAATACTCTATTTCATTTGGAAGAGATATATGATGACCTGCCTGACTATTTCAGGGCCCCCCCTCCCCTGGTACATGCTCTCCAGCCCTTTTCACCAGCTTTGTTGCCCTTCTCTGGAGGCATTCAAATACTTTAACATCCTTTGTACATTGCAGTGCTCAGAAGTGCTCCAGGTGAACCCACACCAGTGCTGAATGCAGTGGGATAATCAGCTCTCTTCACTTGCTGTTGATGCTATGTTTGGTACACGCCAGGATGTGGTTTGCCCTCTGGGCTGTCAGGGCACACTGATGACTCATGGTTCCCTTGTTGTGAACCAGCACCCCAAATCCCTTTCTCCAGCATGGTTCTCCAGCCCCTCTCTTCCCAGTTTATATTTGTGCCTGGTATTAGTCTGTCCTAGATGCAGAATCAGGCCCTTTTTTGGGTTCAGTTTCATGCCATTAATGATTGTCCAATGCTTGAATTTATTTAGATCCCTCCGCAAGGCCTCTCATACCACAAAAGAGCCAGCAATCCTCAGTTTGTTATCATCAGCAAGCTTGTTGATGGTGCCTTCAACTCCTGAGTCCAAATTGCTGATAAAAATATTGGAAAGGCCCTAATATTTAGTCCTTATGAGCACTAATGGTGGCTAGTTACCAGCCAGATGTTAGCTCCAAGTATCAGGTGTTGATATAACCACATTTAATGAAAAACAGTCTGTAAAAGTATTTCTGATCCATGCAGCCAAGTACTCCTGCTCATCTGTCCAGTCATATCTGTAATGTTAGCTAAGGAAGTTTTATGATCTTTTTAGTGGCCCTGTCCTCATTTGCACTATTTTACAAGGACTAGCATTGGCCTAAAGCACAATGGAAAAGCAGCATTGCACAAAGGTTCTCTGAAAGTCCTTTTCCTGCTGTCCTTGTGTTTTCACTCCTATTCCAGGAACAGTTATACCTGTTGGAGTCCAGCTGTTACAACAAAGTCGTCTTCCTCGAGTTGGTAGAAGGGGCACTTGCTTTGTATTGTGGTTAATGGAGCATATGAGAAAGGTCAGGAAAGATGTAGGGTGGCAGTTGGCCTACGTTTACTTACAGAGAAAGGAGGGAAGTATTTTTGCTAATATTTAATAAAAAATGAATTTATTAATTATGAATAGTCATTATGGCAGCAGTTATAATAGTAAATATCCAAAGTCTGAATTGCAGTGTGTTCCAGAGTGTTTTATAAAATATATGTATTTCTTAAATGAGTAAGCCAACTTTTCTGTGCTCTTACAGATGTGTATAGGTAGATAAGTTCACGTATACCAGCATTAATTCAAGGCTTTTTAGTGGGAAGGGTGATGCTCATTTCACGGTGGTGCAGATTGGGCTGTGGGTAAAGTGCAGTAGCTGTCTGGAGGAATTGGGTGAATCCCTGGTAGGTGAGGTGACCTGAAAAAGGCAGAGGGATTTTCGAGTGGAAAAGAGTAGGTGACATAGATTTCTGGAGCTAGGTGCTCTGCCTCATGAAGTCATGGATATGAGCATGAGGACTTTGTGCAGTGTATCCACCTCTCCTCTTGCATTTACTGTGACATGGACCTACTTTGCACCTTTCAAGCCACAGAACCACAGGTTCCCTGCTCTGCCCATAGGCAATGCCTGCCTACATCCTGAAGACCTCACAGAATGCATCATCCATACAACCTACCTCTAGGGCTGCTGGGGAAGAAGAGGAACTGGGGGCGGGGAATGGGTGTAGACCAATAGCCGAGTTCCCCTTTCACAGAAACGCATCGGATAGAAAGGGAGGGTCTGAAGCAGGGAGCTAGTAAATGTTGTGGCCAGAGAAAGAGGGATTCTGTTCCTAGGGCTGCTGGGAGAAGATGACATATAGATATGACAGTTATTCCTACTGTGAAAAAAAAAAAAAAGAAATGAAAGAAAACAACTTTGAAGCTTAAAAAAATGTTTTCAATTCTGTAGCTGTGAAGAGTTTAAATTGCACTTAAATTCCTACCTGACAAATGGCAACCTTACCATCTGTACATTTTGCCTGCAGGCCGTGCTGCAGAATGGCTTTAGTAAGAACTGTGAATCATCAGTATTAGCACTTGTAGTTCTCTGGATACTGTGAGGAAGTAATAACCCAGAGGAGCTGGGTATGTGAGGTCTCAGGAAATCATGGCATCTCTATCTGCAACCTAGCTCTTTCATGTAAGATTTTTTTTTAACTCTTAAACAGTTAAGAAGATGCATTTTCTTTTCTTAGATGATAGAAGACCTTGAAATAAAGAACCTGATACCAATTAGCTTGTTTTTTCTAGTGTATTGTCAGATATATTTTGATCTATGGCTCATCCTTAATTTAGAAGCAATTTATGACAATGTGTCCCTCCGGCTTTTATGATGTAGTGATGTTCATCCAAATAATCACCTTCAGCAAACTTCAATTCTTACTCTTTCCAGGAAATATGTCAAATCTTAAGGAGTTTTTAATGTACTACTATCTGGTTACCAATTCAAAGAACAGATATTGTTACCATACTCCCAAGACTGTCATATAAGTTGTAAGTAAAACAGAACACAGTGTAAGTTGTTCTTACTGGTGTGGATCATACTGATTGAAGTTTCTTAAGGCAGATGTGTTTTTCAGAATAACAAGGATAGGTGGGTCATATGCTGTAGCTCTTTATAATTTCTTTTATTTCGGCTTCAATTTATAAGGATCTTAACGTTACTGTTCTGCTCAGCAAATATGCCTAACTGTAACAGCTTGCAACAGTCTCAGCATTCGTTCACTTCATTCCTCTCTGGTAGTTGAATTAGAATGACAGAAACAAACTAAATGTTTCTAATTCTTTCCTGCCGTTTAGGATGTTGAACAGGAAGGATATTAAATGTCGTGGGTCAGATTATCACTTAGCACAAATTGGAGTAATGTCACTGAAGTCAAAGCACCAATTTACACCTACTGAATGTGTTTCCATAGCGTCAATAGTATGAGTAAGGGCACAGATTCCTCCAGTAAATCCTGATTTGCAGACATCAGCAAGAGGAGTTTCTACCTGGTGACAAACTAATTCTCAGAAGCATTACTCTGAATGGTCTTTCCATTGTCAAAAAAATTGTGATAGTTTAGGATTAGAAACCTCTAGAGCCTTTGCATATTTAAGTTTCAAGGCAAACTGATTAATTTGGTGAAGAGTTTCGTAGGATGGGCACTACTTATCTTCTAACTTCCTGAATTTTTGAAATGTGCAGGTCCAATGGGCACTGGTGAATGTTGGCAGAGGCTTTTAAAAATATCTGGAAAGTTACAGCTGTACTGGGAGTTTTACATCTCAGTTGAAAGTGCCCTGCCAGCCTCAATTTTTTGGCAGAGGACTGCAGATTTCTTTTTGAAAGAAAGTTGGTTTTATATGTCTCTTGTGTAACACGTTTGAGGAGTGTCCTAAACTGTTTTTTTTGTCAATAACAAAAAATGTATCTGGTTATATATAGGTAGCAAGTAGCACTCTGACAAGATGAAAAGTGGGTGCCATGGCAAAAGTTCAGATTCTCTGACAAGAATAATTCCATTTTGAGTGTGCATTCAAAGCAGTTACAGGCAATTTTAACGTATTATTCTACAATGGCACCCTTTCTCTTGAAATGTAAACTGTTCAGGAACTTAAATGGAAAGTAGAGTAATAGTTTTTTAAATGGCTGAAAAGTAGCAAGTTGGTAGTGTTAGTAACTTGTGTCAAATGGAAAACCTTGACTTCTATTTAGACTTTAAACTGTGACTGCAGACTAGAATGTTCTTTTTGCCTAGAATGTGCTTGAATTGAGAGGGCAGCGCGTGGAGAAAGCTCCAGGAGCACAGTAATGCCCCAGAGGCATAACCTGTCCTTGGTGCCACTACTGCTCCAAGTCATATCTTAAGAAGATGCAGGATATTTCAAAGTTCATCCTAACTCAGGTGTCTGTGCTGCAGCTACTCAAAGTATATTCTTTCTCCAAGTACAGACACTCATTATTTTGCAGCAGCAAGATCTAGAGGGAGGCCCTGCTACAAAATTCTAGTGTTCAGGTAAATCAGGAAGGCTTACAAGGATATAGAAAGAAGGGGTAAAGAAATACATTGATTTCGTGGAATAGCCAGAACACCAGGTTTCATAGGAGTAATATGCCATGCTTTCTGAACATAAGGCTGATTCATGGTCCAGTTTCTATTGTCTAGGTTCTGGTATACGCTGTGTATGAGATTCTTTATTTCCCAAAGGATCTCAATGTTTTAGTTTGCACTTATGTGTCATGGTCCAACCTCAGATGGCAACTCAGTCCCACACAGCTGCTCACTCACTCCCTGCTGGTGGAATAGAGGAAGAGAATCGGAAAAGTCAGACATCTTGTGGGTTGAGATAAAGAGAGTTTAATAACTGAAGCAAAAGCCATGCGCACAAGCAAAGCCAAACTGGGAATTCCTTCACCACTTCCTATGGGCAGGCAGGTGTTCAGCCACCTCCAGGAAAGCAGGGCTTCCTCACATGTAACGGTTACTTGGGAAGGTAAGTGCCATCACTCTGAATCTCTCCCTCTTCTTCTTTCCCCTGCTCTAAATTTTGAGCATGGTGACATATGGTTTGGACTAATTGGTGAGCTGTCCTGGCTGTTTCCCCTTCCATCTACTTGTGCACACTCAGCCCCATTGCTGGTGGGGTGGGAGGGAGAAAAGGCCTTGATGCTGTGTAAGGCTGCTCAGCAGTAATGAAAACATTTCTGAATTACCAACACTGTTTCCAGTACAAATCAGAAACAGCCTATACTAGCTACTGTGAAGAAAATTAGCTGTACCCCAGCCAAAACCAGCACAGTAGCACATAGGCTCAGTCCCACTCTCACACTGATGTAATGAAGGATGGACTTACAATGTAGAAAATAGTGTAGTTGGAAATAGTGATTGCAATTGTGTGAAATACCCCTGCCTATCTTGGGGGGTAATAGTAAAGCGAGGAACAAAGATGAGTGATTTCTGTTTCCCTTGTGAAGATTTTGCTGCTGGTGGTTGGGGTTTCTTTTATTATCAGTCTAGCAAATTTCAGAGTAGGTTATCTACAGGTGACATAGTTGTATTGTGAGGGTGGAGTTAGTTGAGTCATTGTCATGTAACTACTGCAGAGTGTCCAGAATTGTGAAGAATATAAAATTCTACTTGAGAGGCATTTATTACCCAACCTGACAGTTAATATGATCTTGTATTAGTAATTGTTTATTTCCTGTGTTGTGGAAAGTCATAAATTTCTCTATATTTTTAATGGAGGAAAGAAACCCCCTAAAAATTGCTTTTTCCATTAATGCTGAACAGTCTGTTGTTTGTACCTGATGCATTCATGTCTTATGTTCAGACTTCAGGCAATTCTGGGCATAATGCGTGCTGGATACTGCTTATCCCAAAAGAGAGCCGGAAGATATGCTAAGCCCCACAAAACCAGTTCCCAAAGGCTGTTGTGCATTTGCAAAGAGCTGAAAAAGAAGTAATGGTGTGTTGAGAGAGGAAAAAGCTGTCATTTGGAGACTGAAACAACTGGCCCCTGCTTCAGCCCACCAGCTTTGTTAGTTACCTGAAGCTAGAAGCCTAAACCCAAAGATAAAACTGTCTCCCTGTTGTGCATCCTATTCCCCCCCTTTTATTTTAGTGCTGAGCTTTTAGATCCAAACATGTATTCTGGAGTACATCCAAGAGAGCTGATTGTTGGGAGTCGACTCTTGGGAGGCTATAGGACTGAACACTAGCTCTGCAGCTACTCCTGTAGAGTTGTGAGCCTTCAGATTCTTTCTCTCTGGACCTCTATTATCTGTTAGCAAGTCTGTGACATTGGCAGTGTCCGGGAAGCAGAAGGCATGTCTGTCTACATTTGGATGGAGCCGTATCCTCTCTCACTCCAGCAGTCTATTACTTCCTCTTTCTCACTTAAGACTGCAATTAGCACTTCTTTATGACTTTGAAATATTAGAAGGGGAAACTGTGATGGATAGTAATGTAGATGCTTGAACTTTTGGAGAACATTCCTTTCATGGAAGGGTGGTGTCAGTTACTTCTTTGGCTCTGTCTAGTTAATTTTTTTTCTCTTGGTAGACTTTAAAAATGAATGCACACTGAAACCAAGACTTCAAGGTTATTTTAGTTCTAACCTCAGTAGAATAACTGGATGACTTCAAGTGCTTAAAATGCTTTGTTCTTCAGCAAGAGGCAGAAGTTGTAAGGCTTGTCTTTCAGATAACTAAATACCCTATCAAATATATTACAATAGTTCATATTTATGACGATTAATTCTTGCATCTAAACCCATTTTAAATGTGAGCCATTAAGAGAATCTCCTGTATGGTGTTTTCATGAAGGATGTGATTCCCTCAACTCTGACTTTGTCAAGGTAACGTTTCTTGATGGTCTTGATAACTGGATGCCTACCACCATGGTTCAGAGTGTGTAATAGGCCATCTATCCATGTTCCAATACAAGCAGGAGAATTCTAAAATTCTATTTTTCTGCTAGTTAAAATTTCAAATTTCTTCACATTCTACTGAATAAAACTGACTTAGAAAAATCCTACTTTTTAATAACTTGGATTTTAAAATCAGGTTTGCATGTAATGGAGACTAGCTCAATATACTGGCAGTCTGATCACCTGCAGAATTCTAAATCGAGGAGCTTAAGACTGGAGTATGTTTTGGGTTTTGTTTTTTTTTTTTTCTGGGCTGAAAATTGTACTATGGGCACTTGTACTGCAGAAATGCTTTTAATGTTTGAGGGACAAAATGTAGATCATGAGGTGATACAGAACTAGTATAAAACTTCTTTGAGAATAGGGCAGAGATGTTACAAAGGCTCAGTGCAAAGGTGGTGATGAGAAAACTAGATAGCAGTGGTTTTAGTGGTTTGTGGTTTAGTGTTTGGTTGTTCTGGATGCTGATAATACTGAAAGACATGAGAAGTCATTTGATAACTTTTATTGTACTTCAAGAATGATTGAATATTATACATTCGTCTTTTGTTGATTTAATTGTGAATGCTGTATCTAATTTTTGTAG
This sequence comes from Serilophus lunatus, assembly GCA_013399895.1. Taxonomy (NCBI): domain Eukaryota; kingdom Metazoa; phylum Chordata; class Aves; order Passeriformes; family Eurylaimidae; genus Serilophus; species Serilophus lunatus. The sequence continues at coordinate 874,410 of VXBA01002045.1, forward strand.
TACTGCTTCAAAAAAACCCTTTTAAAGTTACTTAAAATGTGAGAATGTTGACATGGGAGATGTAAAAATAAGATTTTGCAATGGAACTATTCTCCCTAATGTTAATGCAGCATTGTCAAGCGCAATAACCTTGTAGCATAATACCGCACTGATGCTGAGAAAAGGTTGGGTCAGGTTTGTTCTACTGATCTGTGAAAATAACAGCCATAGTTGCAGAAAAATGCAGTCCTTCAATCCCATCCCCATTAACTATGTGGAGATATTCCCATAGAATAACAAAGCTTAAACTGACACTGGACTATTCCATGTGTAGAAAAAAAAGGAGCTCCTAGAAATTTTACTGGGGGTGGGTATCAATGAGATCTCATTACTGTCCTTATAGCAGTGCATGTTAATCTAATGATTAAAGAAAGAGGATCCCAAGCTACCAGGACAATAAATCTTCATAATATTGAAAATGTCAGTTAAGGTCCAAGTTTAGGAAACATAAAAACCCATGGCCTAATCTTCTGTGTGGAATTGAATTATTTTACTGTCTAAGTCATTGCTCTTGGAAGATCTAAATATCAGCTACAGTATTTCAAAAGTGTTGATTGGTAAATAGTAATAATAATAATAATAATGATAAAAAATATAAATGCATTGTCTGAACGGAATAAATGTGGGTTTTTTTGGCGAAAGCTTTGTTGATCTAGAATCAGTCTAATTTTTGGTGTTTTTTTTTGGATTCGTTTGGGTTTTACTTTGTTTATTTTAAAGCTCAGTAAGAGTAGCAGATAAGGTAAATATTTTTTAAGAGCCTCTGCTGTACTTTTTCTGTGAAGTACAGGGTGGTTTCTGTTGCTAGATCTATTTCTAGTTAAAACATGTAACACTTTTTTACCCTTCTTTTTTTAAAAAAAAAAACCAAACCAAAACCCCCAAAAAGCGTACTATGTTTTAGCACCAAAAAAAAAGGTGTCAGGATCCAGGATGCTCAAGAAAAGATACTAAATTCTTCAGGCCTTTTTCTGTTCCTTTTTTTTTTTTTTTTTCATATTGGGACATGATATTTTACCTACTAGTTTTGTATCTACAGAGAGCATAAATGGATCTTTTATTAGTAGGCCATTCCTTTCTATACTGAAAAAAATACTTGTTGGAACATGGATGAATCACATGGAAGATAACGGAGAAAAGAAACTCATCGTATCATGTCATAATTCTTTGGTGCATGTGTGATCCTATCTCAGAAAGGATGTAGTAGAACTAGAAAAGTCATAGCAAGGGGTGAAGGGCTGATCAAAGCACTGCATCTTGTTCTGTGTAAGGAATGACTAAGACTGTTTGTGTTGAATCAGGAGCATATGTTGCTGTGTATGACATGTCACTTGATCCAGAGAAGGTGAGTAGTTAATTACAATTCGCTTGTCTCATTAATGGAAGGTCAAGTGACTCACAAAAAACTGCCTTGCTCACAGTAAGAAAAGGTAAATGACTTTTGTGCAGTGTATGGCTCATCTGTGGAAGTCCTTGCCACACATGATGGATGCTGATGGTGTACATGGATTCAGAAAGTATCTTTATGAATTTATAAAAGAAATGTTTTTGTCTGTTAAGCATAAACTCTTGCTTCAGAAAATGCCTGAGCTGCAGTGTCACTGGGACACTTCTCTGAGAAAATATCGTTGTAACAGCTATCTCCAAACATCAGCTGTGGTCTGATAAACAAATTCTTGAGCTTGAAATTAGTCAAGTATTTTCAGAATTGCCTGGCATATTTAAACATTCTCCAAAGGTTTAGAAAAGGCATCTCTACCCCTGAAAGAGCTACATAGATTTGAAAAGTTGCATTCCACAAATAAATTAATTTGCCCTTTATATAGTGTTTGTTTACTTAGTGTTTAAAGACCATTGCAAAAATGGATGAGAAATGTTAACACAGGTTGCAGATGTAGCTCCTAAAGAAGAAAGGGTCAACTTTTGTTTCTGCCCTCCAGTGTACTGGCACAAATTACGTAAGATTTACTTCGTAACAGAGGCTTTAAATGGTTTGGTCAGAAACAATGCATTGTTTAGTGATATGAGCTGTCAAAAGAAAAAAGCGTAATTCCTATTTATGCTGCTGATTTTTTAATATTTAGAAATATTTGTCACTTAAGAATAGGACAGCAGTCCTATTTGTGTTCCGTGCAGAGGAACTAAGTACACAGTTTGGACTGCTGTTTAAGAGTTGCATATCTGACTAATTTTGTATATCTTGAGATAAGTGTCTTGACAGGACCTGCACTTATGAATCTGTGGTGAATAAAAGAAGTGTTGGATTTGCAAATTGCATTTTTGAACTTAATCTTGGAAATTGTGTTAACCTGTGTTAAGAAGAATATTTGTCTAAACACTTAATAAGGATTCCAACTCTGACCATAAATTCTACATGGTGGACTTCTATTTTCTGGGTGTAAATGGGTTTGGTAATTTAGTGAGGTGCAGCAATTACAAGATTAAAGCTTCAGTACTGGGGGATTCAGCTTCAGTATTATAAAATTCAGGGTTTGTTCTCTGTGCATAAATTGAATGTTTGAATTCTTCCTTCAGAAGCAACATTTTCTGGGACCATACAAGAAGAATGACTTTTTTTTTTTAAATCTCCATTTGTAATGTGCATAACCACAGAACAGGAGAAAAAAAATTGGGTGTCCTTTTATGTAAAACATCTTTTGAATACCCTAACAGGCAAAGAATGATATTTTTTATTTAGAGGTACTGATCATGTTTTGCAGCAGTATTTCTCTTTCTGTATTTGGGGGTGGGGAAGAACCTAACAAACCAGCAAACTCCCCAAAACATACCCAACAACCTCTCCTGCACTTCTAGGGTTTTTCAAGTGACACTTCTATCTGCTTATTCACATTAATTTAAACAAACATTAGTAGCATTTTTTGGTAAATCAAAGGCAAGTCTGTCTTTATGTATCCACAAAATAATTTGAAGAATCTTGATCTTTGAGATCCTAAAACACATTGGAATGTGAGATAGGATTTTTTTAGTGACTGAGGATTACCAATGATCAAAAGCCAGAAAGCAGTAAATCTCTAAATGTTTCTCCTATTCCTGTATGTCAGCATGTACTGTGGAGGAGTTGCATGGCTCCTGAATTTCTGATTTTAATTGAGATATGTTAAGGGTTAAATTGGAAAACTACATGGTGCATAAATGTTTTACTTATTACTATCATCAGAATGTCATTGAGCAAAATTGTTCAGGTTTCTTCCCACCCTCATCTAAACATTAATGGATTTTAAAATCTTGATTACATGGGGTTTTTTTTTTGGAAAGAAAACATGATTTGAGCTGTTCTATCACTTTGATTCTTTTCTTCCTTAGAAATAACACCACATGTTGAGAATTTGTGATTTTCTTCATTTATAAATCATTGGGTGTTCTGTCGTTGAATGAGAGTTAACACAAAATAGTAGTAATTAAAAAGTGGAATATATCTTTTGATTAATGTCTTTTTAGCATTTGAAGTTGTTCAATCAAGATCAAATGACTTTCTAAAAGATGTGCTTTTTCTCCAGTAGAAATTATGGGGTTATTCAAAGTCAGTGGGTAAAATCAGATGGTTAATCATAATACTTTCTTCCAGGTTTCAGTATCTGAATTTGCTGAAATTACTGGGTTTTTTTTCAGCCGGTTCAGTCAGATTTAATGAAAAAGTTCATAGAACAGACAATAAACCGTCATAACAACTACAGAAACATAGTCCTGGGGCAGAACTCCTCGTAGTGATGCCCCGATCACGGCCTGAATAAGGATTTGCTTTCTGGAATAAGACGTAACAAAGTGTGAATTGTGTTGCCTAAATGCATTTCCAGTGCAGGGTTCGGCCCAAGGTCAAAGGATGAGTGCCATTCACATAAATATGAGAATGAAGTAAAGGAATTTATTTTGATTAACTGTGCACAAAGGATACTACAATAGCAAATACCACTGAATAGCTTGCTGAGATTAATAATTCCATTGTGTCCTTTTTTTTTTTTTCTTAATTGAAAGAGACATAACTCCAACTAATGAAAATTTGGAATATTTTTTTCAGTGCAATTTTCAGTCATATCTTCGGAAGTGTTTGACTTGGGTTTGATAACAAACTAAGGCTTCTAGTGTGTCATGTTCAGGAAGTGAATGGGAGAGTAGTTTATTTACATGAATAGGTAAAATGGTGCTTTTAGGCACAAAGATGCTGTAGGAACCTGCTTGATTCTCAACTCCAGCTACAAAGTTGGCATATGATTTGAACTTATACTGGTGATCCTCTTCATAGCAGCTTAGTGTAAAGTAAATGAGTCCTGAAGGACAATTAAATGACGTACCTATGTGACATACATAGGTATGTCACATTTCAGTCAATAGATCTCCCATTATAGCTGGCCTATGTGCAGTTCTCTGAAGGACAGGTCTATCCTTAAGTAGGCTGTTAAGGTGAATTTAAAGTCTAGGGTTTTTTGTCTTTAGAATGGTGTCTGGATTGAGGAATGAATCGCTTGATTTAACCTGAGTGTGCTAGGACAGCTGAATGGGAGAGTACATTACCATTGTGTACGTGCTCATCTTTTCTGGCTTGACTGCATAAACAGTTTGGCATTTCAGCTGACCTGCAGATGAAAACCAAAGTGTTTGGATATGTGTAGCAACTTTCTGAATTAGCTGGAGAAGCTCAGTCCACAAGGAACGGAATTGTAGGTGTGTAATTTTACCTTGAAGGCACCATTATTTCATTATGTGTAGCTTACTGGAATTTACTGTCTTGCAGGTCATGATCATGCCTTGTTATAACTGGACGTACTGTAACCTGATGTAATCAGGCCAATAAAGTGTTGAAAAAACTCGGGGTTAAAGAAGGCTGCATGCTTGCCCTACGGAAGAAAATTGGTTCCATCTGCTCAAATTAAATGTTGATTTAAATCTCATTTTCTGAAATGTAAACCGTGCTTTTGAAAGAATTGCTCGGTAAATACTTTCAGTTTTATTATATGGATTTAGAAAGAAATTGAAGAGAACTTCATGTCTGCCTTGTCTTTCTCTGGAAGGGGTTTCACTCAGTTGCATTTCAATGTAAGTGTATACAATACAGTTCCTTTTGTCAGCTCAGCAGTTTGTATACCTGATTGAGAGCCATTAATCTCAAATTTGATGCACTGGCAGAGTTAGCTGAGTCTTGTTTAACGTAATTAAAATTCTGTGGTCAACTTTTCGCCCTGCATTCCGCAGCCAAAAAAGCCAATGTGTGCTGCATAAATGGCCTTTGTAGACGATCTGTCACTACTGAACTGCTTTTGTTTTTAGTAGATGTCTTCTGTATGGTCATTTTTGAATGTCTCTTCAGTGTGAGTAAAACTGTTAATACAAATACCTAGAATGATCTGGATGTCTGTTCAATCTCAAGGAGCCTTAAGGTTCAAACGACGGTCTACTGAAGAGCAAATCAGTTAATGGTTAAGACAAAATGTAGTAAGCCAAATAAAGAAACCACAGTTCACATAGCTGACATCATCCTATAATATCTCCCAGACAACACTGTGCTTTCTAATGTGTTTGATCCATTTTTTTCTTCTGTAGACACAAAGATTTCAATTGACTTGAGTGCTCCAGAGTCCAAATTCTTAAAGGTATTTGAGTACTCAGAAAAAAAAATAAATAAAATTTCTTGGGATTCAGAAATAATGCCTGGCCATTTGAGATTTTAGGGACACTGATTTGCATTCCTAGGTACTGAAATACTTTAGAAGTCCAGTGGGCAAGAAGCTCTTAATTTTTCTGCGAGATCTCTTGGGCACCCATTTGCCTGCTACACAAAACATCAGTGTGGAAAGAGGTGAGAAAAGAGTGGAAGCTGAAGAGCTGATTTTACTGAGCTTATCTACCATAGTGAGTGATCCATTTGACACGTTTGGTTCTTGTTTATGGAGGTGCGATGTACAGGATGAAAAACTCTGACTGTCTGATGTTAAAAGCATGACTGAATGCTTGATCTCTGACATTCTTAGTGTTTATGCTGACAGCCAGTGTATAGAAAGAAGTTTCAGACATTCCCTTGTAGCACAGACTCCTCTTGGATACCAGAATCACTTATGAGGCTTTTACCAGCTCTATTCTTGGACAGCAAAGATTGGCTATCATTTTTTGCAGAACACTCTTATTCCCTGAAATGGTGGTAAGATAATTTTCTGTCAGTGTGTGCCTGCCTTTTTTTACCTTTTTTTTTTTTTTGTGTTTTTTTTTTGTTTGTTTGTTTTTGTTGGTAGGCTGGATTGCAGCCTTTGAAGAGAAAAATGTTCTGAAAAGGCTATAGGAAGGTAGAAATGTGGGAGGGTTTCTTTCCCAGTAGCCTGAATATACTAAAAAAAAAAAAGGGCACATCTGAGTTAAGGTATAAAAAAACCCACCTATTTGTCTAGCTGCTTCCTCTCTGTTTCCCAGGCTGGGTGTTCATGTGTTTGCACTGGCTGTGGCTGGTTTTCAAACAGGCACTGAAGAAATTCTGCTGCATAGAAATGTCAGCCTTGGAGAAACTCATGGTTTGGGAAGAGTTCTGCCTGTATATCTGAAGAATACTTTTGTGGCCATGGATGACCCTCATTTATATAAGGAAGGAGTCCTGTTACATGTAGTGCCATAAGAAGTTAAAGCTTTGATCTGCTTTTACATTAGAGTTGTTTTGATTTATTGTGATGTACCCTGTCATTTAACTTCCATCTTTATTGTAAATGGAATGTGATTTTTTTTTTTCCAGTTTATAGTGTTGTCATTGTGGTGGTAATGGTTAAGTCCATGTCTAGGCAGTACAGAATGCAGTCTTAGAACAATGGTATCTGGAAAATAGTTTAGGTATCTGCTCTAGATATTGTAATGATATGGATATATTTAGAACTGAATTGATATTGATGACTATTGTTCAACAATCCATTATGTTACAATCTTCTTATGACATAGGTCCAATTTTGTATTATGAGTGCATTTTTAGAGTCCTATAAACTTTTTCCTTACTTATGTCACTAATAACCATAATGGTAATGAACATATAAGGTTTCTGGGTATAATAGAATCTCTGCCAGAAAGTAGAGTCTCAAGGAGACAGGAAAAAACATCCAGTGGGAGCCTTTTTTCTGACGTGTCTTGCTTCTCTAGAAATGAGGGGTTGCTTATTTGAAATTGCACTTGGTATTGAAGGGAAAGTGCATTTAGGGAAATACATTTTTTATTACAAATGGCTTTGCATATGGGAAATTGGAAAATATTGTTTGCAGTGATTTATCACAGTAAATGTAAATGCTGGGGGAAAAAGCCAGATGAACTATCAGTTTGACATTCCTGTTGCAAATCTGAAGGGAAAGCTCAAGTCACCAACGTTGCTGTGGAGCTTACAAAAGCCCAAAGGATGATTAAAGCATTTCTGCAGTATTTTGCTCTTAGTCCTGTTATGCTTACATATTTCTTCCAGCTAGCTATACTGATAACAGAATAGGAGGCGTGTTGGTATGCATGGGATGTGTGTGTGGGGCTGGGAAGAAAATCTAGGGAGAAGCAGAAAAATATATCAGGACATGTGATAGACTTCCATGAGTTGTTTAGGACCGCTTTAACAATAACCATAATGAAGTTGATCATTTCAGTCCTTTTACCCTCCTAGCTAGTGATATAGTAATAGTCTTGTCCAGCAAGAGAAAAGTTGCTGCTTCTTTAAAAATGTGACTCTTACTGTGAATAATCATGTGCTGTGCATTGCTGCTTTCTGTTGCCTTGCTGGCCAAGCCCAAATTGCTAAACTTGGTCTGTTTCTTACCTTGTAATCATTACAGACAGTCAAATCTCTCTTCAGCTGGAAGTGAAGATAAAAAGTACAAGGTATAGATGGATGTAGAAATTGTCTTCTAAAGATCAGCTCATGTCCATAGCTGTTTGTAGGTCAGATAAAATGAGTATTATGGAGCTCAGTCATTGGGCTGTGCATATCTTATTCTTCAAGTGGGAAATCTGAGTATTAAAATTTATTTATTCTGAGTACAGAATTTATTCAGAAATTCAAGTACAGCTTTGACTCACCATAAGATGAGACAGTGTGTGAACATCAGCATATGTATTGAGAGTTCCCATCCTGTGAATATGGTGATGTATTTAGTCTCTGAAGGATATTGCTCATATTAAGAGTTATAGGTAGTATTCTGTTTACTTCAGTGGCACAGCATGGAGGATTTCAAGTTTACAATGGAGATGATAGATAGCGAAAATCCTGAGCTTCCTGAGGCCTTGGTTTTGTCTATTTCCTGTGGGTCTGCAGAGTATTACAAGGGGAGCCATAAGGGAATGTCTACTCTTTCCTTCATTAGCTATATGCAGAATATAGCAGCTGTAAAATAATAAGGGTAGGTAGGGTTCTGGTTGGTTGAACAGCCCTTGATTATTTCCCTAAATAGCGCTTAATGCTGCATGATTCCAAGTCCAGCTCTGAGATCAGGGAAATGTAGTTACATTTGATGAACGGATCCTAGCAGCCTCATACAGAAAGGAAGGAACATCAAAACTGCAGACCTCCTCCTGAGGAGAACATATTAAATAGAAGAACTTATTCCATGATGCACTTTGTAAGACTTAATTGGCTAGAAAATACCAGCATGTACTAAACATGACAAGCAGGAAATATGAGACTAATGTACAGCCTGTGCATACAGAATTGGACTTAGGTGAATTCCTAAATAAATGGTTCTGTGTACACCTTCACCTAAGTTATTCTAGGATGCTGCTTTTCCAATTTTCTTTCCCTTTGGAGGTTTTCCTGATACTTTTCTAACTATTTAGTAGTCAGAAGCAACAATAATAAAATAATAATATTTGTGACTAACTATAGAAAAGGCCACGAGTAATGATGCTACAATTGCAGTTAGAATACTCTAATGGTTACAGTTTGGCTTGTAATTATAGTGATGCCCTCGTTGTAAAAGACAGCCTTTGTTCTTATGGGAAGGACATAAATTTGAGTTCTTCTCATTTCTTATTTGAGCTCATTTATCTTTCATGTTTTCTTTCCTTGTGGAGGGGGACATAATCAGAATTCAAAAAAGAAATTTTAAGGTATATTAATTGGTAACATCTCAGCCTTCAGAAGGAGGCATTTGGTAACTTTATGTTAAAATGAGAAATGAATGGAATGATATACAGTCCAGTTGGGAAACTGAGAGGGAGACACTATACTTTTGGTTGATAGAGGCTTAGAAGCTTTTTACAGATGCTTTTTAGCAGAGCTCAAAGATGAGCATGTGTAAGAAAGGGAGTGGCAAATGTTTAACAGTAAGACCTTGAATGTCCCTTCTACTATTCATGCAGACACTGATATTATTTACATCTCTATAACCATACATCAGAGCTGTGCCAAGATTTTTAAGTCTCCGCCCTCCAGCTAATTGATTATCTGTTGTGAGCTCCTTTGACTTGGCAGTATCATATATACACAGTGAAGTACAGGGGCAGCTGTCTTGCTCATTTCTAATTTCAATGTTTGGCAGCTTCCGATATCAGCACGGGGCACACTGAAACACTTGGCACTTCACCCAAAAATAATGAAGTTCTTTCACTTAACCCAGTGTGAGGGTAAACAGGATGTTATCCAGCGTTGCTTTGGTGTCAGATATCAGATCAAGGATAAAACGTACAATAATTTATGGACTGAACTAGAAGTTCCTCCTTTACTATTGTTTATATTATTGTTAATCCGTTTATGTGTTTTCTTTGTTTTAAAATTGTAAATTATCATTTCTATAGGATTACAAAGCAATTAAGTATTTATTTACTGTAAAGACAATCTCTTCTTCCACTTGACAGACTGAGAAGATGATGCATGTTTTTCGTCATAGTACACCTGTGGTGGCTTCAGAATTCTTGCTTAACCTTGTGTTCTCAACTTTTGTTTCTGTAAACTCTTGCCAGACTTATTTTGCATGAAATGCCAACATAAGACTAAATTATGAGAGAAAGCGTTATGAAAAGTATGAATGCATGTAATGGCACTGAACAGAATGTGGGTTTATCAATTAATGAAGTATTTACCTGTATCTATACAAGTAGTGGAAGACATAATTAAAATTGCTCTATAATATAATTATATTGTTGAAGAGAGAAGGTATAATTGATCTGATGTGTGCCTGCAAGCATTTGGTAAGGACCTGAGATATTAATTTATCTGTAGAAGATGTGTTTAATTCAAGAAGTGTATGTAACAAAGTGCCCAAAATTTTACTAGGATGTGTAGTGTAAACAGGATTCTACAAGTCTGTCCTCAACAAAATTTAATTTGCTATTTTTATGAATAAAATCAGCTCAGAAACACAGATTTCAACCTCTAAGGAAGAAAAAATATGTATCAATCCAAAGAGAATCAGAAAAGCACATAAGGAAGAATTGAATGACCTTGAGCAGTGCAATAAGAAAATAGAGATAAACCAGTCCAGTCAAAGCAAAAAGTCATGCATTTGGAGAGTAACACTCATCATAACTTCAACTGTGAGATGGGAGGCCTGCAGGTGGAATTTCTAGAAAATGCGAAAAACTTGGGTTTTATTCAGAGAAGGACCGAGCCTTCAATGTGGCACATCTGCATTTAAAAGGCAAAACCAATCCCCCCAAAACCCCCCAATAAACAAACTAAAACCCTCCACTCCCCTGCCCCAAGTTTGGAGAGAATACTAATGCCATTGTTCATGGTATTGCCAGAGCCTTATGTGGATTATTGCATCACCGTGTTCAGAAAGGTGAATTCATGCTGGAGCAGGGGCATGCAAATCACTGTAGGGAAGAGAGATTGTCTTATGAGAGGCTAAAGCAGCTGATTTCTTTGGACTTGAAAAGTGAAGATTAAGAAAAATGCTTCCTGCCTGTAAAGGAATTGAACAGGACTATTCACCAGTGAAGAAAAAGATATTTAAGCTCAGGGACATTGTTGGCATGGGAACAAGGAGATATAAACTGTTTACAAATGAAATTAAGCAAGAAACTAGGAATCTTTTTGGTGAAAGAGAGTTTCTGCATGTTCCCTCAGTAGAAGTAAAATTACGAAAAATAGACTAGCTGAACAAAGTAGGTAGATCAGCTTATGACAGTTTTCTTGGGAGCTCTGAGAAATTGTGTGTGTTTGACAAAAAAGCCAGATGCATTCTTTTGAGTCCTGTATTTTTTTACTGTGAAAGTTCAGGTGTCTGTAATCGACCATAGCTTCATTTCTATGTGTGGTGGTTTTACCACTAAACAGGTACAACAAATAACCACCTGACAATGTCACGCAATAATAAAAAACACCAAAATGACAAACTGCTCCCCCAAGCAGACTGGTGGGCTAAGGAGCAGAGGGAAGGAAGGAAAAGCCGCCTCGAAGATGGTATCTCCCAGTCTCGGAGCCCCTGAAAGACAAAACAGTGAGAAGCACCCTCCCCCTGGGAATCCAAGGGGAAAAATACTGCACTGTTGCAGCTGGGCCATGTTCTGGTACCACTGTCAGAGCTCCGGTGCTGCTGGAGGATGAACGATACTGGAAAGGACGAGGAGGAACGGCAGTCGATGTTATCTGGACCACAATGAGCCGGCCAAAGGGACAGACTTTCTGGGTTTCATGGCTTTTATGGGCTCTCGATACCGCGTGAACTCGGAGTCCTCTTCCTGGCCAGGCTGTCTTCCTGTTGGTTGGCAGCGTTGGGCGCTGCCTCTTTCTGAGATTTCGGCACTCTGAGCAAAATGGCGCTTCCTGCCAAAAAGCCATGTACTGCAGACCCAAAGCCACAGGGACACTCCCGGGGCCAGCGGCAGTGCCTGCAAGGGCCCTGCCACCTGTAGGGACTGGCCGTGCCGGTAGGGGCTGCCAGTGGGGGCATCGCTGGGCAGCTCGAGGATGGGGGCTAGCTGTCCTGCTCCGCTGTGGGGGAGAAGCCAACTCCTTCCCTGCGCCACCCCGCCACCACCCTGCTGCGTGAACCAGACAGCGGGAGGGTGGGGAAATGGTAAGAACCAAGACCCACCTGCCCTCCCCCACCCCACCAGGAATAAGGGGAACCGGCTGCCTCGCTTTGCTCCTGGTCCTGTGCCGTAATGGTGTGTGAGGGGAATGGCTCCATGCCCGCTGCGCCCCCGGTTCCTGCACTGACAGTGGTGTGGGGGAAAGAAAAGCAGCGGGCACGCAGGCTAGGGCTCCATGCTCGAATGGCTGCCTAGCGGCGGTAACAAGCAGCAGGTGCATGGGTCCGGGGACTCATGGGTGAGGGAACCGGTGCCACGGGAAACCATGGGAAGGAGCCTGGCCCCGAACCAGTCCTGCCGCACCTCTCCCCTGTCTTGCTGAGCCTGAGGTTCTTGGAGCCGGGATCAGCTGACCCTGCTCTGTTCTCTGCTCCCAGGAATTTTGGGGAAAACACAAAAGAAAACGGTTTTAATGCTTCCTCTCCCCTCAGAAAACTTCAACTTCAAACCCACTACACTATGATAAATCTAAATAGATAAATCTCAGCCCTACTGTGTCTGGGATAATCGCCAATAAGCAGAACAAAAAAAGACCTCTTAGGTTTCCATCCATTTCCAGTGTCAAATGCTTTCATTGCCTCTGACCTTTGTACAGTGTCTACTTTTATATGGCCTGTGGCCAGATCTCCCTAATCTGTGATTTTGTGGCCTTACTGTTAGCTTGGTAGTATACAGCTGGGAGGTTTCCTGCAAAAATGTAGGTTTTGATAGGGTATATTGGCATTTCAGTAGGTCACCCTCTTCACTTTGGGTCTTGCCCTAAATCTGATTTTTCCTCAGGAATGACAAGGTTGCAATTTTGCCTGTGGCCTTGGCTAACTCCTTTTTGTCAAATGTTGTTTTATCTGTCTGAATTCCTCTTACTGTGTTGTTTCTATGCTGTGAATTTTTCTTCAGTGAAATATTCGGAGTAAAATCATGCTAACACCGGAATTAGATCAGAAAAGGGCCCAATAAAAGGGATATAATCAATTTCCTCTTGCATGAACATTCCTCTTGCAGTAGCTCAAGGGTTTCCATTAAATTGTTCCAGATGGGTTTTGGGTAGAACTGAACTGTCATTGTCATTACTCTTTGATAATAACTTTGTACGCTGTCCAGGCTGCTGTGATTGTTGCCGCAGTATTCCATGGTATACCTAAATCTTCATGTTGGTGGTCTGTAAAGGGGCCAGCCCTGTTTATCTAAGATTCCTCTCATGCGTAGTGTCTTGGTCTAATGTAACTTCACAGGAAGGAAACTTTGCAGTTAAGCTGTCTTAAGAGCTCCCTAAACACAGTGGCTTAACTACACCACTTCCTCAAGCTCTAATGTTCTGGACCATGGTTTTTCAGTTCACCTTTTCAGGAAATGTAGCAAGTAAAAGTTACGACTTTCAAAAAACCCCAGAGAAATCCAACAGAATTTTGCTGAAATCTGTACAAATCTTGTCCTATCAAAAGAAAACTGATGCACACCCCAGTTTCCTCGTTGTGTATTTCTTGAGGTTTGGCCTCAATTGAAGTTGCCGATTCCTTTGCTTGATTCTCACCCAAATAATTGTGTTTATCTGTTTTAATTTTTGGTGATCTCCCTCTGTAGTTGGTCCTCTATTAAAAGTGCTTTCCCCTGAAATAGGGGAGGGGAGGGGAAGGGGAAAAAAAAGAAAAAAATAAGGCTTCATTTGACTTTCTTGTTGTCCTTGACTTTAAAAATATTTATGTCTTATCTATGTTGCCTTCTTTTCTGTTTTGATGATATTCTAAATCTCACTAGCTGCCAATATATATAATAAGAATTCAGTCTGGGGGCACTTACTCCCATTTCTGTTTTCAGTACAACTGATAAGTTAAACTGTTCTTTTGTGTGTCTAAACTGTTCTTCTGGTTATTGTCAATGATACAGAATCTCCTCAAGCTTAGTGTTGTGTATTCAACCCGGAGGCATACAGTAAATAATGTTGGTGTCAATAAAGTAGCCCTTTTTCCTAAAGTGATCAATCTTTATTTTCTCTTCTACACTGCTACTTTGTGGTTTTTCTGTATAGCCAAGCAGTTTTCATAAAGGTGATAGCATGAACTGAACTCTGTTCTGTGAAAGACAAGATTCTACACTGATGACAGCTGCTGCTACAGTAGTATTTTCGTTCCTCTGTAAGCTCTCAAGAAGAGTATTTATCTTGTTCAGAAGTTCTTACTTCTGTCCACTGTAAGAGAAGGCTAGAAAGGGAATATATGACTTGAAATAATTGTACCTTCTGACATGGTTCTAACTAAAGATTTTTGGAGGTCTGTACCTTGAGTAATGCTTGTCATATGTGAGACTTCGTTTTGAAAGCCTTCATGTTCTTTCTTACTGGCTTTGCCTGCATCTAGTCAGCTATACTGTAACTTTTTTCATCTCCATATCATTCATTTTATGATAGGATTAGGTTGATGACATGAGAGGTCAAAATTCTTTAATCTTCCCCCTTCCCCTCAAGATTTGACTTTCTTTTTAGAAGTTTCTGGGATATCTCTGTGCTCTCACCATGGATAAAAGCAACACAAAATGTATCGCTTGTAGTGTGGGTATAAATTTTGCTGTGGTAGTGGAAGTTTCTCCTTGGTGTGCCTTAATTTACTGTAGCACAGTATCAGTGGAGTTTAGACCTTATCCTTGTAGCCATCAACTTCCATACAGAGATTTGTATTGCAGCTCTCTTATGACTGATAGCTATTGTAGCATATGCTGAAAACATGCTGACCTTTAGCAATTCCCCCCCGATAGAACAAAGGGGATATTTGTTAATTCTAGCTTGCTTAGATTCTGCATTTGCTTTTAAGCTGTGTCTGTGTATGAATCTAGATTTAAAACCTTTAGAAAAGGTTTTTAAGAACAGACAAAAAAGAACTGAGTTTCTAGAGCAAGAATATCCACAGAACAGTAGGAAAATAACCAAATAATTTTCATCTGCATTTTTTAATCCTCCTGTGGCAGTGTTCCTGTAGTAACATGAAGCACCTCCTTTAATACAGTCAAAACATTTTGACTCTTGTCACTCTGACATGTGGATTAAAAAGATGTTCTTGCTAGAGAAGTGTACTTTACATAGTGCCATTTGCAAACGTTTGGCCAGATTCTTTAGCAGTAAGGAGGCAACTCCCCAAAAAGTACAGTATTGACTCTGTGTCCATCTTCATATCCTCTTTAGATAACAGTTTTGTGATTTTTGTCTTTCAAAACCCCTTTTAGTTCTTACAGAAGTTGCCTCCGACTTTATTGGAAGTTTTAATCAAGCAAAAATTAATCTGTTTTGCTCTAGAATTACAGATAAGTGAGGACTTAATGAAATTCTTTTTGAAAGGAGTGGTTTTTGTTTTAGGTATTCCTTATGCTGATTAAGATGATTAGGAAAGAACCCCAGTGATTTTGTATCTTCTCTCTGTAGTGTAACTTTCTTGGAGTGCTGAGTTATAGCTTGTGTTTCCTTCAAACTCTGCAGAATCTCACTGGAATCTCTCTTGCTGAAACGTGCTGTTCTGTATATTGACATGTAATCAGGTAGGTTTGAGGTTTTTAACACCTGTTTTCTTGCAGAGCTAAAAGTCTTTTGATAATTGCAATTCAGTTGGAAGTGAAGTTAAAATTAAGTCATTTTTCTATCACTGTCTAGATTTAAGTTTATTTGGTTACAATCTCGTTTTTCAGTCTGAATTTTGCTTTCATTTAGAGCTATAGATATCTGAAGTAGCCTGAGTTGATTCTAAGTTGGCTTTAAATACACACAATTAAGTTCTGCCTGCAAATTAGAAAAAACTTTCTCATCATTAAATCAAAGGTCTGGAATGGTCTTCTAATTAGAGAGAGTTTGTGTAAAAATACCAAGTGTTTTGAAATGGAGTTTTTTGGTACTGATGACAGCAGTACAGCACTGAACTTGATGACCCAAGAGGGTTCTCATATTCTTGTTTTCCTGTTGCAGCTTGAAAGTACAACTTGACCTAGTTATTGAAGTAAACTTTTAGCTGGAAAGGATGGAGTAATGCCATTTCCCAAGTTTTAATTGTGTTTCTGAGGTATGGGGAGGTGTGTGAGCCTATTTACTTGAGAGCTCTGCTTGGTGCTTTTGTAAGTGACAGGGAGGTTGCACACACTTTCACAGCTGCAATAAAACAACAGGAAGCAAATTTAGATAGGAAGTAGAACTCAACATACGAAAATATGGAATATTCTTATGAGAAGCCTGAGTGCTTCCACGTAGCAAAATACTCTTCCATTAATTTTGCATGGAAACAAAATGCTATTGGAGAAATAACTAAATAGTATTGAACACAGCTACATATATATATATAGCAGTAATAAATAGCTGTTCCCTGAGGATTTTAAATATGCAGGGAAATCTGACAGTAGTGCTTTATAGTTTCTCATATTCAGCAGTGGGAATAGGTAGACATTTCTTTGCCAAGGGCTATATATCTGCATTGTAACCATGCAGATTTGTTAGTTCCCTGGAGAAAAAGCGACTCTTTTGGCACTTTCTGTATCACGTCATTTGGGTAGAAAGAGTGTTCTCCCAAAATGTCATCACAAGACGGGTTGGATGCCCTTAGCTGAATTGGCTGTCGTGAAATTGTGTCCTGGAATATTGGCTAGAAATGTACCTTCACTAGGTATGAAGTTGCATGCAGTGGTTGCAGCTATCTATTCACAAAGGTGGATCAGTTCCTGCACGACTGAAGACTTTTTAGCTGGATTAAAAATAGTTTCTGGAAGCAACTTATGTGCAGATGTATGCACAGTTGTGTTGACAAACTAATTTAGTCTTAAACTCGTAAGAACTTCATGGTTAATAAACTTTAAATAATATGTGAATAATGAATATAAATGTGCTAGGCAATAATTGCATGTCGGTGATTGTCAGCTATTAGATTTGTAACAGTGTACAAAGATTTGCTAGATCAGAGTGTGAATATTTAGGTGGCATTTAATGAAAGAGTGATTCATCATGCTAACAACAGAGAAACAGCATGGCAATTTTTGCGTTTTAATAACTTGTTGATATTTTGAGTAGTAGTTTGTTTACTGGACAAAGAAATCTAGTATCAAAGTCTTGATTGACAATTAAGTGTAGACTTTGAAAGGTGATTTAGATTAATTAAATCTGTGCCTAAACAGTCCTTAGTTTAGTACTGAAAAATAAAAACCTCACAGTTTTACTAATCTGCTCTGTCTGTACTATTATTTTGACTATGCTTAGGTATACTGTTTGGTGGAAGGGCTGTACTGTGCAGAAAACATCGTTTCACCTGTATGTTCCCATCTTTGTCCTTTAACCTCTTTCCATGCTTTATATGGGAGAGCTGTCTGATAGTTCTGTTTTATACACAGGCTTCACAAAACCAAGGTACGTACAACAACTTCCCTTTTGTGCAAGTGGAATGCTCTGGGACAGTAAAGTTGAATAAAGGTATCCTGTGTTACTCACTGAAGGAAGCTTAACTTTCTGGAGTTATCAGTTGCATTTGCTTAGATGGCTCTTCAGTCAGTTGCATACACTGTGCAAATGTGGATGTCTGTTCTTCCAGAAGATACGTATTTACTGTACATATGGTATCTGTATTTACTGTACATATGGTATCTATAGAGCACATAATTTTGAATAAATCAGATTTCTCTCTTCAGAGTAAACTTTTGAGTGGTAGCCAAACTGTATAATCATCTCTATGTTGCCATTTTAACGTCACTAAGGGGAAAGGAAAAGCTGCCTGTACCTGCGTGCACATGCTGTCAGTTTTCCTCTCCTACTTGTATGTATACCAGGATCTCCACGTCCAGATTTATGTCTTGGTGATCCAAAATATGTACAGCATATGTTTAGTTTACGGTACGCTTTAGTTTATCTCCCCATGTGTACTTCACTGCCAGAGTAATACACTCATCTAACTTTGAGTAGGTGACTCTTCTGTACCATCTGCTTTAAGTAGGAGTGAGTATACACCAAGAAGGAAGAGGAATCAAGTGCAAAGATGGGCACCAGTCCCCCTACCCCCAAGCTTAATAGTAAAATCATATGGACAGAAGCCAAGTATATTATGTACCAAATTCACTTCCTCTACAGAATACAGTTAAATGAAAAACATCTGGAGTAGCTTGTTGAGTTGATTTTGTTCTGTGCTCTATCCTGGTAATGGATTTGTTTTCAGAACTAAGCATTCTGCATGTTTCTTGGTGGATGCTAGTATGCTTGGAAATATCACAGCATGTGGAACCCAGTAAAACATGAATTTCATTTGTTTTCCTTGGCTTCTGTGTGTCATGATGTGTTCAAGATGATAGGGCCTGGAAAACTGTAAATTTGAGTTAGGTCTCAAGTATGAATCCTGAGCATTGTCTTCATGTTGCAGAGGAAGTCTGGTAGTAGGAGGAAGGCAGTTCAGCTGTGTCCCTGAGGATGTACTGTGCAGCCTATGTTTTGTTTACATTAAAGGTATGCTGACAAAGCTGCTGGCTCTAATACTGGACGTAATAGTTTTGTTTGGGTTTGCAGCTGTGTCTCACTGTCCTTTCCCTCTGCCTGCCTGCAACTCTTCACAGAATTACATACTACAGCAGCAAATCCCACTCCAGTAATGCTGCTGAGGCCAGGATTCTGGTGAACTTCTGTATTGTCCACAGAGTTTGCCAAGCAGGTTGAAAAGATGGAGATAAGTGGATGGGCATCTGTGTGCTCTTGTTTTGTGACCATTTAAGGATCTGTGAGCTGAAATGAGCCATGTGATTGTTTTCCCTTCACCCTTGTTTTTGAGAAAGTAGGGTTGGGGAAGGTGAAGATGGTGTTTCTCTACCTTATTCAACTAAGGTACGTGGTTTAGGGGGGGGGAAATACCCAAGAAACCAGAAAATTTAAGAGCTCAGAAAGTGATCTTTTCATAAGGAATACAGAAAAAAACGTCCCGAAACACTGTGACTTTAATTCTTAAAAGATGCATTAAAAATTCATACACTAGTTGCTTAACAGTTGTATTTTAAGAAAAACTGCAATGGCAAGGAATTGTGTTCCTGTTGTACTAGCTACCATGAAACCAAATGTATGCCCTCTGCAGTCAGAGTGCTGGTCTTCAGGACCTTGCTTGTGCAAAGCATGGCATTATTTGAAAGGCAAGGTTTCTAAAAAATAGAATAGGGTCAGAGAGAGAATGAAAATTGCTAGAGAGAGGGAGGGCTCTGGATTTCTACGTACTGGAATACATATTGACTTCCTCCAAATTTTATTTGAACAAAGGACAGTTCATGGGGGAATTCTAAGTAATTTTTCTCTTCAGTGGTATTTTCTGTAGCAAAATAAGTACTTTTTAAGTATGGTAAAAATGTTGTTCTATCAGCCTCTCATGTGAGTCATTTGATATTACTCAAATATGAACACTTTGAGGTCTAGTCAGCATGTCAGATTAAAGCACAGATTTCTCCATCTACCCATGTGGACCTCAGTGCAAAGCTGACTGAGGTCGCAAGTGAAAGCCGGTTTGCATGTCCATATCCTTAACTGGTGGTCATAAGTCACTACTTTTGTTGAAACACAGGAGCGTATAGGATTTCCCGAATCTAAATAGATAGGAATTGGATACAGGGAAAAGCAGTGGTGTTGCCAGAGAAACTACACTATCAGTAGCTTTCACCTGATCATTTTAGCTTTCATCTATTGGTATAATTCCTGGAACTTTGAGTAAGGTATTTTGTTCAGCTCATCCTTATAGATTGGCTGGTTTGTGTTTGGGGTAGTCTTTTTACATTGGTCACAAAGGAAAATCAGATTTAGAGTTTGGGCACTGGAGGAACTCCAGAGACCGCTTGTTAATTTGTGAGTACTTGTTCTCTTAAGAACAACAGCTTAAGTTCATTCCACTTCTCTTGAGGGTGATAAGTAAAATATCTCTGAGGGGGAGAGGGAGAATGAAGAGACATCAGGGTTCACCAATGTCAGCTATTGAAGTTCAGCACCCAAATCTGATAAACTAGGATTCTCTTCCAAGTTTCCCACAGAGTGTTCTTCCTGCCAACCTTTGTATCTATAATTGCGTATGGCAGCGATCTGCTCCAGTCATGTGAAGCGTAGTCTGAAATGTGACTTCTGCTCAGCCTGCTAATCTGTCAGCCTACAGTGAGGTGGAGCTCTTCAACACTTCTCCAGTTTTCATTGCCACACCACAACAAAAAGTGCAGGGTTAGTTGACAGGTGGGTTTCCTGTGTGATGACTGCTGTCTTTGCAGTTATATAAACCCAAATCCACAGTTTTTCAGATGTATGTTGCAGACAGAATGGCTTGACTGGCTAATTATACTGGTAGATAGTAGCACAATGACACAGGTCCTTCTTGCGCCTTGGTACAAAGGACATTGGTTTTGATCTTCTGTAGCACAAGGAGTCTACCTGCCCTTAACAGTCACCTTCTTTGCACCTGCATGGGCACAACCCTTGTTCCTCAGTACCTGGCTTCACAGGTTTTACTAAAGCGTATTGAATATAGGGCTGTACAAAAGCCCTGTGAGGCACGAGTTCTGCAGTCCTGCAATGCCTCCTAGATTTAATTTTCTATCCTGCTATAATGGCACTAGCTGCACTTACAGATTATTGTGATGCAAAGATCTCACTATATTTTAATGGCTGCTCAGTTGGCATTACTTGGAAAAACCCCAGTGCTGAAGTGAGATGGCACCAATTTGTACCAAGTGTGGATTTGCCTTCTATGTTTGCTCTGACTTTGAGCTGGAAGCTGTATGAAATGCATTCTTTCCAGATTGCAAAGCGTGGCATTTCTCCGTATCATTAAGCTTAGTAGGTCTAGTGGGTAGAGCTCTGTTTACAATAGCTGGAAATTTATGTGGAGAAGATAGGTTCAAAAGGTCTGCAAATACAAAGTAGCGTTTGAGTAATGGCCCCTTGTGGTTTTTCTGTGCAATGGCACTGTGTTTTTCCAGACATTCAGCTATGGAGAAAAACAGAAGTCAGACTTCTGTTCAGATAAATTTTTAAAATTTATTTCAAGCCTTAATTTTGAGTTTGTTCAACAAAACCCAGTTATTTCTCAGAAGCTTAGATTCTGGAAAAGATTTGAATAAGATGTGCTGTAGAAATCTAGAAAAAGATAATTTCAAAATTTAATAGCAATCAAGTATGCTTTATTTCTTAAATTTACAGAAACATTTATCTAATTCCTTGAATTTCCTATACCTGCTTTTTGTTCCACAAGGAGCCTGTCTTTAAATGACTAGGGGTTGATGTAATACCGTGTTCTCAAACTACAGTAGTGACCTGCTTTAACATTAATTCAGCATTGGATGGCTGCTTAATTACTCTGCTAACCATAAGTCTATAGTAAATTCCACTGCTGTTACTGGGGCTTTTACCACTTGTGAACATTACCTTTTATTATTTGGAGTTATAAAGTTCTTGTATGTTTTTTAGAGATTGGGTATTACCTCTTCAGACTGCAACATTACTGTTTTGGCATGGGCAGTTTCTTTAAAAGCACAAGATATTAAGCAGAAGATGAATATTCTGAAAGAGGAATAGTTTTTTTAACTTGTAGTACTGTTATGTTCCATGTAATGAATGTGCTTACCTCATTCTTAAACAAATGAAATGTGCTATGACTTATTTTTGGTACAGGCGCAGCAGGGTTAGGGACACTGGTCATACCCTGACACTTAAATTGGCATTCTGGCGCCCTTTGGCTGTTTTTGCAGTTTCAGCAAGACCCAAACTTTATCCCAGAAGGGTGGTTATATCCACTGGATTTGTAAGAAGGCCCTACCTACAGTTTTATGTTGGCAGACAGATTGAAGTTTCCCTCCTCTATATAGCATCAAAGTAGGAGTAACAGGTAGGAGGGTGAGCCATTAGAACAGTAATAGAATATGATGAGCTGGAAAGGACCCATCAGGATCATTTAGTCCAACTCCTGGCCCTGTGTGGGACACCCCAATCTCCCACCACATGCTTGAGAGCATCTTGAGCTCTGTCAGGCTTGGTGCTGTGATCACTTCCGCGAGGAGTCTGTTCCAATGCTCAGTCATCCTCTGAGTGAAAAGCCTTCTCTTGCTATCTAACCTAAACCTTCCCTAACTCAGCTTCATGCTGTTTCCTTGAGTTCTGTCACTGGTCATGAGAGTGAAGAGATTGATACCTGCCCCTCCACTTCCCCTCACGAGGAAGTTGTGACTGCAATGAGCTCCCCCCTCAGTCTCCTCCAAGCTAAATGGACCAATTGACCTCAGCTGCTTCCCCTCGAGGTCCTTCACCATCTTTGTTGCCCTCCTTTGGGCACTTTCTAAAAGCTTAATATCTTTTCTATATTGTGGCACCCAAAACTGCCACAATATTCAAGGTAAGGCCTCACTAGCGCAGAGCAGAATGGGACAATCCCCTCCTCAACTGACTGGCAATGCTTTGCCTGATGAGCCCAAGGACATGGTTGGCCCTCCTGGCAGCCAGAGCACTGCTGACTTGTATTCAATTTGTCACAGACCAGGACTCCCAGGTCCCTTTCTGTGGCACTGCTTTCCAGCATCTCATTTCCCAGTCTGTACAGACATCTGGGATTGCCCCATCCTAGGTGGAGAATTCAGCACTTTCCCTTGCTGAATTTCGTATGGTTGGTGATTGCCCTTATCTCTAGTATGTTGAGGTCTCTTTGCAGGGCCTCTCTGACCTCGAGTTGTGCCTGTTTAACGTTTGCAACAGCAAGCTGTTCTACCTACCCTCACTCTGGTTTTTGTTTTATGGGCAGGCTGGTGGAACACAGCATTCCCAAAAATTCAGAGTCCTAACTGGCTATTGCACCCCTCACTGCTATTTGGATAAGGTACTCAGCCTCAAGCTCTTAAAGTACTTGTTCCCGCGAGTATACAGATTTCAGTATTATAGTGGGGCAGAAATTTGCCTTTCAGCCTTTGGGTTAGGGGTGACTAACCTCTCATTCTGGTAAACCAGACAAAAGCACCCATATCCAGGACTGTCTTAATGCATTTCAACTGCTCTTGATATAGCTCAATGTCTTTAACAGATACTTGCTTGCAAAAGGACTAGATAATGTAGAAATGCATCTCTCATGTTTGAAGATAATACCGCAAGCATGTACCTAGTTGGAGTCTGTGGCAGAACAGGTCTCCTTACCTAGAAATCGTACTCACAAGTATCCATGTTTTGGGAAGTCATCTTGTACTGAATGGGGAATCTGCATTTGACTTGCTGAAGTATCACCCTGAAGTTGCTATATCCCTATCCTGTTGGGCTTTCCCTGTAACTCTAGTTTTTCCCCAAAGCTTTGACATGGAAGCCTGTCCAGTCTGTACTTCAAGTAGTCATGACTGCTTTTAGTCATAAAAATACCAGTACTACACTTCTACACAAGACAGCCAGGGACTTTCTGTGCAGCTCTGTAACACCTCATTAGAATGGGGATGTGGTCCTCAAACTATATGCCAGTACACCCATTTTATTCCAGTGCCAAAAAAGAAGAGGAAAAAACCCTAGTCTACCTTACTGATAAGCTTCTGAAAGCACCACGTAACTTGCAAAGAAGTATTTCAACAGATAATCTGGAAATTTTAGTATCATTTCCAAATAAAACCATTCTTAACTAATAAAACATATGAGCAACTTATTATTTAGTTCACCATCATCCTACAATCAATATTCCTTGAAGTCTTACTACTGGAACTGAGAAATTTGCTTGGTCACAGGACCACAAAAGCCAAGAAAAGCACAGCCTGCACATCCCTTTCTGGGGTGTTTTGGCAAAAGGTGGAGGGCAGGGAAAACATTTTAACCTGGCTGCTGCAGAGGTAGAGTGTTTAATCCTTCCAGTTTTGCCAAGGTTTGGTTGTGATCTGTCTGGAAGAGACCATTGGAAGTTCCCTTTAGAAAGCTTTGATTATTTTGCCACCTTTACTCTTAAAAGGATACTTTTCTATACCCACAAAGATACTAAGAAACAGTTTCTCTTCATAAAAAGACAGGTGGAACGACTGTCTCATACGGAGTCTGTACCCTGCATCATTTTAAAAGAAGGCACCATCCCTGGAGCGATGTCCAGGCAGTAAACTTGGCATGATGTTGCAGCAGAGTTTGTTAGGGTCGAACTCTTCATTTCTTTCTCTTGTTCCTCTGACGACGTAATAGTGAGGACACAGCAGCTGAGAAAATAGAGGTCTTGTACAAGGCCTCCCATATCTATCCTCATATCATATGAGGTCATTCAGCAGGTGAACTCCGAATAGGATCCAAGGAATCAAATGGAGAGATAGAAAAGCCTGGCTTCACTGATTAGTTGGGAAATGAGAAATCAAACCTCAGGGGAAGGGCCCTCAACTTTCTTGCCTGATGTTTTACAGGAATGTGAAAATGCTTGTTTTGTTGGTCTTTCTTGGCATCTTCATAGCAGCAATCTTCTCTTCATCTGTTTTCCCTTAGTACAACAAGCATAGTATTTAACCTAAAATGCTTACTTTATGAGCACTCACTAATTAGGCAGAAAGTTTGACAGCTTTTTTTAATTTACTTTTAAACAGCTCATGCATTTCCTTATCTCTGCAATAGAACTGTCATGCTGAAAAAGCCAGACACACAGAGTCAGAAAACGAAGTGGAGCCTACTTTTGCCTTTCTTTCATAAGAAGGATGTGCTTTTAATGTAGAACATGAAAAACTCCATGTAAGTATAGAAAGGGCAAGGAAAGCTATAACCTGTGTAATTAGCTCAGAACTTGTGCTCGGCTCCCCAGTGATGGTTGGTGGAGCAGAGATTAGCACCTAAAATGCAAGATAAGATTCTGAAATCTTTAAGTACTAGTAAAAGCAATAATCCGACAGTCTGTTTAAACTGCACCCTTTTCCCTGCTATACTTGTGTCTTTGCTAAGGAGATGGAAGAAGAGGAGTATATATAATCATTAGGATTATTTTTAAGTTGTTTTTAGGTTTTCAGCAGGTGTGACACCTAAATAGCAGATCAAGTCTTATATAATAGAGTTTCAGAGAGTGATACTAAAGAGGAAAAGAGTTCTAGTATGAAGGGTGATACATGAAGGTTTGAAACAGGATTTTGTTTCTGAAGACCTAAGAAGATGTAGCAAATGTTTGGGATCGTGACAATATATCAGTGATCTTGGATCACCACAGAATAACCAGGATGAGACCGCCATGCATATTTTAACCATACAGGGCTTTGAAATTGTAGTGCTGGCTGGAGCTGTGCAAACAGTTGTTGTGTCAGGTGCAGCTGGGGCCAGTCATGGTAGGTTGCATGGAAGGCAGTCTAGGATGTAGTGGAAGGTGTTTCTGCCATTTTTGAGGAATTCCAAAATAGCTGTCCAGCCAGTGAAGCTGCTTGGGTACAGATGGTGACTGTTGTCTTTGGTGGTCATAGTGTAGCAAATGCTAATTTGCAATGATGGGAAAGGGCTAACAAAGCATGAGGAAGTGACAGGAACATTCTTTTGGAAGGGTGGCAAAACATGTTCTTGGTTTGTTGAAGAAGAGATTTTCTCTTCTAAGTGAAGTAAATCTGTAATAGAAGCAATAAGTTAATCATGCTGCAACATATTAAAAAAAAAAGTCCACAGAGTTGTCAAAAATAAGGCAAAGATTCCTAAAAACAAAGGCCTGTTCATAATTTGTGGAACTGAACACACAGTCTGTTGTCAAAGCATAGCATGTAGTAGAAGAAACAAAACAGACCCCAAACACTTGTGTGTATGCATGCGTGCACGTTTTCTTCTTTTAATAGAATGTTAATTCAGTGACCATTCTTGCTGTTCCAACAGAACTTTTATTACACTACCTATTCCATACACTATGCCAATCTTCTGTGGCATGTGGAAATATTGGAGTAGTTACAAAACTCTGAACAGTTATGTGTCCATGCCTATTAAAGTGTCTAATAAAATTGCAAAGCTTGCTATGCCCGAGTTAGGGTAATTAATGGAAGTATGCCAGTCTAATGCTATTCCAACAAGTAGTATGGGAATGCCGAGAGTGCACGTACATCCCCAACTTAGTGTTGTACCAGGGATTTGCATCAACTCCAAAGCATCTAAATACAGTTTTCTGCTCTTTAGAGTTGCTGTTTTTTAACTTAGCAGTTCTTCTGTTGGTACCAGCTGTTCTGAAGGATAAGTCTGGGTTTATTCAAGTTTGGCAAAGTTTCTTTAATTAAAAATGGCACATGTAAACTGTATTAAATGTTAAAAAAAACCCCAGAAAAACAAAAACCCAAAGCACAACCCCATATTCACCTTTGGGTTTAAAACTAATTTTAAACTGAAAAAAATATGATGTCATGACTGGATTTTCAAGTCTTTGGGATCAACAGACTTAAATTCTTGCAGTTAAGGATGAATTTGTCAAAAATAGTCATGTAGAAAGGCAGTTGATTGAAATATTTTCCAAGTTAGACCAGTCTAACTAATTTTAATGACTTGAAGTAATGGCATAGTGTGGTATGATGAGAGCTCTCACAAAAGCCAGTGTCCTAAATATTTTTTTCTTTGCTTGTTTTGAAGCACCTCTTTGATTCACTTCTGCCTTCTTGGGTGGATGGTGCTGGTGATATACTTCCACAG
The DNA here is from genome assembly GCA_013399895.1 of Serilophus lunatus. Lineage (NCBI taxonomy): Eukaryota > Metazoa > Chordata > Aves > Passeriformes > Eurylaimidae > Serilophus > Serilophus lunatus. Next base: position 901,024 of record VXBA01002045.1, read on the forward strand.
ACAAGCTAAAAGGAAAATAAGGATAAGTATTTTTGAAAAATTTTAGGGCATAAATTTAGTCAGCAGTACCCTTCATCTTTGGAAGAAAGCTAAGCATTCACACAAATACATGATGCCTCAAAATCAAGAATAGATGAAATGTACTTAAAACATTATAGCTGATGTCATTAGTCTTGCTGATGCGGATGAAAACAAAGTTTTAAGTTGGCTTTGCTTCTTTTTCCTTTTGCATTATTTATAAAGTTAAGTCTGCTGATGATTTTGCAGTCTGTGTTCGTAGTAGATGCCTGTACATTCTGCTGGCACCATCATTAAACAATGGATGGTATTATCTGGCACACTAAGCTCTGAAGTTTTAAATTATTCAAAAATGTTTTTGTTGTGAGTGGGCACATTCTCATTAGCATGTATCTGGTCAGCCAGGCTGAATCAGTCATGCAGGGAAAATTTGCGAACTGCCAGGCTTGTCACCTTCTGTTAACTCAGAAAATTGGCCTGAAGTAAGTCTCGACTGGAAAGTGTGCGGACAGTATCGATAGCAGATGGTACCCCGTCCATTGGCTTTGAAGGAACTCGGTTATGTGTTGATGGCCTAGGCTGAAAAGCAAGGATGTGGGTAGAAGATGATTTTGTTACTCATTTGAATATGCAGAGATAGTAAAAGGAGAACTTACTGCCTTGTATTGATGAAGAATAACTCTCCAAACTTTAATGATGTAGGCACCTGTGCTCCATGTACCTAACTCCTCCTTAAAATAATTATGTCGAATTGAGGAGAATATTGCTTAGTGTTTTTATAACTTCTATGTAAAACAAGCGTTTACATGTTTGTTTTTGACAAGGAAACAAGAGCTCAGTAGCCAAGTCTAACTTTCATTTGCATGAAAATTGGAGACATCACAACTAGGAAACAAACAGCAAGGCTCTTTGGCTTTGGTGCTGGCTTTCGTGATGTGTAAGGATATTGATATGTTTGATATAGAGAATGAAATTTTGGTTGTCTTGGAATCAAGAGGGTTTACACAATGATTTAAAGTTGAGGGATCATCCCTGAGATAACTGTCCCTAAGACCTCCAGGATTTTCAACTAAAATGAGTCATAAGGATGATGAGAGAATGGTGTATGTGTAAGACATATAATACTATAGGATAGAATTATGCTTTTTGCATGTTGTTTTGGTCTGCTGTGAAGGAAATGGTGGGGAAGATGATCAGAATTTTTTCTATACCACATCCTTTTTTTTCTGCTTCAGGTTTCACTTGATAAAGCTACACCTGCAAATAACTGAGACTTAATGCAAGTTTGCTGGCTGACTCTGACAGAGCTTGATGTTTTATCAGCAAATTAAAGCATGAAATATAATCTTTATTTTCCTTCAGCAAATAATATTTCTGTGTTGTAGAGTTGTGGCAGCTGCCCACAAATGAATCTTTGGTATGTTGTCTAGACTTTTCTTAAACTTTCTTTCAGGTTACACAGGGAGCAATTAAATGTTTTTTTCCTATAGCACTATCAGGGGCTATAGTAATATTTTCAGGACCCTGATTAGTATCACAGGAGACTGAAAGCTATGTCAAATAAGCCAAGAAGTTTTTCAGGGGTGGTCTGTGTGGGTAGGAGCCAGATCACTGGTTCAGAATTGATAGAAAATCCATGGAAAGCAAAGTGGAAGAACTAAAACAAGACCCTATATCCATAAGAGGGAATGGCTTGGCAATTGGTGAAGAATGGAAACTAGGCTTGAATTTCTCACCCATGTGACTTGCTTCTGTTCCTTACTCAATGGTTATAATACTGTAAATAAACTGAATAGTACCAAAGAAACAGCCAACTTTGTAGTTTTACACTTCTCTTTGCATTTGCTATAGCCCAACAATATTCTAGGCTTTGAGAAATTTCTTGGGTCAACTAGTAACTGTATGTATATTAATATACATATTTTTACTATTTTTTTTTTAAAAATATTCAGGTTATTTTGCTGATTAGCCTTAGATGCTTTTTTTTGCTGTACTCAGAATAGACAATAGTCATCACTTCTTAGACACTGCAAATGAGTTGCAGAGAGTATTTCAAATGGCAATCTTCCCGAGTTGAAAAAAGAATAAAATTCCATAATGGTGATTTGGCTGTCTAAGGTAACCTCAAATCTGAGCTGCCAAACCAAAGTGGTTTTTAATAGAAGGAGGAAAAATCAAAAAATTAGCAGAAAGCTTCTATTAGGTGTCCATACCAGAAAATGTGATATTGCTGATCATAAGCGGATTTGTAAGTAAGTAGACTATGGCTTTCCTGAAAGACAATACTGATAAATATGATGGCATCAATATTGATTCAGTCACTTCAGCTTAATATAGTGGTGCACATATTTAAAACCATAGATTTGGGTTGCATGTTACTGTTAAAAATCTGACTAATGTGGTTTTCTGTCTTACAATGATTTTTATATGGAATACTGGGCAACTGATCACCTATTACAGCTCCATTGCCTTGAAATTGAATTAATGCTGGCAGATGAACTAGCAAAAAACTTCAGAAAAAAATTGCATATGGACTTGGATTTTTATCATCCTACTTTGTGTCTTACTTCTGAGGTCTAGAAGCAGAGTTACCAGCTATGTCAAGGCAGCAAATGGCTGTTCAGCTAGTGAGTGGAGTGAGTAGTGTTCTCAGTGTATTTCAGCAGAGCATTTATTAATTTTTTTTCTAGAACATCATGAGCTGTTTTTTCTAGAACATGCTGGTAAACTGTCAACTGTTCTGCAGCTCTGTAGAACGCTTCCATAGCATATGGATATTGAGGAGACCTTATAGCATGCACATACCTTGTAATGATGAGTGACCAGTTCAGAGAATCACAGAATCGACTATATTGGAAAAGACCTCTGAGGTCATCAAGTCCAACCTTTGACTGAACACTACCATGCCAACTCTATCATGGCACTCAGTGCCACATCCAGTCTCTTAAATACCTCCAGGGCCGGTGACTCCACCGCCTCCCTGGGCAGCACATTCCAATGCCCAGCCACTCACTCTGTAAAGAACTTCCTCATTTCTAACCTAAACCTCCCCTGTCGCAGTTTAACACTGTGCCCTCTTGTCCTCCTGCTGGTTGTCTGGGAGAAGAGACCTCCCCTACCTGGCCACAATGCCCTTTCAGGTAGTTTTAGAGAGTGATAAGGTCTTCCCTAAGACCTTTGGTTCCTAAGAGCTAAAAAGCAATTTTCAAGATTGATTCCAAAGGGTTTTAAATCAGAATCTTTAAGAAGTTAGGGCACATTTTTCTTGTTGTACATATGGTTAATGGTAATGTCTAGTGCTGCTTCTTTCAGAGAAGCATGACATTTTATAAAATAGGTGTGTGAGTACTCATACAGGATAAGGATTGGGCTAAAAATCAATATTGTGATTGAACTAAGTTGCTCAAGTGCTTAAATAAGGAGGTATGTTACCATTATGAAAATGTCATGTGTGACTAAATCTTTATTGGATATGGGAGTGCATAAATCAGAAGGCTGCTCTGACCTTTAGTTTGGTTGTAACCTTTTTGTTATATTAAGAATAACTATATTAACAATATGGAGAGAAAAAAGAAGAGAGAATACTTTTGCTACATAAAGTAACATGACTCTTTCATTTAAACATCAGTCATTCTCAGTGCATTAACTAGATTTTATCAGATTGTTTGACCTTTGCTGTCAAGGGAGTAAATGTAATTTTACTTCTCCATAATGAAAATAACATCAGGAAATATATGCAAGAATGCTTGTTTAATTTCCTCCTCCCTGCATTCTTTCTCTGGAAAACTATGAGCTGTTGTCTCAGTCCTATGAAGCATATTTTGCTTCATCTTGACCTTAAAACATTTATGTCAGGATAAAACAAATTTAAGTTAATAAATGGAGCAAAAAAATGTGTAACTTTCATTATTCAATGAATTGAACAACTGCTTAGTCCTATTATTAGTGCTAATAGATTTATTTTTGTGTCTGTATATGCATTTTGTATTTAACACATTAATATGAACAAAATAAACTAATTTACATAATGGTAAATCAAACTAAGTGACGATTCTGTATTCTAGCAATACGTTTCTGTTCCTGCAAAGGAATATGTATGTTAGAACTAGAGAGCAAGCTAAGAGAATGTGAAAATCTTTTTCTTGGAGCAATTGAGAGAATCTTAAAGATATAATTTAAACCAAAGGGGAGAATACTGGAAGAGTTTCAGGCTGTTTGGAGAAATGAAGTGGGAAATCTGGAAGAGGAGATATTTCTGGAATAGACAGAGATTTAGTACTGAATCTAGCGAGTGATAATGAGCAGCAGACGTGTTACCAAGTCCTGATATTGTATGCTCTATCAAGAGTGGAAGCTATGAAAATTATCTACACTACCCTTCATCTGAAAATACCTACTTGGAGAGTGGCTCTTGCACTGCCAGCCAATTACCAGAGAAGACAACATAACTGTACACTGAACATGTTGCAGATGTATACCGGGCAACTTCTGGCGCTAGTGGGTAAATGAGACTTGCAGGAAACAATTTAGATGTTGAGAGAAAGTTTAATTTTGAAGTAAAATGAACATGTAAATAGAAGTTTGACATGGTGATGTAGTTATTAGTTGGCAAATATATGGTGCAGAGAAGACTAATACCTGCTTGATGGACAAATGTAACATATCCAACAGAACATATGACTAAGAAAAACACAGGAAAATGAAAAACGTAGAATGAACAATTAATATTCTGTCAAATGCATCAAGTGATCAAATAATCTCAATAAAACTATGGAAGTATTATATTGTATTACTAATTGTGGTGGATTAGCAGTGAAATTCCACACCTTGCCACACCCTCCCTTATTGCTTAGTGGGATGGGCAAACCAGGAAACAAACAGAAATGAGAAAACTTGTAGGCCAAGATAAAGGCAGGGAGGTTTCTTAGAAATTACTGTTGTCGGCAAAATAGGATTTGACTTGGGGGTAATTAATTTACTGCCAATTAAACTTGATTTGGGTATTAAAAAACAAATAAATGTTAACCATCCCCTCCTGTCCCTGAATTCAAGCAACTTCAATCCTTTACTCCACACTCCTCTACCTGGTCCAGGTGGCACAAGTGGAATTTAGAAGGGAATGTAATCAGCACATAGCATTCTCTCCTGCTCTTCTTCTCACACTTTTCCACAGTTCTGGCATGGGTATTCTCCAGGGGCCATTTCCTTCTTGAAATATCCACTTGCTCTGGTGTGGGGGTCCTCCATGGGCTGCTGCGTCGATATCTGCTCTGATACCTTAAGCAGCTCCTCCTGTTACTTTGATCTGTGCTCAATTCTATGTAATTCCCTTAGTCCGCTGTATTTGGACTTGACGATCTCAGAGGTCTTTTCCAACTTAATTGATTCCGTAAAATTACCTTCTGAAAAACTGGAGGGAAATACGTGGTAGGGAATAGAGTTGTTTGTCTTCAGTACTTTTTTTGATACTGTTAGTATACACGGATTTTGTGTCAGAGGGGAGGTTTTGTTATTGTATATATATAACAAAGTAAGTGGTTTGGGCATTGTATTACACTTTGCTTTCCTGTTTTTATTGATGACCAACAGATTCATAACTCAGGAGGAGTGTTCCACCTTGACCAAGTTATGTGGTCATATGGTCCCTCATGCATGAACTGACAATGACTTTCAGGCATTCACCATTTATTCTGCTTGAGACTCTTTCTAATGCTCCAGACACTGCACAAAACTTTGAGGAATATTAATGTTATTTTTAGGATCACTCAACTTCTGGCTAAGCTGCACTTTGTAGACAAGTTTTCAGTGCAAAATGATTACTTCTGTGGCAGAATTTTTCTGTAAAAGCGCTAGTTTATGGACTTCGTTCTTGCTTTTCTGTAGATACCGAGCTGGAGGCAAAATGCAGCTGGTCTGGTTTTGAAGATACAGGAAATGTATACTTTTGCCCTGATATCTCTTAGTCCAGGAGGGTAAACAGCCTTTATAGATTAGGAGCCTGCCAAGTAGCAACAACCCTATGCAGAGTGCTGAACTTGCCACTACTCATTCTTCCTTCTTTGTGTCAACAAATTTAGAGGCTGCAACACAGTGCAATCTGAGCCATATCATACTATAACCCTGCACGTCCTCTGTCTAGATCTGTACAGTTGAATGGCTCCATGGCAAAAGAAAATGAGAAAAATTACATTGTGGTAGAGAGAGAAAAAGCTTTCTTAACAGGAGCTTCAGAGGGTATTTAGTTGTATATCATTTGTTGTGGTTTAATTCAAAATGGAATAATCACATTCGTAGTTGTAGATGAGTAACCATTAAGCCTTTATATGATATATATGATATAATGGCATTATTTATACTTCCTAGCTGTTACATAACATTCATGGATGTTTTGTGGAGAATACAAACATAAATTACAGATATAATGGGACTATTTCTTGTGTCTGGCTATACTTCATAAATTAATTCAAGAAAGGGCAAAGAGGTCTCTACTTACTTCTCTAGTCTAAAGGTTCCTCAGGATTTAAGACTCTTGATCTTTCTATACAGATTAAAATCCTGAAAAGTTCATGTGAACAGTGATCCACATCTGAAGAGGCTACGGTTTGTGACCATCCCCCTCTTCTGCTGCGTAGATAGTTATTTCAGGTAGAGAAAACACTGGGTTTTTGTAATCCTGCAGAAGGAGATAGTGTGGACTGTAATTGTGAAAAGTGGATGTAGCAGAGGGCAGTGTTATGCCAGGAAAGAGCATTTGTGGGCTTTATGCTTCCTGTTCTCAGGATGAATTTAGACCTAAAGGTTTTTCCCAGAGAGAGAGAATAGCTTACTAAATTGAGTCTTTGGTGTTTGTCTCTGCATAGGAGATGGTGCAAGGTACATACTCCTTAGTCAAATAAGGTTGGTAACTCCAAGGGCCAAGCAGTAAACTAATAATAAATCGGTGCAGTCTGTTGTCTGATGTACAATGAGAAGGCATTACTGGATGTGAAAGATGTCTGTACCAATTTCCCCTCCTATTTGTCCATATTTTCTGCTCTGATTAGATAGCCATTTCTGTCCCTGCTGTGGTACACCCAAATAAATTCAAGAGGACAAACATATTGGTAAACTAGAACTTAATAATTTTACTTAGAGCCAGAAACAGAAAGGATAAAAGAGTTATGCTGAGAATACTTATGACACTCCAATTTTACTGTCAAAACCAAGGCACAAAAATGCTGCTATCGCTCATGGAGAAAGGGAGGTGACTGTGTGTATAGGAACTAAAGAAGGACATTGCAACAAGACTGGCAAAAAGAAGCTAATGAGTTACAGCTGTATTTAAAAGAAAATCTTTCAGGTTTTGAAAATTAACTAGTGATGGATGGATGGAGGCTGCAGCAATTGACATAGCAGTGGTGCCAAGTGAAACACATTTGTTACCAACAGGGAATAAAATATATGCTACTGAAACCTTTTAGCACAGCTTGTAACTTAATATAAATAAAGCATATTTTAAAATTATGGCAACAGTCATTCCCAAGAAACAATTTCACTCTCTTTGATTCTTTTTTTTGTCCCCCCCACCCCCCTTCTACATAATTTTGTGCATACATAAGTGTTTGTGTATCGTTTTAGTAAAGAACTATGATCAAATTTTCTCTTACATGCAGGCTGAGGAGACACTGCATTCAGGGGTATACATTAGATATTCATTGAGCATTCAGATGCACAAGCTCTCTCAAAGTGTTAAGAAGTCACATCCAGTTGATTGTGGATTATCATTAATAGTCCTAATAATTTATTTTTTTGGGGGGGTAGGAAGTGCCTAGAATCTCTAGTCATAGGCTTGCAAAACTTCTAGGCATGGCACAGGAAGATGGTAATTGTCTTAGAGAGTTCACAGTAGAGGTTCAAGCCTGTTGTGTTATTTTTGTTAGACTTGGTTTGTTGTAACACAGGGCCATCTTGTATTGTATTTTGCAGAATTCTTCTCCTACATGCCTCCGCATGCCCCCAGGTGGAAGAGGATTAAAAGAGAGTAAATAATCTAGTGTTGTCAGATCTTTTATTTCATCACTGTTGCACCTAAATTTGAATTTAACTCCTGACTGATGCACTGTGATTTGAAAAGATGGACAAGTAGTCTAAAAGCAATTAAGGAACACGCTCAATCTCCAGGGCTTTGGACAGGGAGGAGTAGTAGACAGAAAGGAAGCGAAAGTATTTTTTTTGTTCAGTACTAATTGATTGCTCTTTTTGTAGAGAAAATATGTAATTGAAGGAGTAAAATGACTGAAATCTGACTTCACCTCTTTAATAATATATTGAATTTTTAAAATGCTGTGAGACATTCAGGCTATGTCCAGTATTTGGAGTGAAAATGTGAAAATCGGGACCAAAACCATAGCAATCATTATGGCAGTTTCAGAGGCTTTTAAAATCTTATTCCACGGTTGAATTCCATGTGCTCAGCAGCTGAGACTACTGTCTGTTGGTAAACATACTTTGAATTTGAATGGATTTATAAAGCTCATGATTAAGTGCTGCTCTGCCAACCAGCAAGTAAAGTTTTATGTGGAATCCTGTCAACAGTATCTGTCTACTAAAGGCTATTAAAATGATATCAACATATTTTCTGAAACAAATCCCTTAGCAATATGAAAGGGTCTTATGCTCAGCAGATATTTAAAGTAAATCACTAATAGATATATTGAAACCTTTAAGAGGTATGACTGAGCCTAGTCTCTAATAAATCTTTATGTTGCTTAGGCTTTACTTTCACTTTGAAGAGACTTATTTTCTGATTAGAGCTTTGGATTGTTGATTTACATCTGTGAAAGTACTACATAAGATACTGATTGCTGTAATAACAGATGATCCCTTTTTTGGTAAAATATACTCAGCAAGAAAATATAAGGAAATGTCCTTCTTAAACAAAAGAACATGTCAGATGACCATGTAAACATAGTGCTGGATAATTGTGTTGGCTCCAGATCATGGGAATGCTGCAGGCCTGACACATTCATCATATTTGAGCTGTCTAATAGAATTGAGCTTGAACAATTACATTAAAAAATTAAATATGAGGTTTTAGCTCTTGGAGGGAATACAGAGAATGATGGTGAGTGCCTCTAGTGTGGTTAAATAAATGGGTTTTTCTTAAGGTTTGTATGAACTTACATGGATGTGACTGAGAACACCCTTGAGAGAAGAGAAGTATCTAAGAAATTGAAGAAGTTTCATTTGTAATGCTATTCCTATCATTCTAAAAGTAAAAATTTAAGGAGTGCTTTTTACCAAAGCCAGTTTAGATGCTTGCAGGCTCCTAATAGTGTCTGCATGTCAGCAATTCTTGGAACATTTTGTATCTAAAACTTGGTGGTGGTTGTGAAGGAAGGATGTGATACAGGAATGAACAGATTTATAGCCATATTCTGTCAGCATTTGGCCTTCATGGTAATAGTTAAATATATCTGCTGCCGTATTAAAATAACTGAGTTGATTCACCAAATGAGCCATAAATGTTCCACCTAGAAAAGTTAGAGGGTAAAGAGGAATAAAATATCATAAAATGTAGTGTTTTGTGAAAAAATGAAGACTAGCTGATGCTGCTAGTGAAAGTGGAGTAAAATGTGTTTTGAAGTACCTCCAGTCTTTCTGTTGTGGCCTTTTTTTGGAGGAGAGTATTTTAGGGTTTGGAATGGGGAGTAGCAATTCAGTCCACTTAAACTAAGAAACCAAGCGGCAGAGAGAATAGTACTGAGTAATGACGCATAGCAGTTGAAAACAATTCTGACATTCTTTTTCACTCTGAAGCCAGTTTTTATAGAGCAGTTTTAATCTGATATGCGAGCCAATTCATACAGACAGATTTGTAACTACAGATGCAGAAGAGAAGCTGAAAATGTCAGGACTTAAACTTTTAGAAAGGTTGACAAGATAAAGAAGAGGGTGCAGTTGATAAGGGCAGCAGGCTTGAAAGGGAACTTTTTAAGCAAAGATTTCCTGAAGATAGTCCAGAGATAAAAAGCTGATGATTAAGAAAAACAGAAAACTAAAACCTACAATGAATGCATCTTTCTGAAAGAAAAGAAATGTCTATTTTTATCTATATGTAAGACTAAGTAAACATTTGCATTTTAATATTTTCATTTTCAGTTTGAGTGATTATCCATAAAGACACTACAATTGCATTAGCATTTTAAGGGTTCGTATTTCTAAATGTCACTTTCCAAAGAAAGGAAGTGCATACAAGGACTTCTTTAAATTATTAATTAACATTTGTTATTTAGTTAGAAGACTATAAGATGTATCTCCTGACATTACCTGTAAGTACTATTCCAGATTAAATAAAACTAAGAAGGAAAATAGATGAACTATGTTTTATAGTACATAGCATTGTCAGCCTTTGCCACGGTCAAGTCTGAGTGGTCGGCTAAGCTTTACTTTTGAAGATTGCTTAGCATTTTTCTGGGGGAGCTTAATCACTGGACTCATAAGAGATGAAATACTGAATTCTTGGACTGAATTCAGTATTCCTTCATTCTGTATTCTCACTTTTGCAGTGTATGGATTCTTCATTAAACTCTTCAAGTAACCTTTTTAAAATAAATTGTGGAATCACTAACTCAGAGCCATTATCTCCATGGCTATATGCAAAAGAGTATTACTGGTGACTTCTCTGACATAAAAAAAAAGAAGTAAAATATTTGACTGTTAGGTAAGCATATAGCAGGTGCCCAGTCATAGTAATGTGTCCAGCAGTTCTAGAGATTTTCTATCCAGTACTTCTGGACTTCTGACAGATTTTGCTTGATTTCTTTTGGTTCTCCAAGGATATATTCCTTCTGATGACCTGCTGAAAAAGGAAATGTATTTTGGAGATATTTGCAAGTGGTCATTAAGTTGACTGTGGGACTCTTGTCACAGGATATGCTTTCTGACAACAGTTATATTGTTCCATAAATGGCAGAAGCCCTGACCTTCTCCTAGGCCATGAAACCTTTTAATTTGCAACCATCCTGTGACCTAGTGTTCCCTTAAGGCTAACAGGTGCTCTGCTCAACCTCTATACTGAAAAAGATGCTCGAATAATTGTGAACAGAAATTTATCAGATGTGATTCTGAAGTCCATTGTAGTGAAATACCACAGATGTGAAGTACAGCCACCCATGCAAATTTAATACCAGTGATTTCAGATGTAGGAGATGTGTCTTTCTGTTCACCAACACGTGACATGAATACTACAGTTAATTGCACAATTATCTGTCAATTATATGTTAACTTTTAGTGACTAGGAAAAAACCTGTGCTTTACTAGGATATGTGGAGCTTTATCTCTTAAATTTACCAGCCCTTTGCAGATTAGAAAAGTAATGAAAGTGAATAGGATGGTCTTGCCAGCAAACTGTCACTTAATGGTAACTTTAGCAACATCTTGTCAGAATGTTGCTGACTGCTTTCTTGTGTTGTAAACTTGTGAGCAATAATATGTATATAAACTTTGCCTGTGTTGTGTTAGAATAAAGGTTGGTAATCTATAATGCTGAATTGCTCAGTTTTTGGCATGGCAAACACTTTAGGCTGACAGAGCAAATTGCTAATGCATTCAAAACAACGAGACAATTGTCTCACTCAAGATGAACTTAATTTTCTAACAATTACAGCTTGATAATTATCTCTTCTTCTGAAACATTTTCCTTGGAATACAAGTTTTTGCAAGCTATACTGGGATGCTACAAGCAAAGCTAACTAGCTAAGACCTAAAGTTCACTGTAACAGAGAGTTACGAAAGTCACCTTTGCTTTGCAGTTGGAATTATGTGTAATTTTGAATTATGTGTACCTTTATTCCATGGAGTTTAATTTGAATTTCTGAAATACAATCAGAAATGTTTCCATGTAATTCCCAGTTACAGCAAAGAGGATTAGAAGTTGAAAAGATATCTGATATCTGCAGGTAATAAAGCCAACTGCTTGGGCCTGAGGGTTTTTTGACTGAGCAATTACTCATTTGGCCTAACCTGAGAAAACCATTAATCATAATGACCATTTTACAGTGTCCCCTTTCCTTTATGGGCTGGACTGCAGATGTCATGACCTAGTCATTAGGTCAGTGGAAAGGTCACATGTCTCCTCTTGCTTGGCCACTGGTCCAGAGTGCAAGTTGACACTGGGTTAACAAATGGCCACTTTTCTCCTAATTATAGGAAATGTGACTGAATTGTACCAATGGACTTAAAGGAACATACAGGCAGTGGCTGGACCTGTGGTTAAAAGCTAAAACAACAATGTAGCTAAATGAGTTTCACCCTCACCTGAAAAAAAACTAGTTTCCTAAATTACATATTGTTTGGCAGTTGTCGTGTTTCTTAAATATGGCACAGAGAGAAAATACCCATAACAATTCAAATTGCTTGTAGTTTTTGTTTTTAGTTAATTTCTGAGACTGACCCCTTGAAGATTTAAATACAATTATTTAAAAACTTTGCTGAATCATACCATTAACAACAATTGGTGTTACACATTTATACTCTCTCTTTAATCAAATGTGGTGAATTCATCTTAATATCTTCATAAAAACGTTTGGTTTCAGTCATAGACCTTAAAAGAGGATATTAGTCATACAGTATTGATGAGTATTCAAAGAGTAAATACTATATTACAGGCATGATTCCAAAGGAAAAAAATCTAAATACCGCTTTTTTATGAGCTTGTATCTGAGATGCATAACTTCATGTTGGCTTTGTTTAAGCCTCTGACAAAAACATAGGATAGGACAAAAAAGTAACTCAAGATTTTGGGTCATCTTCCCAAGGTTGATTAGATGATCCCTAATCTCTATGTCATATGCTTGTCTATCATCATCTTACAGGAACACAGCTTTGCAAAAAATACTCATATTTTGTAGGGTCAAATGCTGAGCAAACAAATGTGACAGCTTGCAACAGCAGTGTAATTGTTGTAAAACTCTATCTTACTGCCTTCTGTGAAATGTGCTAAGGTGGCCATATAGAGACGGTGGGAATTGTTAAACATGTAGATAGAAGTGCTGTCGGTATGTGGGTGAGAGCACAAATTCTATCACCATTTGCCAGTCTGCTGGTCACATGGTCAATCCCAGATATCACGCACTTGGGACTTGAAGTGAGAGCTGACTATGTGCTCTCAGTGCTAGTGCACCATGTACTGCTGATTCTCATCCTGTGACTCCCCTGTTGCATGCGGTTTTGCTTGTACTTGGCTTCTTCTTTTATTCCCTTTACAGCAGTTGGCTGGTAGTTAAGACTGAATTGCAGTTTAACTTTGGGGAGCAAATATAGTATCCTGTCACCTGTAAATTGCCTCAGCATGATGCAAGTTGTCATTTCAAATGAGAATTTTCCTATCTGAAAGGAGTTGTGTGGATTAAGATTTCTTTCATTACCTTGAGAAACTTATAAAGCCTTTTTCTGTAGTCTACTTGCCAGGCTTTGCAAGGTCAAAATACATTTGCAGGAAAATAGGCTACAGACAATGCGTGATATTGGGTGCTTTGAAGCATAAAACCAGATTTGCCAAGATGTATGTGTGTGTGTGTGTGTGTGTGTATGTATATTTGCCTGTCTATGTATGTTTATGTGCCCATGAATCAGTCGGCATATTTTCATCTTTTAATAACCTTGCAAAATTGCTTTTGAATTATTATCTACCTTTTTGATATTTAAAGATACTCATATAATTCAGTGAGTTTACTGGCTTTCACTTCACACCTGTTTGTGTCCCTGACAAAAGCAAAATAGTGCTATTTTTACTTCAGTGAAGCCAGCACAAGGCAAAAGGGCAGTGTAATGAGAGTAAGTGATTTTTGTGTAAACTTGTGATGCAAGTTTTATGCAAATAGGTTATACCTAGGCTTCTGTCCCATAGCTAGTAATTTTTAAACTGTGCTTTACTGAAAAGCTAATAATTTTGCGCAAAGAATGTAGAAGTTTCTCCCAGTCCCTCAAGATACAGAGAAGTTTTGGAGCTGTGTTTAAGTGGGTTGTAATACATATCAGCTGGAGGATTTTTTTTTTTTTAATCCAAGTAAAACCCTGTGATTTAAGGCAGTCATTAACATTCACGGGATGCTATAAATGTAAAGGATATTTAAAGAATCAAAGGGAGTGAGCCTACAGTTCTTTTCACAGACTAATTCACTGCTTTGTGGTTAATGGCTAACTGAAAACTTTTCCTCTTACCAATCCCATAACTTCCTTTAGCAGGTGTGTGTCTCAGTGAAAACTCCAAATCTTAAATCTGAGTTGCTGATATATTAGTGTTTTCTGTAAGAAGTCGTGAAGCATGACATCCCCAACACATCCAAATCCAATGACTACTACTTTTTGTGCTGTTGATAATACACTGTGCATTATATGTGCTGTGATAAAGAAATTTTTATAACAAGTGAATTTGACTTCTTCAACATGACGAGTATGTGTACATTGCTCTCTGCCTGTGGGAGATCTGTGGCTTGGAGGGTTTTTTTGAGGTGGGGGAGGACTTTATTTTGTGGTCTTCAGTTTTACAGCTGTCATTTGTGCTGCAGCCTGCTGCATATAGCTTATCCTCTGCTGCTGTTTTTCTTATAGATTGTTCTCAGGCCTACCTGGCCATTGTCACTGTCAGTCAGCTCTTAACACTTGCATCTATTCAGGAATATTTTATTTGCAAAAACTCTATGTTTGATAAATGCGCAATTCTACAGTCTAAGATGTAGTTTTCTTACTCCTGAATAGGCTGTGTTCACAAAAGTGTTTTCGCTTTTTTGTTCTTATAGACTCAGAATCAGAGTTTCCCATCTTTACCTTTGTTCTTTGCACAAGGTTTAGGTTATATCTAGGCTTGACAAAAGATAACCAAACTAGAAATCCAGCAAGCTGAATGGAGTGGTCTGTGCTGTGCCTCTACACAGCTTCAGTCATAAATACATGAATAAATACACCCTCAATATTTCGTTGTTCACTACTAGTGCAAAGCTGCTTGTACTTATTGGCATTCTGTTGTGGTTTACCCACTTGTCCCTCCTTCTCCAGTAAAAGAGGGATCCTACACAGAGCAGCTGCTATGTTTCTTTTACAGTAGAAACAAGATGAACAGGGCCACCACTCCATCGCTTGTTAAACGTTACCATTTCTTCCAGTCTCTGTGTCTCAAGCTGTTTCTCTGCTCTCCAGGTCAACTTGTTCCTAGTTTTTGGGAGTAGTTAGTCTTTTGGTTCTGCATATTTGATGGTAACCATCTGGTAATACTTATTAGTAGTAGATCCCATGTCCTCCAAGTGCTTGTGGATGCTGAATATACATCCATTGTGCTTAAATACCTTCTTTTGTAGTGTAACTCATATAGTGCAAAGAAATTGTAAATCCCATTCTGTTCTAGACACAGATTTTAAATACTTGTATGTTCTTATTACATGTATGGTGAGTCAGCTAGAAAGTCAAGCAATACAGTCTTTCAAGTGTGTGTGCAATTAAGTCCACAGTTAAAAAGAGCAAAATTCCTGCATATGCCTGCATTTCATTAAAATGAGGCCATTTTTTAAAATGGAGATCTTTTAGATTAGAATGCAATTAAAAAGGTTAAATTTTTAAAATACGAATTTGTAATTGGATATACAGTCTTCCACTCCTGGGTCACCAGTTCAAATCTATCCTAGATCAGTAGTCACTGAATCCTGGTACCATCTAACAGCTGGTGGTTTATGTGAAATGAGTAGCTTGTCTTACTTCAGTTTGTAGTGAACAGGTGTCACTGCAAAAAAGTTACTACAATTGTTAGCTTGGCTAGCACTCTTTCTATGGGAGCAAAGTTCTGTGGTGTTGTAGAATTAAACTGCCCTGCAGCACTTAAAAAGGATTTCTCCAAATTGACATTGAAATTTATTAGTGGGCAAAATTATATGGTTTATAATTCTCATATTCTTTTTTTAAACTGCAAATACAGGGAGCTAGAATACTTAATATGGTGGCCAAGGTGTCTGTGTCAGAACCTCTATCTTTTTAAAAGAAAAAAAAGACAGCCTAATATAAATATGGATCAGAAAGCAACTATTATCAACATATTTTTTTTTTAATGCCCTATGACATTGCTATTAAAACTTGCAAAAGCCACTTAATAAAAGCTTAATGGGTTTTCTTGAAATTGTCTACTGTTCTGTGTCGTAGTCCTCATCTGATCTGGTCTCCCAGATCACTTTTCACAGTCCTCGTCTTCCATGAGAGCAAAGCTACAATGATACTTGAGCAAACTGAAAAGCAAGTACAAAACATTAAAACCTGATATTTGCAACAGATATAAACCCTGCCTGTAGCTTAGAAAGTCTTTGACAGATCTGAAAAAATGACAAATTAAAATACTTAATCATAGATGTCAAACATTTAAAGTTTTGTCTTGGTCGCTCCTGTCCCCCGACTTAGTAATGTGACATTTTTTTAGAATTTTTCTTTTCCAAGAAAGCTCCCAGTACAGCAGGGAGCCTCTTCTCTTTCTTCCCCTCTCATTTTGTCCCATTGCAACAAACACAAGGTCCATCGCTTGAGGGAGAGCATGCGGTGCTGCCTGCAGGGTTGGCAGGACCTGTGTGTTCTCAGGGAGCGTGCCCTGGCGGAGTGAGGCAATGTGCTGCTTGAGCCAAGGCCACTGCAGGGTTCCAGCAAACATCATTGAACTCTGCCCTGACTTGAACACACAGCCGTGGTGATTCATGCACCAGGACTGGTGTGCTGGGGAAAAGGAAGAATGTCATGAGGACATGCAGTAAAAGGTGGCCTCACAAGGGCACAATGTTGCTCAGTTTTTCTTCAGCCTAACAGGTGGCTTGTCAACATAACTGTAATTTTATATAGAGGTATTCAGAAGCTTTAGAGACATAGACTATGGCATTTCAGTTATGTCCATGCCTTTGATACTGGCGCTACAGTGTTGGGAATGGTATGGCACTATTTAAACTCGGTGTATGACAGTGTTGGCTACATGGTTGTGTGGCTGGTGCCAGCTCAGTACTTTCTTGTGTCAATGACTGCTCATGCTGTGCATGTAAAAGGCAGCTGGAGTAGTAAAGCTTGAGTTTCGCAGATTTGTTGATAATATGGATGAGCACTGTGTTACAAGCATCACAGTAAAAAAACCTCTTGCTAATGCATGACGTTCCATCAGCTGAACATATAAGTTTAATAAGCAGAGAGATAATTGCACATAGTTTAAAGTGTCACCTCTGTTAATGATTCTGATCCGTGCAGACTCTCTGAGTGTGTGCTCTATTTTTGTTGTCTCTCAAGAGGAGCTGTATTACATTCTCTGAAATCTTTAGGAAGAAACAAGGAAGGGTTTTTTTTATTTGCATAGTAGCTTAAGGAGTATTTTGAACCCCCAGATTGCAACAAGCCAACCAAATTAAAATTTGTAATATTTCTTCAAATTTATAAATAATATTATCTTTTTTTAATTTTTTATTCTGACAGATAATTTTTCCTATCATGTTTAGTCTTAGTAGCTCTGCTGACTTTCTTAATTTGTATCAGTATATGTGAAAGAAGAGCATGATTGCAGGTATGTATTTGTAGTTCTGTCACATTTTCATTCCCATGATAGCACAAAGAGTCCTTAATGTTTAAATTCTACTTACATCTCTGTAAAAAGAATTGATTAGCAATGAGCTTGATTTTGTTTCCTTTAAGTTGAATAGTTTTTTGCTTGTGATGTCAGAGGCCCTTGATACAGGTTGTGCTGTTTTGCCTTTTTTATGGAGAAGAAACTATGAGATTCGTATTCATAGCACTCTGCACATCAGCCTGAAATAAAATCATATTCATTTCTGATTTCTGCCAGTAGGTGAAAACAGAAAGGAAAGAAGCTCTGATAACTGCTCATCAGTATTTTTATGGCAAACCCAGTTACTTGTCTATTTTAGACTGAAAATTTTAGTTTAAATCTGAACTGTGAATTGCCTTGTTTAGGCAAAGGTCCCCCAACGACATGAACTTAATTTTTTTCCATTATTTAAGAGATCTTATATGTCTCTTGTAGCCTTAAAATCACATTGCGGAGGAAATAATCTTATATAGTAACAGCTAACTGTAATAACATTAGTCAGTGCTACTTTATAGTCGCTGAAATAATAAGTAATCAATTAAAACACTTTGTTTATTTCATTTGCTCTCAGATTTTGCTTAGTGGGTTGCTGATGGTCTACTATGTAGTTGCTCTCCCCTTTTCACTTGTAGATGCTTCCTTTGATGCCTTGCAAGCTGTAAGGAAAAGAAAGAGGAGTAATTGCTTAGATCTTCCTTAGAGCTGCTTGCAGCCCTAGGAGTAGGGAAATGGCATGGAAAACACCACCAGTTTGAAATGCAACAACATCCATAATATACTTGTTATCAAGTTTGGAGCCTCAGAGAGGAGAAGACTGGGCTTTCTTTGGATATACTAAAAGCAGAACAGATGTGAGAAAAAGAGCAATGTGAGAGTACATGAATAGTCAGAAAAGTCAGTCATCCTCACTGATTAGAATACCATGATGTTTCTTCCCGTCTGTTTAAGGCACCCTATTAAGAAGCAGGAATGCCAAGAGGGAGGGTAAATTAGCACTGTTAGTCTGTGCAGTGGAGCAGTGCTCAGTGCTGTCTTCTCGCACTCTTTGTCATGCGGCTGCCCAACAGCGCGAAGAGGAGGATGCTGAAGTTGCACCCCTGACAGTGGATGTCTCTTCCCACTGTGGCGAGTGGCCTGAGTGCCCAAAGACAAGAATCAGGACTGCAGATCAGGAGACAGGACAAAAGACTCATTTTGACCCTTGTGATATATGACAGGGTAGTGATCTAAACCTATCCTTTCCCACCATAGCCACTGGATTCTGGGCATTTAAGTCAACAGAGATCAATGTCAATTTAAGAGATTTAGCAATATGCCAGTTAATTAATTTGGGTGTTACAGGAACAGAATCATAATTTCTTAACTGGGTGCATATAATAGCAGCCCTTTAAATGGAAAAGATATGATTTTCATAGGTGGTCACATCTGGAATTACTGTTGATGTTCAAGAATAAATAGCTGGAGAAATACCAGTATTTCAGGTAGGAGTGTGGAAAAAATGATCTATTATATCTTACATACACTAAATGACCAAACTGATACTTTCCTTCATAAAAGAGAAAATTGTATCTGGATGTTTGTCTTGTGCTAGCCCAAGATATAATACTTGAAGGCTACTTCTGCTTTTGTGAAAGAAAAAAGACTGCCATGAACTTAGGAATCAAAACCCCTGAATTGTTGACATTCCAGTACAGCAACTTCTTGAAAAAAAGACACTGGTCACCACTTAAGAATTACAGATTCATGATTTATCTGGGAATCATCAAAAGATTTGCTTCTTTGAATACTACTGAAGTGTGTACCATTAGCACAGAAAATAATTTACTGTTACTAGAGCAGTTAGGAAAGGTTGAGAAAGGAAAAAATGCAATCCATAAGATTCAATATCAAAGTTCTTAAAAATGTCAATGGTTGCCTAAGATTGTGATGTAACAGGCTTATTTTCAGACCTAGCCTTTTCACAGCACTGTTTGAGAACTCTTAAATAATTTATCTAACAAGGCAAATACACCTCGAAGGAGGTATTTTATATATTTTATTGATGGTTCATATGCTTTTTTTGTTGTAAAGACAAGAGGAGATATGGCTGGGTCTTTATGGTCCGTTTCAAGTGATGCAGAGAATTATCTACCTACACCCTTTAGAAAAACAAAAACCTATAGGGACTTTGTCTTTTGTGTTAGATTTCTGAAGATGCCTTCGTAAAGAATATCTTAGTGTGCTTACAGTAGTTCATAATGTTGCACAGTATTCTCTAGGAAAATCTTGGGAAGTGTGGACTGACTGAGGTGAATTAAGAAGTGGCTGAACAGCAGTCCCAGAGAATCTAGGGCCTAGTTGGAGGCCTGTCACTAATGGTGTCCCCCAAGATTCAATACTGGTCTTTATACTGTTTAACTTATCCATCAGTGACTTGGATGAAGGTGCTGATGCCTCCTCAGCAGGTTTGCTGACAATACAAAGCTGGGAGGAGTGACTGATACCTCGAGGGGCTGTGTGGCCCTTGAGAGGGACTTGGGCAGGTTGGAGAGATGGACAGAGAAGAGCCTTCTGAAATTCATCAAAGGCAAGTGCAGAGTCCTGCACCTGAGGAAGAATAACCCCCTGCACCAGCACAGGCTGGGATCTGACCTACTGGAAAGCAGCTCTGTGAAGAAGGACCTGGGGGGCCTGGTGGACAACAAGCTGTCCATGAACCAGCAGGGAGGCCTTGTAGCCAAGAAGGGCAGTGTTATCCTGAGGTGCATTAGGAAGAGTACTGGAGTACTGTGTCCAGTTCTGGACTCCGCAGGTCAAGAGAGACATGGAGATCCTGAAGCAAGTCCAGTGGAGAGCTATAAAGAGGATTAGGGAGCTGGAGCATCTCATTTAGAGTAAAGACAGGCCTGTTCATCCTTGAGAAGGGACCACTGAGAGGGGACCGTGTCAATGTCTGGAAGCTTCTGAAGGGAGGATGTCAGGAGGACGGACCCATGTTCTCCTTGCTACAGGCAAGCAGTAGGACAAGAGGCAATGGGCAAAAACTGATGCACTGGAAGTACCACCTGAGTATGAGGAATGGGTGTGTGTGACCAAGCACTGGAACAGATTGCCCAGAGAGGTTGTAGAGTCTCCCGCACTGGAAATATCCAGGAACCATCTGCATAAAACTGTGTGCTATGTGCTCTGGATCCCCTGCTTAGGCAGGGAGTTTGGACAATATGACCCATTGTGGTACCTTCCAACCTGACCAATTCTGTGATTCTGTAGTGCCTTTTATTCAGTCAGAAGTGGCTCCTTGTATGCACCAAATCTCAAGTACAAAGGATTATCACAGAAAGAGCTTGATTCTTATTTTATGTTACTAAAATAATAAACATCAAGCTAAGGATAACTCTTTGATAATGATTAAAAGGGTAGTAACACTCAATATGTATGTCTGCCATTCAGCTCCCTCCAACTCCAACAGTCCTTTCATCCTAAACATCATCTTAGTGAAGGTAGGAATGGGAGTTTACTCTTTGTTTGTCTGTTTTATGTGTTTGCTTTGGTATCCATGTCTAAAAAATCCCAAATAATATTGAGCACATTGTTGGCTTTTTTGTGAATTCAGCATTTCATGTAGACTGTCTGACTTAGTACCTTGTTGTAGCAACATACGATAAGGTGAACTAACAAAGCACTTTTAGCTAATGGCAGTTTGTGTGTGTGACTGGGAAACTGGGATAGGAAATCTGTATGTGGATGGGAAGCTTCACCATGGGCAGGAAAACAGAACACACCAAAATTGGCCAATGTGCGAACACAGCATGAGCAGAAATACAATTGGAGGAGAAGGAAAGGCTCATGGACAACAAACCTTCAGTTTATTAGTTAAGGACTTGGCCTTGAAGAACGTGTTGTTAAAGCTGTAATTATCCAAGCAGGAATAAGCAGTTAAGCATATAAACTATTAGAAAGCACAAAAATAATGCCGTTGTCACAACAAAAGGATTCTCTTTGCATCATGAAGGGGTCCATGTCTTTCGCCCACCACACCTTGTCTCAAACACATATATTATTCTGAGTTTGGATCATTGGTGGATTACATAGCCATAAATCTTCTATAGCAAGTGTTTCATATATAATCACTGGTAGCAGGTTCTTCCTATAAAGCTGTTGAAGAAAAAATAGGTCTTATTGTCATAATCCATTCAGCAGAAAAAGGATACCATTAAGGTTCTTTAATTTTAGTATTTTTAAAGAAGACAAAAATTTACATTAAAAAATTTGAAAATCATTTCATGTTATTTTAAAGGTAAAGAAAATATTAGGGAAATACGTCTGGTCTTTACCTGACTCAAAGCAATGACTCACAAATCGTTGTGCAATTGGCTAAGGCATACTACCATGTATTAAATATTATATAGTTGAAAAATGACAGTGTGGAAGGTCAGAAGGACAGGATGGTTGTCATCACAACTCTTAGCATCTGATGGATTTGGTTTTTAATACATTATCTACAGATTCATGCATTTTACCATGAATGGGGAGATCCTGGGTGGGTCACTAACTCTCACTTCAGCCTAGGAGGCCGCTGAAATTTAATTTATTTTCTGATATTGGAGACTTAGCTAATAAGATTTTCAGTCTAAGTGACTGTATGGTTTTCACAGACTTCTTGGTCTTACTCATATCTGAAAAGCTAGGGATTTTTAATGTTAGATTTATCAGTGTTAGCCTTTAACAAAGAGGATTTTGTAAACAAAGCTGTACTTAAATCCCTGCGGCAAAGATGAATGAATACTTGAAGTGGGGATTTGACTGGAAGGTCATGAAGACATTTTTTGACTGCTGAACTGCATAAAGTAATCTGTGTAGGTTTTTGAAAGATGTCATCTGTGCAGTGCTTTCATCTCTTAGTCATGTTAATAGTAATAAGAATATTATTGGGAATAATTCAAAAAGTGAAACTGAAAATATTTTGGAAAGAGAAAAATCAGGACTAGAAATGGTTGTTAACTTCTTATGCTTTTCACAGTGTGTCTGCAGAGTAGTGTGTATTAGTGCTTGTTTCAAGAGCTGTGTCCATTTTATGTTCTGATAATGTCATATTGAGCTTCTCTCATTGAAACAGTTTTTCCTTGTCTGTCAGGACTCAGATAAATAGGTGTATAACTGAAATTTTATATGGTTCATTTTGTCTTGTACTTGTTTGCATATAGAGTCTATGGTTATATGGATACTGTGCAAAATCCTTTCTTGTCTTTTGTAGGCCAACTTTGTGCATCTGTATGATTTGATTATTGGTGTGGCATTGCTGCAGAAAACTGAATTGAACTGATGTCTCTATCTTTGACATTGTAATACTTGACATTAGAATATGAATGTGATCAAGTACAACTTCAGGGTGCTTTGAGATAGATCACAGATGCACGAAGATGCCTAACTGCATTGTTCCTCAGTTGCTTGATCTTTAAGGTCAGTGGAAATGGAGATATGTTTTAGTCTTGTCTGTGTTTTAGTCCTCGGAAGCCCACTTCAAAAGTTGGGTCTTAAAGGTCTTTGCTTTTATCTGGAACACACAAACCCCTTTAGAAACTTTCTTTATCTTTTTGTTTCACTTGACACCTACACATTAGGTTAGCCAGTGTACTAAATGGCGATGTCTAAATGCTTCCTTTTATGTGTATTTAATTGTATTTTTTTTTCAGAAGGGTCAAATTAGAACTTGCGTGCTTTGAGCTGTGGCAGTGTCAGCTGACAAAACCAGCACAGTTCTGCCTCTTCAGGCAGACAACTGGAAAAGTGCCTTTTTAAATGTAACTGTTGTAAAATTTCTTACTCTGAAAGTGAATCTGCTAAACATGTTTGTATTTACTTTCCCATGGACTGTTTTCTTACCTTATATTTAAGGGGTTTTTTGTCTGTTTGGTGAGCTCATATAAAATGTAGTGGTTTTTTAATAAAATTTGAGGGTGAATATGGGGGGATGTGTAGGAGAGAGAAACAAAGAGAGAATGGAAGGAGTAAGAAGTATATAGTTCCCTGAAATTTGTAAATGTTTTCATTTAGATTCATACAGAAAAAGAATACTTTGACTTTTTTCCTATTTTACTTATTTTCCTACTATGTTGTCATTCTAAACAGAATTGCTTCAGAGTATTACGAATGCCTTTTGTAAGCAATAGTATGCTGTAAAACATTAGACTAATGTATCTTAGTTGAACAGATCCAGAATTAACATTCTAATTATGCAGTTCTAGGACCTTAGTGGAAAACCAGTGGAGTTTCTCTAGGTATGGAAAGGGAGAACTAAGGGTAGAATTTAAATATGGAATTCATACATACGATAGTTTTGTACTTCAGCATATGTTTGAAAACATGTTAATGAAACTAGAGTAACAACATGTCATAGCTGGTTCCAAAAGAGCAGGCAGGGTTAATGGAATACTTTATTTAGACAAATCCTGTTAGTCCTTATGGTATTCTTCATGCAGGATCAAAATTTGCTACTAAATGTTGCTTTACTTTTCTCTGTAGCAAGGGCATTTCACTTATGGATTACAGCTGTTGAAACCAGCTCTTATAATAACCAAATTTGGTGAGGTGTTGGGATGTTTAAAAATTGATACCTGAGCCTGAATAAACTTTCTAAAGTTCTAAAATTTTTACTGGATTATAACCCGTTGTTTTATAGTGTGAAAAGCAATTTATAGCACTTAAGTGATAAATGAGGTTTTGGAATGTGCTGCTTTCTCCTAGGAGGCTAAGGGCTAGATGTGGAGGTCAGAGAAGCTGTAGAGTCAATCTTGCTTTTTTTTTTTTGAATGCCTCAGTGCTTCTAATTTGAAACAAACTAAAAAACAAAACAGGCCAGTTGTCTCAGAACAATTTGCTTCAAGAGTCTTTTATTTTTTCCTAGTGTGAATTTCAATTTTACAGGTATTGCTGCCTTTTATTCTGACTTTCCGAGCCTGTTGCCTCTGATAGCATCATCAAAACTACAAACTGTGGCCTTAGGTTTTATTAAATGCCATGATAGTATATTAGCTTCTGTTTGGGGATTATAGGAAAAGAAGACTATAAAAGTCTCCAAAGTTCATCCTGTGTGCTATCTTTCTCTGGTGGGATAGCTCTCTCAGTACACCCAGTCTTGTTTAAATTGATAAAAGTGCTAGAGTTTTTCCATTTTCATTGGTAATGCAAATCCATTCTGTGGCTCTTTCCTTGTTTTTCTGTAGCCAGTAGTCTTTGTGGATTCAGTCTTTAGGGATAGGTGTTAGAAAAGAATCACAGACAGGCGAACAACTGGAGCAGTTGCTTGTATTGATGGAGGATGGAAGTGCAGTGGAAGTTGGGTAGCCAGCCTTGAATCCTGCTTTTCATGATGCAACTAGATACCCAGTAGCTGGTGCAGGCTACCTGTTCCTGGAAGTGAAGGTTTGTACATTGCAGAGTATCACATTCAGCAGTACCCTCACCAAGCTGCTGAAAGGTTATTTCAAGTCTATTCTCATTTTGCTCTAGTAGTAGTGGCAGAGTCAATCTTCAGACCCTAATCAAGCTTTATATTCACTTATTTCTTCAAATGCAAGCATTTCTGCTTCAAAAAAACCCAACTTGATGGATGCTGCATTTTTGTGACCTTTCATTTTTTTGTAGGCCAAGTGGGCATTAATACTGAGGCAGAGATTCTGCAGAGAGAAGCTGTTGATTAATGCAGACAATACATATTGTGTTAGGTTTTGAAGCAGTCCTGTAATTTAGTTTCTTTATTGTGATACTGTGATTAGATGTTTCAGTTCTAACATCTATGTTATATAAAATATTGATATTGAGAAGTGCAGCACGGGATGGAAATACTTAGAAATAAATGATTCACTGAATTACAGCATTTAAAACTAATAGTTTCAATATTTTAATACTAACATTAGTGGTATATCAGTTATTTCAAGATGGTATTTGATCGATTTTTACAATGTATTTGTTACAGTTATTAATTCCTGTATTGCTTAAGCTAGTGGAATTCTTTGTTCTGCTCTTAAGTGCGTAATGTGAAATCTGTGAAGTTCAAGGAGTTCCAACTAATTTAACTTTTATCCCTGTGGAACATAATCTCTAGGACACTAGCAAAATAAGCAGTGAGGCTAATGAATTTTCCCCTAAGTTCATTATTAAAACGATTTCATAATTGCAAGTAATCATTATGCAGCTAATTTTACATATATGGTAATTATGCTTTATAGTGATCTTTTTATGTGTTATAAAACAAACATGCTTCAAAGCATGGACCATTATCTCTAAATGCTAAATGGAGAGAAGCATCATATGTGGAATAAAGTAGCTTACACTATAAAATATTTTCTAATTATATGGTGAATAACCTAATTGCTTAACAAATGTGGGCTGAATATGCCATAGTAGTAAATTAAGACTGTATTCTCTGCATTCCCATCCATCAGCTTGTCACTGTCTTTGTATTAAAGGCAGTTGGTGAAGATGTGGGACCTGCATGCAGCATCAGGAGCCAATGGCAGTTTCTAGTTTTGCTGTGCGTAATGCCAGAGAGATTGGAACAGGCAGGTTTTTCTGGGCAAGTGTGACTATTAGTAAGGTGGACATCCTCTAAGAACATCTCCCTCTGTCTGTTCATACACTACGTCTTTGGCTTTACTGAATTTGAGTTAAGAGATATGATAGGACCTAGACACATGTAGTGCTGAAGTCAACAGTCATTTACCTTCTGCTTGTGTGATTCCTTGAGCAGAGCTGTATTTATGTATTTTCTTAGTCACTTTTACCGAATAGGAGTCTTCATTGTAAGGACAGGTTTAGTGCAGGCAGCTTTGCCAATCTGCCTCAGCTGCATTGCAAAATGACACTTTCCAGGACTCTGAGGACAAGTCGTTCCTCCCTCCCCAGGCTGCCAGTAAACTGCAAATTATGGTGGTGGTTTTTGTGAGGCTAACAGGTGTTCCTGAGGAATTGCACCACCACACCATTTGCCACAGTAAGGAACAGAAAAAGAGTGAATATTGCTCTATATGTATTGTTATGTATATTTAGTGTTTATGCACCTTATTGTGCGTTTTCTAAAGAATTTTTATTAATTGATACAGTAAAATGTTGCAGTTGGCTTTATATTCCATGTAAAAACTGAAGGCTGAACTTGTGTGACAGAGACTACCTGTTTGTGAGCAATTTTACCCATGTAACACATTGCAGGAATAGGTTTGATACCAGGAATACACAGTAGTCATGAAACCTACCCCTTTCCTCTCATGAGTTTAACCTTGCTACGTACTGTCACTCTCAAGTGAAGACTGGTACATATGGACCACATAAGGGGATGTTTCTTTGATCTTTCAGCAGAGGGAGGCAGTATATTGCTGGCCACATTCTTCCTCAGAGTCTTCCACTTGGCTCAAGCATGGGACGGGGAACGGATTATCTCATGGATTAGGACAGACTTTGAGAATACATGGCCATAGCCCTTGATAGTGTAGACAAGTTCACAACTAATAGCATGGTGTTCTAATGTTTGTTTATCACTTGCATTACTGTGGTAGTTTGATTGTGCTCTTAACTACTCTCATGGCCCTCTTGTAGTCCCAGGTTATAATTTTGTATTTCCATCAGCCAAATGAACTGCAGACATGAGTCAGAAAAAGCACCCTGAGTGTTCTTGTCACACTTGCAGTAAAGAGAGCTGGAGGAGTCCTGGTTTGGGTGGCTGGTTTGATCTCTGTGTTTTGTGTCTAAGTCATGGTTGGCTATATGAAGTATGTTGTAGGAGTGGAAGATTAAAATGTTTACTTTTTTTGAAACCTTCCCTGTGTTTCTATGGGTAAGAAAGATTTCCCAGCCTGAAATTCATTCAAAAACTAAATTGGCAACGAAATTGGTATGAACTAGGTGCTGTCTCATTAATTCCTAACTGATAGGAAAATGACAAAGTATTTTGAGTGATCCTGGAATATGTGACAGTGATGTAATTTAAAATTGAGACTAATGATACCTGTTAAAAGTTGAACAATGTGTGGCTTAGAAAATAGTGGTTAACTGAGTTCTTTCTTTGGCATTTCTAAATCTAGTAATTTTGTTCAAGGTAGTTTACCTGAGGTTGTCCATTTGGCATGCACTTGTTTTTAGAACATGAGATTATAGTCAGTTACTCTTCTTTAGTACGGAAACAGAAAAATCAGTTGTGTCTTCATTTTACCTACCCTGAAAAGTTGGGGTATTAATTCTTATGTCATATGGAACTGGGATATTGCCTTAGCTGGTAATGTAGTTTGAGATCTCTGGGTGTAATCTATACTACGTAATGGTATATGATTTCTGGTGAGCATTAGTACAAGCATTTTTATATTGTCTGGAACTTCAGCATACTGTGGGTTGCTCTTTGGAGGTTCAGTGTAGACTTAAAGAAGTTACTTCCATTTTTAGCATTTCATTTCATCTTCTCTGTTCATTCTCTTTTTGAACTGAGTTATTTTTGATGCATGCTGTTAAAATAAATTAGAAAGTTACAAAGATGTTTCTTCAAGTACATATATTTATGTTTTTGCAAAACAAAGTACTGTTTCATAGACTCACTCCTGGGTCTTAGCCCATGCATAAGAACTGAGTCATAATTCCTTGAGTACACTCAAAATGGCATTTTTAGGTGTCTCAGAAGAACCCTTAGGAGGTATTAGTTGCTTAACTGAGTTGAGGAGAACTGCCAAAGACTTTTGAAATTCAAGAAACCTAAATTTTTTTTTAAGTTTTAGAACTGCACTGGGGCAAGCCAATTTTCAATGTATTTGCAGCAGGATTGATCTTGAAGTATATGGTTATATTATCTTGATGGTCTATGAATAAGCCTTTGTTTTTCACAGCTTTTTGTTTTGAGTTCTAGTTTGACATGAGCAGAGGCTGTATTTCATCTTTCCCATTAGAATTAATCTATACATGAGATTATAATTTATATTCTGATATATATAGAATATCATTAAATGAAGGTGATTTAATGGTATTTTTATCATCTTGTGGAACAGTTAAATGCTTTTTTCACGCTTTTTTTTTTTTCCTTCCTGAAATTTAGAATTTGAATGACAGAGATGCAATTTAAGCGTCATAGTGCTTCATTACAAATCCTTTATCTAGTGTCTCACAGTATCTTTGTTTCTTCATATATAGTGCAGTCTTAGGCATTAGGTATGATTGCTAGGCAGTAGTTTGTTACCCACATACCTGCTATACTTTGATGTTTAAACAGGGAAGAAATGTTTTGACTGATTATGCAGCAAGAGCGCTGAATGTTACGCTCAGTGTTAAAAAACTGTTTGGTCACACAAGCTGCATGTACCTAGAAAGCAGCAGGTTCCCGTGCTGGAGAAGCTTTAGTAGTGAAATGATCAAGGCCTAGGGCTATTTTGATTTTAAGTCGACTCTAACTTGGCTATGTGAAGTTTAACAGTTTATGGAGGTGTTTGTTTTCTTTCACTTCTCCTTGTCTATTGCACCGTGAGTGGACTAGGAAAGCTTCTCAAATAGCAATCTGCTGGTACTCTAGCATAAGAAGAATGCATTTTGCTCAGGTGCATACCCATGTCAAAGTTCAAGTCTTTGACACAAAGACAGGCACAAATATCCTGTATTTTTTGCCCGTGCTGAGTAATCACTACCTCCGTGCTCTCTGATTGGAATCTGCTGTAGACAGAGCATATGAGTCACAACTGCTGCTGTGTACTCAGAGTTGCATGGGTCCCTTAGGTTTGCATTTCTGTTATTATTCCTCATAGATCTTTCTAACCAGGAAACATACTGCCTATGTGTGTGTCCTAGTGTTCTTTTTCTGCATAATCTACAACAAGAAATGGTATTTCTTACTATCTCTCTCCAACCAAATTCAGCTACTCGAGCTGTACAGCGTTAGTGCTAGTTAGGTTTGATTGATTTCTCTTGATTGCAGTCTTCTTCAAATTTTGCCTTCCGTTTATGCCAAAAAATAGTTGCACAGACAGCATCACCAAAACCAAAAAACTTGTTCAGAGAAATCTATCTCATATTATTTACACAGAATATATGAGGAAAGCATAACCTTATGTGTTTTTTTAAATAGATTTTGAAAATTTTCCCCTGAAAAGGGAGAGTTTAGCCAGAAATAGCTGAGTAACAGAAAAAAAAGTTTAAATAGTCAATATAATGGACATGACAGTTGCAGAAAAGATTTAAGGGTTTACCATTGCATTAAAAATCACCAATTTGCAAAGTTCCAAATTTTCATTTCTTTCAAAGTAACATGTTTTTCTCCTGGGATCCATTGTGGTAATGTGATGTTCTGACATCAAGCGCCTTGATACCTCAGAGACAGTTTGATCTGTATGCTTATTAGGTCCTTCTTTGCATTCTTGTCATATAGTAGGATGTTGCAGGAAGTACCGGACTCTCTTTAGATCAGGCTGCTGGTCTGAAAGGTGACTGGAAAATTTTCTATAAATAAAATAAATAAATACCTTCCTTTAAGCACATAATCACACTGGCATTTTTTTAAGACAGTATATGTATGGAGACAAAAAATGTTAAAAAAATAGATTAAATATTTTAAAAACGTTTTGTCAGTATCTAGCATTTATTTTACTTAAATATATAAAAATTGCAGAGGCATCTTTACTCTAGATTTACTCTTCTTTTTTTAGTACTTACATATCTTCTTAAAAACTGCATACATAGCAGACTTCAATAACAATACAATTCTTTAAGTTACATAAGAAAATGCCTTGGTTTTGATTGTCTCAAATAGTTTTACAAGTAGTCCATAATCTGAGCATCACTCTTGCATGTTACTATTTGTCTGTATAGCTGTACTTGGCCTTCCATATTCACATTTCCAGTGAACTTCTGAAAAGTAAACTGGTTTCATTGTTTCTGGTCAGGATTTGAATTCTCAGGACAGCACCATTCACTCATGGTCTTCTTTTTGAAGCTGTAAATCTCTCTGGAGTGATGTGATCTCTGTGGCTTTCACCAGCTGAATGGAACCTTGTTTCTTCTGAGCACTCTTTTGTATTGGTTTTATCATTATGTGCCTCTTATTTGTTAAAAGCTTCTCAAACACAAAAGATGAATTCTGTCCGTGGGACAGAATGTGTCAGAATTCACTGATGAGAAATCTTAGTTTAGAAAAGCATGCATATATTTTAAGGGAAGCAAAATGAAGAAAATGTTTAAAAGAAACCCTAGGCAGAGCAAGTACATGGAGAACTTTCTGTGTATTTAAGGGCAACTGTTGTGTCGGGACATGGTATGCATCACTGCTGCCTCTTGACAGGTTCACCGTGGAGAAACACAAATTAAATTCTTTCAGTTGCAGTTTTGAAGCTAAAAGTGTTTGACTGGTTCAGCCTGTGAATGGTGTTTAAGGAATAAAGGGAAAAAGAGCAGGAAGTTCTAATTGGCAAATTACTTCTTGTTATTTAGTTTGGCTTCCAAATTGGAAATTACGATAATGAGGAGCTTTGTGGGACTTGCCCTTGAAGAGGACCAGGCAGTTTTTTGTTCAATTACCATTTAATGTGAAGATATTCAAGGAACATATTGTAGCATTTAGGCCATCACTTTCTATTAAACAAGTATTCTAAAGTAATGATTTTTAAATCCCTCTCTGTGGATGGCTTTTGTGATTTTAAGATGGCTAAGTGAAGTGTATACTGCAAACAAGGACTAAAAGGATTTTCTTGTTACGTGATATTTAGCAAAGTGACTTTCCATATATTTCTCAAGATGTAATAAAGAATACAATGTTACAGGCAATGATATGAGGACTTGACATGAACATTAATCTCAGTAACTGTCAAGTTGTATATATAAATTTTATATGTAACTTACAGTAATTCTACTTTTTGTTAGTTTTACAGTTTTTAACAATGAGTGATATAGTTGACTGAAGTCAAGAACACTGAGAAGGATCTAATCCTGGAAATACATGCATTAAATTGCCACTAACATGAATTTAACCTTACAGATCAAGGCTTGAAACTTGAACTGTTTGGTGTTACATATATCCATAAACACAGGGAAAAATAGTATGAAAATAACAAAGAAAGGAGATGTAGAAACTCTGTCCTGAGAAAATACATTGAGAATTCTTATTTTTTTAAACATGCTACTTGTAATAGATTTGTAGATACTTCTCTCCTTGGAACAAAGACAAAAATCTTGTTTATGGGCTATGTCCAGACAATGGACTAGGATTGTATTCTGTGACCTGCTTTCATTCTCCTTTTGTGCTTTTTTAGTGCAAATAACTCATTCCATTTTTTTATCTTTGAAATATCTATCTTTGAAATCTTGTCTACTTTTTATTCTGTAGAGCAGACTCAACAATTGCTCTTGAGCAAGGAAGTAGTGTAGAGAAGTCAATTGCCAAGTTTTGTTCAAAATCTAAAGGCAAAAAGTCTTTAGTGATGATGCTTTTAATGGACAACTAAATAATTTTATGCTATTAAGAACCATTTCACATATGCACATATTTTCTTGCTTGTAGTCCTGTAATTGACCCCTTTTGTTAAGTTAGAAGCCTAGAATAAACAATCCTAACTAGCTGACTTTTCACTTTTCAATGTTCACATTAATTAGAATGGTTAAATAGAATACTGGAAGAGAGTTAATTTGTTCAGCATGTTTCCTTCTGAATTGGTTCCTTTCAACCTCAAATTTAGCCTAAAGCAAGTGCACTTACTGCCATTTTCTAAAACCTCTTAAAACAGAGCCATGTGATAGGAGCACAATTCCTGAACTCTAGCAATGATGCTGGCCACTGTTCTGTCTATTACTGTTTCAGTGTGAGTGGATGACCAGTGGATGATTCATAGTCTCACCCTCCTGTCCAGCACAGAGAGCTGTTTGAGAGCAAAACCACAGACAGTTTACTCCATGGTTTTTCTTTGACTTAAACTGGTCCCAGAACAAGAAAACCAGTTCATTAAAAAAAATAACCAACAACTTTGTTGTGTATTTGCTGTTTTGTTACATTTCTATTCATGTGAGCATACAGTTGTAGATCAATGTATGGACAGATCCCTCTGTACATTCATGTATATATACACATATATGGTAGTACTAAGAGAAACATCAGCAGATTATAGTAGTGAAGAACTTAGTTTTCTATAATTGTACTGAACAATATTCTTTGGAATTAACCCCTTAAAAAATATGATGCTTAATGTCAAAGTTTCATAGTAAGGCCATGGAAGGACTTCCAGATAACTTACACTGGCCTCTTTCTGTATGTCACAGGCAATGCATTTTACTCAGAGACCACAATAAAAATATTTTCTTCCTCTGGAAACTGCATGCCATAGGCAGTAAGCCAGAGACAAATGCACTGGTAAATATCTGAGCTTTTAGTATTGTCCAGGTTGTATAGTATATATCCCAGTGGCCCCAGGGAAACCTGTAGGAGGAGGGAATAAGGAAACAAACAAAAGGCCCTTGCTCATCTCAAAAAAGGGAAGCCTTTTCATATTGGAATGGTCTGCTAACCAGTAATGCCTTGGACATGGGAACTGGTCACATAGCAGTCAGGTATCTCAAAGGCGAATTCCTATTGCAATTTTTGAACAGTGGGTCACTTCATCTTCCATCTGCTTTGAACCTGTGGCTGGTCTCTGATTGTCCTTGGGAAGGCCTGGTCAAATAGAGTGAACTGACCTTGCCAACATCCGGCAGAAGCCCTGAAGCATGAGATTCAGCCATACTGAATGTTGTAAAGTGTTATGAGCATGTGGAGGTCAAATCAGACAATCTTTCTCTCCCCTTTTGGCACTTGCTAGACAGAGATAGGCAGGGCATGTCATAGATCATGAAGTATCAAAGCTTCAAGCGTCTCTGCAGTAGGGCCCTTGACAAATGGGCCATTGTTTGGTTTTTTTCTTTCTTCCAGGAAGTAGGAGATAAAAATGTCTTAGCTATTGAATCTTTTGTAGAAGATCCTGATAAGGTCTTACAAAGTTTAAGAGGAATGCAGATAAAAGTAAGGATGAGTTTAAGTAGACCTTGTTTTGACATACATATGATGCTTAGAGAGACAGTGTGTGGGTAGTTGACAATTTAATTTATGGTGGCAGTTCTCTTTACCAAATCTTAGTGCAGTATTGAGTATGAATGCGTTCTCCTAGTGTAGTGCAATCATGATTAACCTGAATAACACTAAGGGCAGAGCTTAAAAGTACTGCTCAGTTCTTCCATCAGATATGTTACTGATCCAAATTCCCGGTGAGATGGCATTTGTATGTATTTATTTTATTGATACATTAGTTTCTGTTTCAATGGAAAGCAGCCTAAGTAATGGGTATGCATGTATGGGCTTAAGTAACACTTTACCATGCTTTCTGAGCAAAACTGGTGTAGACATCTTGAATGGTGTATGGAACAGAATACAATCAATAAGCTCATCGAAACAACTTTCCTGTGCTCTCAGATATCCTTGTGACTTTTGCTAAAGGAAGAAGATTGAGCTTATTAAAAAAAGGG
Organism: Serilophus lunatus; assembly: GCA_013399895.1. NCBI lineage: Eukaryota > Metazoa > Chordata > Aves > Passeriformes > Eurylaimidae > Serilophus > Serilophus lunatus. The sequence continues at coordinate 935,117 of VXBA01002045.1, forward strand.
AAAAGATATTAATAATTCTTGGCATCTTTTTTGAAGAAAAGATATTATGTACTGGCTGCCTTTTTTCATCATGAAAGGAAGAACAAGGGCCAATGACAGTTAATATCACAGTAAATTAAAAATAAAGCATTAAAAAAAAAAGAGTCTTAAACATTGGTGCTTAACACTTTTAAGAGAAATGGTATTTCTCCATTTCAATTGTGACTTTTTTGTGACTGGGTGTCTGACAGGAAAACTTCTTATAATGAAACATGTTGGCCAATGCAGAGGAAGATCATGCAAAGGAAGTTATCCAGTGATGAGTAATATGAAATAACTCTCTAGCTTCAGTACTTTAGAAACACAGTTTGCATAATTATTTTTATTGTGCTGTTTGTTTTCCATTGTAAGTTCCTTTCAACCCAAGATATTATTGTAATATGTCTTGACATTAAATAGAAATGGTAGAAAGTTGATATGTTAATCCTCTATTTAATAGCCACTTGTGCCACATGCAACTTTGGTTCTTAGTTTTTCCTCAGAACTAATGCATGAGGAAGATGGAGTATTTCATGTTTCTGCTGAAATGAGGTGAAGCAGTTATATCATTGTCATCCTGGAAGAGGATTTCATGTGTCTTTTGCATAATTCTGAAGTCTGAATTGAAAATACAGTAAGCAAATCATCACCTGTCATCATGATGCTATCTTTGAGAGATTCATGAAAAAAGTTAGTACACTTGATTAATTTATGTATCTTTGTCCTGTGACTCTTATAAATAAAGATGGTTAATTCTTCTATCAGTAATCCTGATGCAACTCTAAAAGACACAGCACTGCAAATGTTATAAATGGAATTTCACAGGGGCAGTGAAGCAACAGCACAGTCTTTTACAACAGGCCTGTTATTAAAGTGAAAGACCTGTCACTTGTGATTTATTGAGTGAAGCACACTACAATTTTGGAGCCAAGAGGATAGTTTTTTGATGATGCTCTATCATCCTCCATAAAATCCTGCCACTTGAACTGAAATGTGCTACATAAGCTTCTGGCAGGGAGAGAAGGTGCAAAGCAAAGAGCATAACACATTTTGTGTGTCCTGTTCTGAGTAGTGTATGTGCAGTCACAAGCTGCTAAAGAGCAACATGACAACAGCAGGGGAACTGAAGTCAGGTAATAAGGGGAATGTAGTTAGACAATTCCTTCTTTTGGGTGAATTAGGTCAGAGGGGCAAATATGTGCTATGAACTTTGTTGCTATATCAAAAATTGTGCTTCAGACAGCTTGAGAAGTCCTTACTGTCCACTCAAATCTCAGAAATTTTTTTCTCTTTTTAAATTTAAATATTGCACAGATAAAAGCATAACAGCATTTAAGGCATTTTAAAGCCACTTTAATTTATTGAAATTTTTAAAATTATTTAATTTATTGATTTTTTGAAATTGATGTTAAATATTACTTTAAATTCATGATGAAACTTTTCTACATTGTGCTCTCATATAGATGATGCTTCTTGGGATGATAACGACAGATGTCTCTGGCATACGTGGAGACATTAATTAAAACTACAATTCTGAGTTGCCTAATTTTTCCCTTCTGTGGGGGTTACTGTTGCCACAATGGGATTAACAGGAGAGCAATAAATGAGTCTACTCCTGCAACTCAATTGTCTGCCTCAAACTGCTACTAAAGATGGATTTGGTCACAGATTATGCTCACATCATTACTCGATGGTGAGGTTTGGTTTTTTTTGTGTATTTATTTTTATTTTTTATTAATATCACACAACTTTATCTGTTTTTATTATTTCTCTTTGTACTCTATATTTTACTATTATTTTTTATTGTCTGCCTTATTTTTATTTGCTATGTCACCAAGAGTAAATTCTTTTTTTTTGTCATACATCTTCATTGAGTTTGTGTATCGAGTAATAACACCTGAATACAGCCATAGATTATGGAAAAATTCTGTTTTCTTAATAATTAAGTGCCTAAATTTTAGTCTGTCTTTCTGCCTGTAATTGTTACATTCTGAATATACATATTATATGAAAAGATATACTAACCACGTTCCAAAAAATCAATATCAGGAATACGATTTTACTCAGATATTCTGCCTAAGTCCTGAAAAGCTGTGTGGCTTGGTCAGATAGCATGGTAGATGGAAGGAAGAGAAAAAAGTGCTTTCATCTTGTAAACAAGGAAAATTCCACTGAATCACCTCCTGTATAACTTTTTGGGAGATTATTATATATCTATGTAAAAAAGAAGGAGACAAGCAAAGAGAATTGCAAGAATTATAAATCCTGTTAGGAACAGGCTTATCCATAATTCCTGGAGGCATGTGGCAACAAAGACAGCCGTGAAGTGGAAGCAAAGCTGTACTTTCACAAGATGCAGGAGCCAAGAACAAAGCAAAACCCAAACCCAACTCTTCTGTGGAGGAGTTTAATTACAGGCACATTCTACCTGTGCAGACACAAATATGTCACTCACATAGAATGCTTCTCTATGTTATCACTGTGTGAGTTTTCATCAGCTTCTGCTGACCTTTATGTTGGTAGTATTCCCTTGTGCTTCATGAACATCAAATTCTTCCTCCTTATTTTACTTTTCTCATGAACCATAATTAGCTAAGAAGTAAATACCATATAGTAGGATACTCCTTTGACTGTTCTAGATCCTGAAGAACTCAACTCAGCCCTGTATTGTATGTATCTATAAAGACACTCCCTAATCTTAGTTCTCCTATGCTTTCCTGCTGTCTTTTAAATTCTTACTCTTGAGATGTATGTTGTGTTGTAGTTATTCCCTGGACTGAGTTGTTGAATCCTTGAAGAACACAGCAGTTCTATTCCATCGGTTTTTTACCTCTTAAAATTGCCATCTGCTTCTCTACCTCACTCTCAGGTTTGACAGACTTCTCAAGAAAACTCACTTTTAATTTTTCACTCGCTGTGTAATGCTCTCTTGAATTTTCATTGTTTTGCAATTAAAAGGAAATACTGAATGCCATACAGAAACACAAAAATGGTATTTTATCAAACATGATTAAGAATATTAGTTCTATGCAGTAAAATCTCATCATCATTTTTACAGTGTCCTGCATAAATAACAAGAATATCTTTAAAGCATTTCTTCAGTCCCGTCAACTGCATTTTTCCATAGGTATCAGATTAAAAGCAATTACATTGGCTTTATCTTTTAAATGTATTATGCTGACGTTTGCCTTCTAGTATCCTCTTTAGCAGTTGCTCTGAGTAGTAAGGAATTGAGAGTTCAAAGGAAGAAAGAGAAAGAGCTGTTTTGTCAAAGCAGATCTTAGTGATGCAGAGGAGTTCAAGACTGAAAAAGTTTTTCTTTCTCTTACGCTAATGAAGGCACACAAAGAAACCATAGTATGCTGAATCTTGAAATGTCACACAGCTTTGTGTTACCTTGTGATCATTATGTTCAACTGCTATTGCTAAGAGAAAGGAAAGGTGCCAGGACCCTTTAATGTTAGGGATCTTATTGTTCAAATTTTATGTCTTGGTTACATTGTTCTTTAAGCCAGAGAGTTTTATAGTGAGCAAAGCTTGCAAACTTTGTAAAAGCTTTTTGAGACTGTTGTGGTTTTCTCTGTGTGTGTGCATGTACAGACAGGTTTGTCTATTCACATCTGTGTGTCTGTTAAATTGATTTTAGACAGAATACAGGTAAGATAATGGAGTTGCCTTCTTTTTTTGTCAGCTCCTTACTGGCATGTAATTACCCAATGCCTTATGTTTATCGATTTGCAGCCTGAAGTGAAAATGTTACTATAAGGTGAAGGCTGTGGAAGTTCTCAGGTGGTGAAGACAGTTCTTTTCTTCTGATAACAGGCCATATAATTGTATCTAGTAAATACATATTTAGACAGTGCTTAATGGCTAAGTGTGCCGGTGTACCACCAATTAAAAAAAAAAAATCCATAGGTCTTACTCATAATGGTCAATTCATCTCACTTAAACATTTAGACTTTTACCTTTTTGCCAGCCCTTGGTTCTAGCCATGCATTTCTCTGTTAGAGTAAATGGCTGTCTAATCTTAAGAGTTTGTTCATGTGTAGCTACTTATAAACCATAATCAGGTCACATCTTAACCTTCTCTTTGATAAAATAAATAGATTAAGTGCTTAAGCTTTTCACTGTAAGGCAGATTTCCAAGTCCTGACTAATACTATTTAGCTGTTCTCTGAACTGTTTCCAGATTGTCAGATTCATGTTTTAAAATTGATGCTAGTACTGACCCCTTAATTTCAGTATGGATCTAACTAATGTTGTATGAAATACAAGCATTACCTCACTATATGTATAAGCTAGAATTGCTTCAACAGCAGTTGTTCCTCTGGCTTGGTGAGTAACCACAGTTGTGTCAGCCTCTTTGAATACATAGCGATCTATGATAAGGCTACCCTTCCATAACACTAGCCACCATACTTTGCTCTTGAAGACATGACTTTGCATTTGGCAGTGGTCCATTTTATTCTCAGGAAAAATTTATCTTTGTACAGTAGTTGATTCAACCCATTTTCACTCGGTACCTGGGAGCTAAAACTACGTCATAGCAATTGAGGTACTCTACTTGGTGAGTAATATTGACAACTTAATTCGGTTAACTCCAGAGTGCTGAAAGGTTCTGTGTGTGATCTGAGAAAGCAGGGTCCAAGAGGAACCCTGGTAATGGTCAGGCTTGAGAGATAGCTGAAGCCTTTTTTATATTTAAGGAAAACCGAAATATAAGGCTGCCAGCCCTTCCCCTCACCCCAATTCCAATGATAGATTCTCCTAATTGAAAGGGCTTTGCAGTTGCTAAGTAGCAGTTCTGCATGAAGTCCAACAACAGTGAAAGAAATTCTCAGATGCCTCATACTGGATATTCAGAAGCTTTAGCCTTGAGCTGATTCTGCTCACACAGAGTTTGTGCTCAGCTTTAGAGATGCTTGTTGTAGTCAATGGCAAAGGCAGTTCAGCAGGTTCAACATGGAGCACCCAGGCATGATAATTTACTCTACGGAGAAGTGCAGAGCTCCATGCCGTGCGGGCTGTATGAAGTCTTACACCTGCAATGGATTGACTTAGAGGTAGCTCTACCATGTACATTAGCTGCTTCGGCTTCTTTGAAAGTCCAATCTGTGTGGTAATTTGTGAAGAAGTTGTTTCTCCTGGCATTTAGGCAATGTTTAGTCCTTTGAAATCTATTTTTAAATGTTCAATGATTATTAAAATTAACCTCTTTGAAGACTTAATATTGATGTGAGGTGGGCAAATAGCCATCAATGCACATGTACACGTGCAAACATTTACATACATAAATACACTCATGCAAACAATGCATACTTCTGCAAAACTCACAGCTTTTTATAGTCAGTAGCATACTAGGTTTCCCTGAGCCATTATAATACCAGTAAGTCTTACAGTCAGCCTTCTTTGGAACTGTGATTATACTGTGTTTGATATTCTTAGTGTGGGCAGAGGTGATAATGACTTTGAAGTAATCACTTAGTGTTTAGTCAGCTGTGTATTAAATGTTATGTATCAGCATACCCTATTGGTTGAAGATTTACATTCTTGCTGGTACTAACAAGCAATAGCTTGGCTTTAAAAGGAGATACATGTAAGAAAAGCATATTCATAGCTCAAAAATGGAATATGTATGTGAAATATTTGTGTGCTTTTAATTTGTTGGAGGAGGAGAAAGTTTAACAATTACAGTAGATTCTCACTAATAGAAAAAAGAAAAAGCTGAATCTGTTGATTTGTTCAAATTTAATCTTCATGCAGATTTGAGGCATGGCAGTCTTGTCTCCCTGTGTATAGGGTCAAAACCAGAGCTGGCAGAGTTTCTCATCATCTTTATAGAAGTGTTTGTTTGTGTTGTAATGCAGTTTCCCTAGTTTTCCCTGAACAACTGGAGTGAAGAATATTTTTTCAGTTACACAGCTAGCAGCAGGGAAATACCAGCATCAAGAGTATCAACAAATGTTGAAAATACATGCAGTGATCTATGTACTACCTTAATTTGAGTGGAAGCTATAATGTTATTTTTTTTATTATTTGTGAGTGTACTCAACCTGTATTTGTGTGTAAAACTGAGTCTCTGAACTGGAAGATGACTGCCTTTTCTAGTATCTCTTTACTGAAAACTTCACTTCTCTCAGGGAATGAAGCCAGATGTGGCTAATTGAAACACTGATCTTTCGGTGAAGTGGAACTGTTTTCTGTGTTGATGAGTTAAAGTGATTGTTTTTTTGGAATCTGTGCTTTTCTTCCTTGTAGTGAGCTAGGAAAAAAGAAGAGCTGCAGATGTGCTGAGTGGCCTGTTTTGAGGAGGTTGAGGTGCCCAAATGCTGTTGGGTGCATGAGTGGAGGTGGGGGTGCATCCCTGTACCGGGTACCAAGCTGTGACTTTCCTTGTGGCTTTAGAAAGTGGGGGATGGCTTCTTTTAGATTTATGTTTTGAAACGCAGCAAACTCCATGTAGATAGAGAAGGTCCAGATGAATCCAAAAGTAATTTTTGTTGCAGTCCTTGAAAGAATTTATGTTTTGCGTGCATTTTATGGAGCTATTATAATTTCACGTTTAATTTTTCTAGACCAGTAAGAGTTTGGATTTAAAAATATGTGTGTCTTGCACCTTGAGGAGTTGATCTGTCTCTGTGGAAGAGAGATATCCCCTTTGTTATGGCACTAGATTTTTGAGGCTTGTTCCCTTGAAGTGATACTAGTGAGGGGAAAGCTGCTGGGGAGTTCAGTGATATAAATAGTGGCTGAAGCTGTTGGCTTGGGTTTAGTTGTACTTTAATTGGGTTTTGACTGAAGAACTGAGCCTCCTCAAGAAGATTTCGCATCTTGCATTTCTGAGGTGTGCCGGGTTACTCCTTTGAAGTAGAAGATTAAGATGTCCTAAAACTCTGTCCTCATCCCTCTCCCACAAAATTAGGTTGTGAGTTAGAGAGGCAATACTGCCTTTCAAAGACATCAAAATTCACAGATACAGAAAATAAACCTTCCAAATGTTTCTACTTGTCAAATTAAGCTAATTACGATGAAACTATATATAGTTAGTGAACAGCTTCTGAATGTCTGAGTAAAATATTCTTTCAAAATTATTTTAAAAGTTCTGCAAGCCACCTTTTCCATGGCAGCATAGGAATACATGTTCAGTAATATATATACCACGTACGAACACTTTATTCTGATCCTCAGCTATGTACTGTAGTTTTTTTCTGACTGAGGTTTCCATTATATTGTTACATCCTGAAGGAATATGCTCTCTTCCACTGAGGCTAAGGTACGTGTTAAATAGATTATGAAGTTTACAGGAATAGATTTTTATCAGTGTGTTCATTAGTCATGAAGATGCATTGAAGCCTTTTCCCTAATGAATGGCTGTCTGGTTTCTCTTCCTTCTCACCTCCTAGGACTAAGCAAGGAAAACATAAGTTTACAAACCCCTTGGATATACTTTATGGAAAAGAAAAACTATTTCCATCAACTGTACTTGAGCTCTTCTCAGAAAGTACAATGAGGTTTTTTTCCCATCCTTTCTTGTTCTCAACAGGATACCTTTAGCTTACTTTGTCCTAAATATAGTCTGAACTGTAATCATTGAACTATTTGTTCTGAGCAGCAGTATTTGTGAGAATGATATGTCTGATTTGCACATGGATTTCCTACTCTTTTTCTATAGTTCTCACAATTCACTACATGGACTGCATTTGAAATGCAAGATTTTATAGAGTCAGTATGAACCACCCGAACCTCTGGATAATATCTTTTCTAGAAGAAAAAGGGCATTTTGAAATTAAAAGAGCGTAAAGTCAAATACTAATTCACTAACTCTACTAACTTTTGGTTAATCATTGCTTGCTTTATATGGGTTTCTCTGCTAAGAACTTTTCCCTTTTGATAGTCATGCCCATCATAATGATAGCTTCTGACTTTACAGATATAAGAAGTGGAGCTTTTCTTTTTTTCCTTTAGTGTGGAACCCAAGGCTAGTATCCTTGGACTACTACATGACAAAACAGTAGTAGTAATACTACTACTAGTAGTAGTAGTAGTAAGAGTGATTATGGTAAATCTTAAAGGTTACCATAAGGTTTGATACTTAAGTAATATAGAGAAGAAATAGTGAAACATCTCTTTTTCTTTGTGCTTTGACATGTTATTGCTAGCTTTTAACACACTGTTCCTGAATACTATTTTCACTCTTATTTTAAAACAGTAAGACCTGTAGAACCAAGTAAATACAGTAACAGTAAGAATATTTGGAAAATTTTATTCAGATTTTAAGTGTCTGTTGGCACAAAGCAAAGTCTACATGCTTTGGTATGAAAGTTGTGCTATGTGCTCCTAATTAATATAAAATACTTAGCATCACTCAAGGGGCTCCAGACCTGTGTATTATCATGTAGATCTTACTCCAGAACTTATTCTCTGTAGAATTACTTAGGGCTTTTCCGCACATTCTCTCCAAGAAATCAGGGAGCCAGGTAGTGTATTGCCATGTGATTAATCCCTCCTCCAAAGCACAAATGCTGTACTGTTCCTATCACTAAATGGAGACAAGACATTGGACATGTTGCGGAGATCTGCATTTGAGAGTTCCTGTCACGTTTACTTAATGTTGTGTTCCTGCAAAGAAATGGAGCCATAGAGCTACCATGGTCTGACTGGCCATACCTACTGGCATGCAGGGCATCGTGCTCACCTGCTTGCAAACACCCAAGTCAGAACCATGACATGGCACTTTGAGTTACAGCTGTGGTCTTGCTGCATCCTTTCCCCTTGTCTTCTGGCTTTTCTTTCATAATTTTGGTTATTCTTAAGTAAGGCTAACACTGAAGTTGAAGAGTTAGGTACAACTAATTTTATTTGCTGTTATACCAGCACATCTTTATTGGAATTGGAAGTTACGTTTCCATATCCTCTGCTCTCTATTGCTATATGGTGGGAAGGATGAGGATCAGCATCTCCCAGGTACACAGTAGGGTTTCTTAGAGAGAGATGCTGTTATGATGTGGTGAAAGTTGAGAAGTACTAAGAAATCATTGCCTACCATCCTAAATGTGAGAACCCATGCAGCTATGCTAAAATCCAGAAATATAAAGAATATAAAAAATATTAAGGCATCACTTGAAAGCTAGATAAAATATCACTTTATAAATTGACAGCAGTGTGCTGATGATCATCTATTTCTTTATTAATCAGAAGATCAGCAGTTACATGAACCCTTGAAGAGCAGACATAAAAGAAGGTAGGTTTGAATTTGAATTTGTCAATATCCAGGACTCCAGAGTGAAACTTTATATGAATTATGTTTTTATTATGATGTGCAGGAGCCAAATGCTACTGAAGTATTAAAGTCATTCTCAGAATCTCTTTTACTGCAGTACTTCAATGAAATATGGAAATCCATGCAACCTGAGAGTATCCTTCCAAGGATAGAATATGGTTCTAGGACTGTGTATGTGTCTTGGGTTTAGATATCACGACCTGTCTGAGTTTCTAATTACACTGAGTGTAATCAGATCCTCTTGATGTGTGTGCATATGGACATACAGTTTACATTTACTGGTGAAGAGAGTATGCTCTCCTTGCTGCACACATTTGGTTGTTGGTATGCTAATGGAGGCCTTTGTACAAATTGAATGGAAAATATGAGTCATAGTTTCCTTTCTGTCTGTCTGTATACCATGCACAATACTAAGGAAGGCATATCACAATTTAATACAGAGTGCTCTTTAGAATGGACATTCCTTAGCATATAGCTTCTTCCTATCCTTACTACAGTATTAATTGTTTTATCAGATTATCAGAGGCAGTATGAAGGAAGTAAACTAGTAATGAAACAGTTAAGCCATGATTTCTGAAGTATGTTATTTTCCTACCATGTTTGTAAAATGCACGAAGTTGTAGTCTCCATTCTGTGAGACCATATCCAACAACACTTGATTAGAGCTCTAATTTAGCCTAAAAAAAAGGTGAAGACGGGTTCTCTGTCCTTGTAAATTGCTTTATCATTTAGTCTCAACTGACTTGATCTTGTAGGTGTCAAATTTCAGACATTTATAGATATTAGCATTTATACTGGTGACAGAGAGACTCTTCCTTCTTTATCAATGATGACTGTTTTCTACCCCCTGCACTGCATTGTGTGGGTTTTTATCCTATTTCACCGTATCCTCAAAAATCATCTCAATTGGTCTGATGCTCTGTCAGGGGAAAGAAAATATTCACACATTGATTTTTCTTATGCTCTTTTGTCTGTCATAGTTTTATGTCAAATTTCTTCATTTTTGGACCTGTAAGAAGAGACATTTTTAATGAATCAACTGAGAGGTGTTAATACACACCATACAAACCACCATAATGAAAAATACCATGGTGCTCAATGAATATATATGAAAGAACAAAAATAAGACAAAAATACGTTTTTCCAGCTCTTGTCCATCAGGGTGAATTGCAATCTGTGTAGAAAACCATATGCAGGAGTTAAGCAGAGCCTGAAGACACCTACGGCTCAGACACGTTGTCTTTGCTTAACTTCTGACAGAACAAATCAGTGAAAAATACTGCTTTGTGTGCTAATGAAAAATACTTTATGATGCATCTGAAGATAGATCCATCAGAGGCTTTTAAAGATATCCTGGGCTTGTTGCTTAGGATTTAAATCATCAACATCATAGGAAGCATATTCTGTTTTTCTGGAGGAAAGTGTAACCTGAGGTACCACAAATATGGGTAGTTAGCTTCATTTATCCAGGGAAAGGCCATAGAGAAAACAACATGAAGGGACTTGTTATCTTTCCACTTTCTGTGCTTTGCTGGTCCCTGGGATAAGTGCATCTTTCAGGACTTTCAGCTGTAATTTACATTCTGGTGAGCACTAAAGTTCTTATTCTCTGTCTCACTTCTGTCTTGAAATGTGCTTACTGAAGGGGAAGTAAGAACCCAACCCCAAAAAGCCTATATGGATGCACACAGAACACAGACAGGAAAAATACATATTGTAAATAAATGTAAGATGTGACTAGAGGGGGGGACACTGATGATGTAGCAGTTACAGCTGCAATTAGTCTTTTACTATTTTTTGCTATACATACATAAGCTTTATAATTAACTGGAAATGCTTTTTAGACTTTAATAATTTAAAACTGAATTATAGGCTCTTTTTTCTTAATGTTGAATAGGAAATCACTCAGTTGAGTGATTTCATTGAATGTGCTTTTGAGAAGTAGAGACTTGGAAATAGACCTGAGAAAATAGTAACAGAAAACAAATCATCATCTTAATTATATAATATTGATGGTTTACAAAGGAGTTTGTTTAAAAACAGAACACTTTTTAAAGTAAATTGGAGTTTGATTGTGGTTTTTTTGTTATTTTTGTGTTTTGGGGTTTTTTTTGTTTCTTTTTTTTAGAACTAAAGAATGAAGCTGAAAAACAGATAGATAATGTTTAGAGGTTGAGTGGGGTCTTTTCTGGCAGAAAAGGATACTTAAATGTATAGATACTTTCCATAAAGTAAAAATCCCTCATACCACCAAGGAACATGTCAAGGAGAAACAAGGCTGTGATCGCAGAAACTGCAGTGCTGTAGCTCTGTATATCAAGCGAGAGAGACCTGTTATACACATTCATGGCTAATCTCCCCCAATAGCTACCAAAAAACTTGGTTCTTTCATCAGGGGGTTAAAGAAGCAGTTGTCTTCCTGTTCTGTTAAGTTTTATCCACCCTTAGTTGTTCAGGGAAATACATCATAGGGAAAAGATTATTCACAGTTGTCCAATACTGCTATTACATTTCCTTTTAAAAATTTGTCTTTTTTTTTTTTCCCTCTGTTCAGCCAGCGTTAAGAAAATATGGAACTTCCAATGTCATCTTGTCAAGTCATTTATTTCTCCTGTCTTGCTGAGCCATTTTTTATTCGTAGGTAAACTTGTGAAATCATTTGACTGAAAGAAGTGGGACATTTTTAAAATAATGTGATCATCAACTGAGAGACATAGTTCATTGTGTGTCTTGACTAAATGCTGTAGTCTCCAGAGTTTTGACTTATTTTAGATGTGTGTTTATTTAATGCATAGCCTGAGTAAAGGATATTTGTGAAGACTTCTGTCTGCCATTTTGGATATGTTCTCCAGCCCAAATAATGGAGATATGGTAAGTCACCACAGAGAAAACTATTATCTGTAATGAGGTTTGAAAGCTGATAAAGCAGAACTTTAAGATAAGAAATTTTTAGTAATTTACACATGTCCTTTACTATATTGATTGCCACTTCCCTTAAAAAAAAGGGGGGAAAAAGGCGGAAAAATAAATTTTTATTCAGGTGTGGGGCTCTAGACTCTCAAGATTAATTTCTTGTAGGAAGCAGGAGTAATTCCTTACTGAAGTTAAGATTCAAGAGCAATTATACCTGCCTACCTAATAAGTCAGAGAAACTTATTACAGTGTTGTAATGAGCTGAGACATGAACTAATTTCAAGTATGTCTTTTTTGTTAAAAACTACTGTTATTACTTTGATACTAGGATCAACTGAGACAAGGGATGTGGGAAAGGTGAGAAAGTGAATACTAGTAGCTGAATGGGACTAGCAGCTATTGGGTAACTCAAATGGAACTAAGAAGGAATTCTTTTTCCCACCAATATTTTATTTTAGAAGAATTTTTCTGGCCTAGCTGTTGCTATGAGAGCTGTACAGCTTTATGTACACAAAGCCTTTGATGGAATTGAGAAAATGAGCACTCATACCTTAGGAGGGATTTTATAATCACTATAAATAACTCTTATTTAAAAGATTTTCTATGACAAGAATTTTATTACTGTCTGTTTCTTCTCATAAGACCTGAAGTGAACTTAAGTATATTTTATACTCGGTGAATTTTAAGATATGAGATTTGATTTCAACACCTTTTTATTTTTATTTAGAATTACAATAAAGCAACTAGAAAAGTAAATTAATGAAAAGCTTGAAGCAACGGTTGATTTGAGACCCTACATAATTCTTTATTCTCCTTTTTTATTTCTTGCACTGGATGAACTAGCCTGATATGTGGATTCAAGTTAAGTTTTCTTGTTTCGATAGGAGAAATACGGTTTTACTGCTGCAAGGCAACAGTGATATTGCTTCTTCTATAAAAAAACAACTAACACCCCCCCCCAAAAAAACAAACCAAAAAACCAAATCACATACAAACTCCCCATAACACAACAACCAGCAAAACAAAAAACCAAAATCCCCCCAAAAAACTCATTCTTCAGTAGCCCTCTCTAACATTTTGTCTTTCCTGATGTGAGAGATGGGATAGTGATTAGCAGCATGGCTTGACCACTGAAAGTGTAGCACGTAAAGTTTTCTGGGCTATTCCTGGGCATTAAGCTAAGCTCTCCTCCTTCCAGGTCTGCTGGGAGTGGGCAGAATGCCTGCCTTTCCATTGGCTGCCAGGTTCATGTGATAATGGTGCCAGAGCCCTTCTTCCTGGGGCTACCTTCACTGATGGTAGGAGAGTTTGTCTTAGAAATCCCTGCCCTGTGCTCATAGTTCCTGCTGTTCACCAGTGGAAGAGGTGTAGTGCAATCTATGCTGTGCTGAAGATGAGTTTTATTTTTCTTGCTTCTCACATTTTGCCCACTGTTTGCCAAGCTGTGAGCTGTAATAGGATGGAGCTTCTGAGTCTGACCTTTTCTTTTTTGCAGCTGTTTTAAATTTTTTACCTGGGAAACTATCTTCTCTGACAAAGTCCTCAGATAGCAGCCATCTATTGACACGCTTGAGGCCAGCCCGTCCTGGAGCCTTATGGGGATCCACTTTAGTTGTCTAGCTTCTCTTCATTTTGATCATAGGAAAATTCTGAAAAGTTAAGACCTTGCTTAAAAAAAACCCCATTGTTAACACATCACTGCTCAATGGCAATTGTGTCTGAAGGTCTCTGCTTTGCTGCAGTCATTCAGACTTGCATAGTGTCAAATAATTTGTATAATGAAACTGCTAGCTATTGAAGCAGGAGGTTGATTATTTCCAGAACTCAGACGACAAATGATCCTTGCTGTAGACTCTTCTTAACTCCATTCTCTTTGCAGTGGGTAAACTACAAGAAGAAATTCCAATAGTTGCTAAACCACCATTTCTCCTTAAAGAGGATTTGGGAAGAGAATAGGGAAGTAAAAGATTGTGAGATGTTATGACAAAGAAACGTGGAACAAAGTTGTGTTATTGCATGCCTGTCTGTGCTTTTTGGTTTGGTTGGAAGGCAATGAATGTACAGGTACATCACTGCAATTTATCTTGTGACAGAGCTGGAGGAAATGATTGAGAATCTGCGACCACTTCCTTATTTTAGGTTTGAAGGTGTAGTTAACAGCCATACCCAGTGTTGTGACAATTCAGATGCTGAAGTAGCACATCTGAAAAAGTTTGGTATTGAATGACAGTCCTCAATTGTCAAGTATGAATGTAAGTAAGGACTGGAATAAAAGAGATCTCTTCCTGGCAGAGAAGTATTCAACACATCTTTAAAAATTGTATTCATAGCATATTCACTGTGGTTTTTTAATCTATGTCAATTTAGCCTCCTTAGAATCTTACTTTTAAATTAATTTCTTGACCTCCAATCTGATGTTCCAGTTAGCCTTTAACTGGATAAACGAACTTTTCGGTGTCTGGTTACTGTAATGTACAGGAATACATAAACGTAAACCTTGTCGATAACACCCTTCTGGAAAACAGCAGAAAGCTCTCATGCACTGCATCTGGAATGACCTGTTCCCTCAAATTTGTATGTGGAACAGAGTATAGATCAAAACTATATAGAATTTTTGAGCACAGCCAAACCAAACAACCCATAACAGAAAAGCTAACTGACTTCATCATAAACTGTTAAACTCAAAGAAAACTTTTATAGAAGAACACTGTGGGAAAACAAATTGAGAGTTAAATATCAAAAAGCTGCATAAACTTAAATGTTTTCTTTAGTCTAATATGCTCACAGTTTCAGTGACTGAGCTTTAATTTCTTGTTTAGTTGAATGATCTGAGAAAGGAAAAGGATTATAAACACAAGGTGAAAATCTCTTTTTAGTAATGATATTGCCTTGTCAAGCAGTAAGACTGTATTTATCACAGTTTCTCCTTAGAAATATTATCAGGGTGCTGAAAGGAACTGACTTAAAACACACTTGGCTAGCATTCTAATTAGGATGAGATGTGGCTATTTTTGTGTATAAGGAAAATTACTAAAAATACATTTCCAATTGGAAACTATTTTTTAAATAATATAATAATTTCTTTGATGCCTGTTTTTATTTTGTAAAGAAGCAACTTGTTCATATAATAATGTACAGTTGCTAGTTCCTTTTGTTGACTTAGGTTGTCAACAACTGTGCCATCTGAGTGTGGCGTGGTATTTGTGATCATTCTTAATATTTTTCAAAAAATAAGGAAGGAAAGATATGCAGGCTGGTTTTGCCTTTTTTACTTTGCCACAGGAGCAAATTTTCATTAGGTTATTTTGAGCATTTTGAGCTATTTTTTTCTGGTAATTTGGTAAACATTTAGTGTTCTCATGATGTTAGAAACTGAAAGACAATAATGAAATGTAACGTGACAGCTTATTGTGGCAATATCTACTTAACTTCACCTGCTAATCATTTCTTTCCCCATAAAAATATCGTTAGTCTCAGACTTCATTCTTTGACAGCAAGCTTTACTCATTCAGTTGACAGCAACTACTTCAAAATGTCAGAGAAAAGGAAGAATTAAGTATTGTTTGCTATATAGTAACTATTTTTTAAAGGAAAAATACTTGCCAAAAGACTTTCCTTTTTTTTTCTTTTTTAAGCTCTTCACTAACAGAGTTTGAGCATCAGAAAGACAAGCTTTTTTCATGTGCTTGACGTAAAGTTTGTAACAGGAATTAATTTCTGACTTTTATTACCTTTGAGGTAGACTTGTGTTGACATTGATCCTGGATTCAGGTGGTTTTTGTTTTAATGCATGATGTAATCAGAAGACTGTAAAATGGAATTTATGATTTCTAAATTACATTATTAATTTTTTCACTCTGCAGGAGAAAAACCATTAGTTCTCAAGCATATTCCATAATACAGTCAGTCTTGGGACTCCCTATCTGTTGCTGAAGCATGAGGTTTGTGTCTGATTTCCAGATACTTAATACTTAGTTGGAATGTAACACACTGTAGGCAGCAAACAAAGCATATGTTCCTGTACCTTTCTTGCACAATATGACTTCTACAATGTCTGGAGGTGATTAAGAATATGGAAAACAAGCTCTCATGAATATGACCACATCTGCCTTTCTAACCAAATTCTCCTATGGGGTTTGAAATTCCAGTGTTCTGAGCTCCTTAGAAACCCTTTCAGTAACTGAAGGATTTTTCAGAGCAATATTTAATGGATTGTGTTTAAAGGAAACGTCATGTATTGTGGCAAAACAGAAGGGAAATTGTTTCTCAGTCATCAGCTACAGGAACATTTCATCCTTTCTTTCTCAATAAAATCACTCGTGATTTTAACAGCAGTTTCCTTTAAACAAATATAACCCGTTGCACTGGAGTTTACCACACTATGAGACTGTGTTATGGTAATTAAATACTGCCGTAGTTTCCTTCTGTTTCTGCTCTAAAGTATTTACGCAAAATAAAGAGGTCAAATTCTGCCTTAATTTAGGAATTTTGTTTCCTTGTAGTCATAAGAGCTCCTGGATATCTGGATGAATGTACTGCAAATATAAGGAGTTTATATTACATCTGTCCTGAGTGACCAGATACTCTCTTGGTGTAATAGCAGTTCATACAGAAAAAAAACAGTTTGTTTTTCATGAGTCTGTGCCCCCAGATGGATCCATCAAAGGCCAATGTTCTGCAGTGTCATGAAATTGTCTGACAAGTTCCAGCATGGAATTTTACTGTTCTCTACCAATTTTCTGCTACTAATATTATCTACATTTCTTTTGAGTTTTCAGTGAAAATTGGGTAGCCCAATTAGCCTATATCAGAAAATCCAAAGAAAGAATGGTGCCTTGAGGTACTGTGGATTTTCTCTGTTGATTCAGCTCTGGCATTTCAGTGAGTGACAGAGCACATTGTCCCACCGTAGAACACCTTACAGGTAAAGTGGTTAAGAGATTAATGTGCAACTTCTGTGGCTCTTCTGAATGCAAGGTACTTGGTATAAATTCAAGGCCGAACTAATTTTTCTTTTGGTAGAGTTTAATGCTATTAGCATTAAGTGTATTGCTTCCAATTATTTTCCTCATACTGGTTTATAAAGGAGGACTGTGTGAAACTACATATCTGTCAAAATTTATTACAAGGACCAGGATGTGCCCTGATAACATTCTTCAATGTAAGGGAGACTGGAGCTTCTGAGACTATTATTGGTCTTTACTGGTCTGTGATAGTAGTACTTTCTAAAGAGTCTGTTGAAGGAAACAATTCATACTTTAATAGTACGGAAGGGATAAGTTTAATGTCATTTATTTTAAAAGATTGTAGCAACTTCAGCATACATTTTCAATAAGGTGAGACACAAAGAGCTGCTGATTATAAATTTCTCACTGGGGAGAAAAAAGAAAACTATCAGTAGCTCAGTCAGCCTCGTGTATATGCAGGGAAGGCCCGGGAGAATCAGAAAAGGCAGCCAGATGTCAGCTTGGTGGGGAAATTTCAGTTCAGGTTATGGGCTGTTTCATGAGAGAATTATAAACATATGGAATAAATTATGAGAAAGTTATTCTGAAGTTAAAAGCATAAATGAATTCAAAAGACACCTAAATTTCATTCTAGAGAAAGACAATATTGAAGGATACTGTGAGAAAACAGGATGAATGCATTAACACCGTCCTAAAGGAAGGAGATATTGAGGGCCTTTTAATCCTAAATTTTCTGTGGGTGTTTGTTTGTTTTTGCTTGAATACTTATGTTCTGAAGTATCCATCTCTAGCGTGGTTCTAGGGAAATGGAAATTAATAGATTAATATTGCAGTGTTGGTTTGGTAACAACTGAGAGAACAGAGAGTAGAGAATACTTTGCTACAAGTTCACATTTTCATGGTCTATTGAGATGTCATGAGCTGTGTTATTAGTTTCAAAATATGACAAAGCTGGCAAGTTAACTGAGGCTAAGGTTATTGTCCTTAGGCAACTGAAAGGAATTGCCCTTCACAAATAGAGTACCATTCCATATTAGTCAGAGTGTTATGGGGAAGATTGTGCTGTGTGGGATGACTAACTAGAATGCTCAGTATGGTGATGAATTTATTACTCAAGGAGAGACTAGAGCAGCATTTTAAAAAGCTGTAATCAGTCTTATTTTTTCCATTTTGAAGGCTGCCTATTTACATATTCCATATCTTTGACAATAAAACTATTTTTGTGTGACCCTTCTCTGTTGAATTTAGTTAAAAATGAACTATCCTATAGAAGTAATTTGCTCCTGTCTGAAATCATCCAAGACTTGTATCTTTTAAATGTACATTGTTATAAATGTGATGTTGGTACAAATGAGACAAAATGAAATACTCACCATTCGTGCTTAGGGACCATCTCTCTATGTATGGTACTGTATGTTTCCTGACTTAACTTTCAGTAAAATTTTAGGATGCTTAGTTTGGATTCAGGCCCTCAAACTCCTGTGCTCGCTGCAGAATCAAGGAATTGATTTAGTTGTAGCTAAGAGAAAAAACTTCTTCACGGTAAATGTTAAAACTATACAGCATTTTGCACTGTGGTTCTCAGATAAAATTTGTAGAAGAACGACGTTCTTTTTGAACTAGCACTTGGGTAATTAAAATCTGAGCAGTTCATTATTGCTCTGATTTTCTGGTTTAGTTTTTTACTAGAAGCTCTGCTTGTATTGCAGTGTTTACATTCACGGACTGTGCTCACAGATGATGCCTCCCCATAGTAGGTGATCATATACTTAACTGACTTTGCTTTTACACTGAGAAGTATGAGATAAAAACCTTAGTACAAATAAATACTCCTAGTATGCATTGTAAAAACTGGAAATGTAAGCTTAAGTAATGAAAGATCTCACTGTATAATTGTTTTGAAACAGAGTGAAGAAAACTTTATGTTCCTGTGGACTACTGTATCTGGCCTCTTCTCCTGTCTGTTCTTCCTTCAGTCTCATGCTCTCCAAGGGCCTCTCACAGTTGCTTTCCTTGCATGTAATCTGGCCCTTGAGCTTTATTATTTTAAATTATTCTTCACTTATACAAGTCAAAATCTGGAATTCCACTTCCATCTGTTTTAGATCAAGAATGAGAGATAGAAATAACTTCCTACAATTCAAGGGTGATTGTGCAAGATCTGGAAATAGGGCTTGGTGGTAGTGGAAAAAAACTAGCATCTCACTGCTTTGTGAGCTGAAGCATCTAATTGTAACTGGAGGGGAAAAGTAAGTTAGGTGTCAGAATGTGTTTAATATTTCTTTTTGTTGTTACTGAGGCAGCAGTAAAAGATGTAGTCTCATATGATGATAGGAGAATCAAGAGTAATCTTTCGTGTTTGTTAACTGAAGAAAATAGTACTTGAATGAAAATATCTCCCTAGAAGAAGAAACTAGTTATGTGGCTCCTTGGAAAAGGGATTCAGGAAAGCTTTGCTAATTGTTTGAATGCTGTTAACATCAGATCTGGATCAGTATTTTAAGCTATTATTACCTTTCCACCTTTGTTAAAACACTCTAAACCTCCTGGTGAAATTACTCATTTACTGAAGCTGCTCTAGCCTGTACAGCTAGGTGCAAGCCTGTACAAGGCAGCCTGTAGCCTCCTAAGGTCATTTATGCCCACACTGGCACCATGTTTGACGATGCTGTAGGCACACGATTTGATAATGGGCAGTGGAGGGTCGGGTTCCCTCTCCTTTCCCTGGAAGAGGTTGCAGCTGGGAGAAGGTTGCTAAAGGTCCAGTTGTTTCGCTTATCAGCTGGCTGAAATAAAAGCCTGAGGTGCCTGTGGGAAGGTGATCCTGTAGGAGAGAGAGTGGGTGGAGGTCAAGAGCAGCCAGTTGCTGCTGTGCCTGCTCAGCCAGCAGGGCTCGATCTGCTGCTCCAGAGCAGTGCAGCTCCAGAGTGTGCGCTCATGAGGCAGCTGCAGTGCTGACAGCGGCCAGTGTGGCATGGCTCAGCCCAGCTGAAAGACTGGAAGCTGGCCCACTGTAGCATCTCCAAAACGTGAAGACCTCGTGATTCTCAACAGCAGTGCTGTACATGTTAACAAATTTGAATGAATGAATACCAGATAATCGATACAGACTTTTATCCTAATGGTGTGGAAAATGAGAACAAAGTTGGCAAATTCTAGAAATCAAGTGTTCTGTTCTAAGGAGGTTTGTAGAATTAATCAGGTTATTTCAGTGTTTAACTTGTTCACTGGTGGTTTAAACCATGCAGTTTTATTTATGTTATTTATTTCCCACATTAATGCATCAGAGCCCATGTAATGGGTCAGATTTTGCCACAACACATGTTTGAGCGGTCTCTGACTGTTGTCTCTGCTGCAGAAACCTTGCACCTAACTAGTGATATGGTTTCTGGAGGGTCTGCACTCGTGTAAGCCCATCCAGCTGCAAATTGAGCTCAGGGTTTCAAGAGCCCTGGAAAAAGGCTGTGACCTGCCAACCCTTGCATAACAAAGAGCACTGGGACCTGTGACCTGACCAGGTGATGGGACACTCAGAGACACAGCAGGGGCCAGGACCCCAAATTCTCTTAAGCTTAAACTGATAAAAGTTCCTTTGTTTGACGTCCCTCCTTGGAGGCACTCAGCTCAAGCTGCTGTTTTGTTATGTAGTTATTGCACCAAGATTAAACTGCTTGAAGGATCTGGACATCCAAGACTCTGCTATGGGAAAACCTGGGTCAAGCCGATAAGGAAATCTCGTCTGACTGCGTGAGTGTGGGGTGTGTAACTGCAAAGGGACCTCTGTCCCAGCTCAGGTAGTGTGCCAGAGCAGAGTGGCTCCTGGATGGTCGGACAGGGAAGTTGCTGTAACAGAACTGCATTATGTACTTACTACGCCTAAGCTCAAGACTAATGTGCACATGCAAGGAACTTAAAGCATTTTGTGAAAGCTGAAAAATGTAAAATACATGCCTTTCAGGAGACAGAAGTTTAGATGTGAGTGTGCTGAGTTGCTGTGCATGCGGGAGAGCATCACACTTAAGAGAAGGCAACAAGTGAGACCCCAAAATAAGCTGTGGATCTCCATTAGCATTTCTGCCTCTCAGAGCTGAAGACAGCCACCTTCCAGGGAAACTTCTTTCTTTGTTCTTCCTTTTATTTCTGTAATGGTTTAAGTACAAAATAGCAGCCCTATACAGGCTTGGCCTTGGGAGAAGGCAGAGGTTGAGGTTGTACCTAATTATTATTGTTCCTGCAGAAGTGTACTTCTATTCTGTTAAGCACCTGGGCAAGTAACAGTCTCAACCTACCCTTATTCAATTAATCCATTTTATATTTCTTTCCCTGTAAAATAAACCAGGTGGCTTGATTCCCAGTCGCTTGGCTTTGATCATTAAACTATATGCCTTTTCTGACATATGAGTCTGAGTACCCTGTGATAGGCAAGCCAAGTGGATCAATGGAGCTGTGTGTTTTCTTAAAAGTCTCTGTTAAGTTGTGGAATAAAACACAGCTTATTTTAAATAGAGGAAAAATATATATTTCTCCTTTGCAGCAATGAATGGAATTGAGTAGAGGTTTTGCTTCCAAAAGCATTCCTGCTGTACTTCATACTTTTGCTGGTTTCACATGGAACTTCCTGAATATCTCTCCCACTATACATATAAAATAATAAATAAGTGTGGTATTAAAATGTGGCTAGAATATTATCTTTACTGAAGACTAGCATGACTGCCTTCGTGAAATGATTGTAATATACTAGCTTTGCATGGAATGCTTGTTCTTGTTGCATTTTTTAATGGGTATATATGCAGTTCTAAAATACTTTATTCCTCTGTCTAGACATCAAAATACTGGATTTAGACATCTCATGACAATCCTGAAGTTCTAGAATGAGCTCAACATTGTCTATCCAACAATTTGGTAATCTCTTTCTCTGTTAGGTTTACGTTTCCCAACGGAGGAGTAAGATCCTTCGAGCTCAAAGTGAAACTGCTTTCCTACTGCCTGCCTTCCTTCCCCCAGAAGGGGAAAGTATTGTCATTAGAGCAGCCGTTGCATAATACCCTGTAGACAAAATACTGGAGGTGGTACATTGTTTAGTAATCTAACCTGTTCCTTTGCCAAACAGTGATTTCCATAAAAAAACTTGTTGGCATAAGGAACTTGATGCATCATGTCACTTTATCCCTGTCTCTACCTCCCCATATGTATTAAATTTCTTTCAAACAGGTGAAGTGATCTGAGTGAGATTAGCCTGTGTTCCAAGTTTGCTAAACAAAGAACTGGAAACAACGGGAGTGCTTTCAAGTGATGGTGATGATGGCTGGTGTAAATTTGGGATGAAAGCTAGTCTCAAGCTAAAAAAATGTTTAATTATTATTCTGAAAGAAAGAGAAATGGAAAAGGATACCTATACTGGCATACCCAAAGTGATTAAATTAGATTCAAGCATACTTGCTTGTACAGTACGAAGTATTTCACTAGCTTAGAGCAGAGCAGGTGCTTCCCCATGTCTTTTAGCTCCTTACCTTTGGATGTGTAGGCTTTGATAATATATTGTGAAAGAAAACACTGGCAAAAGGTAATATATTTCAGCAGCAGCTAGGTCTCTTAAAAGTGTGGGCATCCCAATGTTCCTTTTATTTCCTATTGTCTTCCCCTGTGTTAAACCAGCGCATTCCTCTTCAGCTAGCAAGTGTCACTTTTTCTGTGAACAGTCAGATACAGTCATTTGCTTGTGTCTTGCAAAGCAAATGTCAGCCTTAAGCACTGAAATGGCAGTTCATCTACTTTAATAAAAACAGCATGCTACAAGTCCAAGCATTTTTTCAGGAAGCACATGATTCTGACAAAGGACTATAAACTACTGTCTGAAGCAATGAATGCCTTGGTGTGCAGTGTGCCATAGGGTGATGTAGTAGATTGTTTGGAAGAGGTCTTTGGAAAGTCAATAGAACATCTGGCCCACTGCGGATGTTGTTGTCTCATTGTTTCAAATGGATTTCATTTACTGCATTATGAATTATGCTTCTTATTTACTTAGGATAATAGAGTACCTATTTAGGAAGTTCATACACCAGCAGCAGCCCTTGGATCAGAAATAGCTCTGTGCCATGAAATATTGCTTCTGTGGTGGTAAACTCCTGTGCAAAACTGCCAATAATGTGAATAGTAATGAATATCTTATGTAAAGCCTAAAAACACATAGAAAGGATGTGACACCAGTACTCACCAGTAAGTTATTCTCCCTACACATTGTTCAAAGTAAATTGAGAGAATTTCTGTGTAAAATAATTAGATCAGATGCTCGTCCTCAGAAAACAAACCGACTAAGGGACTTCTGAAGAGAAGTGTAAGCCTTGTTTGCACTTGGCCTCTTCCCTTAACCTCACAACAAACTGTGTCCATCGTATTTACCCATCAGTCACTCACTTTTTGTCATCAAATCTGATACAATTTTTTATATTTTTCGTTTAGGTGTTAAACTCTTTACTAGGGAAGAGTTAATTTCCTCTTTTTAGGCGATACTTTTGCCTCCTTCAACAGATGATCATCCACGTTACAATGCTTGGTGCATTTTCTCGTGCTTCAGCTCTGTGAACTGTGTGAGTTCCACCTTTCCACCTGCTCAGTGCCTTGCCACACTCAAAACCTTCTGTTTCATGTGGTGTTTACCTTGAGTCCATGCTCTGCTTTTAACCAAGTCAAAGGATTTTAGTATTATTAACTTAAAGAATTCTCTTTCTAGAGATTATTTTGTGGGAGTTGTTTTGCTAGCTTTATGTGCTTGATGCAACCTTGTTTTTTTTTTTCATGAGTCTTTATCTAAAATTACTTCAGAAATTCTCGAAGTTATGAATAGACAAAATCTGCAGAACCTCGGATTAAAATATTACCAGATTTTTTTTTCCCGTTTCACCTCATTCTTTGCATATAGCCAATGTAAAACCAAGCTGAGTAGCATTTATTTTTATCTCTTCCTCCAAAAGTCTTGAACTGTGAAAAGTCTCTTGGGAGATTTAAGTTAGTTCTTGGTTTTGTCTAGGTTGTTTACCTGACCTTACAGATGATCCACCAGATACTTTCTTTTTGTGGATTGAATTAATACTTCAAAGCTTGCTTTCCTTTGTAGCTTACTGGCAAATGAAGTATCATAACAGGCATTGAGTAAGAATTAATAATTCTGTCTGACTAATCTCTGAACTCTCAAAGTTCTTCAAACAGGTGGCATGAAATGTATTGCCAAACCCATGCATTACTGCTGTGTGATGTAAATTATTTAATTGAACTCTGACAACCTGCTAACCAAACCATAAAACTTATGGCATGCACTAGGTATGTATATGGATTAAAATAAACTCTTCTGTAAGTAGTAATGAATGAAAAAGGATTCCCATATTTGTAGAAGGGAAAACTGTAAAAACATACTGCTAATATAATTTTGAAATCAGCCAACCAATTGCTATTAGTGTACCACACTGAATGTAAATGGTGCAACCTCAGGCAACCTGCTTAGTGGATGAGGGGTGGGCTATGGATGTGTCTGTCCAGACTTCAGTGAAGCCTTTAACACCATTTCCCACAGCATTCTTATGAAGAAGTTGACAGTCCACGACTTGGGGACAGGTGCATTCTTCATCAGGTTAAAAACTGGCTGGATGGCTGTGCCCAGAGAGTGGCAGTGAATGGAGTTACATCCAGCTGGTGACTGATCACTAGTGGTGTTCCTCAGGGCTCAGTATTGAGGCCAATCCTGTTTAACATCTTTATTGATCATGATTTCCACAAGGGGATTGAATGCACTCTCAGTCAGTTTGCAGAGGACACCAAGTTGGATGGGAGTGTTGATCTGCTGGAAGATAGGAAGGCTCTGATGGAGATCTGGACAGGCTGAATCAATGGTCTGAGGCCATGTACACAGAGAGAGTGATTTCCCATTGGAATAGGCTTCCCAGGCAGGTGGTGGAGTCTCTGGATGTGTTTAAGGATAGGTTGGATGATGAGCTTAGTGACATGGTTTAAATGGTTAAGATGATGGATTGATGTTGGTTAGGTTATTAGGTTAGGTAAAAGGTTGGACTTTATGATTTCTACAGTGTTTTCCAACCTTGTTAATTCTGCGTGTGTAACTCTGTGTGTGTAAATCAGGTTCACCTAGAGCAAGTTGCACAGGATTGTGTGCAGCTGAATTCTGAATATTCGCAGAGAAGGAGACTCCATGACTTTTACCTCTCAGCTTCTACTTTTCCCAAGAAACAAGTGTCAGGATGAGAGGAAGTGACCTCTCAGTTGCGTTAGGGGAGGTTTAGATTGGATATTAGGAAAAAATTCTCCCCCAAAAAGGTGGTGAGGCATTGGAGCAGGCTGCTCAGGGAAACAGTTGAGCCACTGCTCTTGGAGGTATAGATGTGGCACTTATGGACATGGTTTAGTCGTGGACTTGCTAGTGCTAATTTAACGGTTGGACTCCTTATCAAAGGTCTTTTCCAATGAAAATTACTTTATTATTCTAAGTTGACATTATCTCAGTAGGAACCCCTTGTTTTTCTGAAAGTCTTTAAATGATGTATGATATTGTCTGTCACTTATGTAATGTGCTTGGTTTCTATTTATGTATTAAACAGTTAACAGTACAATAAGAATATATTCCTGTGAGGTGGGAGATAGCTGTCTTAGCTTGTTACATAACTGACCCTGCAGTAACTACAAAGAACAATTCAGAAAAAGTAGTGAGTGTAAGGGTGCCTCAGTGTGTATGGCACGGTACAGTGCATGCACTGAGTGAACAGTTGGTGAACATACAGACTCCAGCTTGTTCACTGAATACTTTTGTTGAAATAGCTGTTTCTTTACTTCTTGACAGGTAAGGTAATAAAACCTGAGAGCATGATACATGAATCCTGCTATGAAGTATAAATAAAGGGAGAATTGGAGCTGGACTTTTTATAACCTTTGGATAATTGCTTTCAAAACCAGAAAAGCTTTTAATTCATAATAGTCAGTGAAGACTAATGTTGCAAACACCTATCCTTTATTGGAGTATGGTATTGGATACTGTGGATTGCCTTTACACAGAGCTGTAATTTGTTCTGAAAATTCCTCTCTTTCTGTAGCTATGGTGCTTCGTTTCTAGATGTGCTGTTCTGCCTTCTTTTCTCCCAAGAATGCAACCATATAATGTTTTCAGATCAATACCCAACTTCAGCTATGCTAGCCAATAACTAGAAAGCTGCAGTTGATACAGAAGGAGAATTGTAATAGGAATCACGGTGTTGCTATAAAATAAATGAAGGGCACAGTTTTCTAGAAAATGGAGTCAAGTAATAGAAAGAGGATTAGAAAATAGTGAGACATCCAGTCTGCAGAGCTACCTTGAGACTGTTTCTCCTAAAACTACTTGGAAAGTTGAACACTTGCTTCCAGCCATGTTCATGAGGATTTTATAAATGCTTAAAATGCCATTATGGAGGAAATTAATCTGTAAACATAAATAGTTTATGAAATGAAAATAAAAGAATAAAATGCAGGTTCAAAAAAGAACTTGCCAGAATCCCTCAGATACAAGTCAGGCTATATCTAAAGCAATGTGAATTTTTCTTTAAGGTGGGAATTAAATTATTTTTTCTTCTGTTATCCTTGACTGAAGGATATTTATATTTCACAAAGTATTTAAAAGATAAAGAGATCAAATGCAAGTAAATAGTTTCTAAATCTGCCTTTAATGTATTCTTATGCTGTAGGATGAAAGAGGATAAAATTTAGGTTCTACTAGACTTCTTGACTGTGCAGCTTTGTCTTATCAGTATAGTGTAAGACACAGATATTTAAAAACATAGAATGTGTATATGCTCTTTAGTCTTTTCATTGAAACTCCTCTTTAGCCAGTGGGTCAACAAGGCTGTTACAGAGTTTCTAAGATTTGGACATTAAAATGGAAGTACTTAATTTTTTAAACTATTTTTAATTACTTGGCGCTTCTCTGCAATGTTGCTTCCAAGAAATGGTGAATACATTTTCAGAATCGACACCGTGGAGAATTGGACATACACAGTCCTGAAGCTAAACTGGATTTCATGGAGAAATGGGTCTCATGCCTTAGTAAGTCTCCAAGTTAAGAACATGTGCATGATTAAATCGAATGCTGGTCCAGGACAGCTAGAGAGGTCTCTCGACCCTGGACAAAAAAGTGACTGCGAAGACAGAGTACGTTTTGTTGCTTAACATGCATCCCCTTCTTTCCAAGGTTTTTTTGTGGTTTTGTTTTTTTGGTTTTTGTTTCTTTTTTCTCCTCTTCACTTTAGCCTCTATTGTTGTATCACTATAAGTAAATCATTACTTACAGAGGAAGAGAGAGAAAGCATGCTGGTTGAGGCCAGAATCAGTTTTCTCTTAAGATGCAGCATAAAGTTGATTCTCTAGAGAAATTTCCTATATTATTGTGAAGCTTCTAGAACTCGTAAAATAGCTCTAATAGCTCTATGCTCCCAAAATAGCTTTACTGTTAGACTGCAAGGTATTTGTTTGTTTTGTGGGCTAAGTGCCAGGTTATTTCCGCATAGAAATGCATTTGAAGAACAACTTCACAGGCTTTCTTAGCCCTCAGAGGACATTCTGTGTAAACAGTCTGCTCTCTCTCCATGTTCATTACAAGTGCTTTTGATTGACAGTGAATTTATTTGCTGAACGTATTGGAAGTAATTTATTTTTCATAAAAAGAAATGATCATGTGTTTCTTAAAGAACAAGCCCATCTGAGAACAGAGAGTGCTTCACTTTCCTCAACTTGGTTTGCCATCTTTTTCCCAATAATGACACCTCCAGGAGTTATGCTCACTTTGTGCTGGGGAGACTTGTTATTACCTGGTTGTGCAGATTCTTGACTTCACCTTATCAAAGCTGTGTTTTGGTTGAGAGGTTGTAGGTAGCCTGTCTGCTGAGTTGTCTGCAAATTGTGTTAGAACAAGATCACGTTTGCTACTTGAGCTGACTGGCAGTGGTTTATGGGACTTTCTAAGCTTCTGGAAGGATGAATGTCATTCACCAGCGAAGAGCTGGGTGGTACTTATGTTTTATTAGAGAAAAAAAAAAAAGCTTGCCAAGGCTGGCTTTAGTCATAGTTTTGAGGAGGTACTTCCAGGTAACAAATGGAAAGTTGTATATTATGCAGGATTTGAATTAGATTGTAACATAATGCTGATTTCAGGGTTTTTTGCATTTTTCAGGACTATCATCTCTGACACATCATTAGAGATTGACCCTCTTTTAATACAAATTATCTCCCAGGAGAGACAAAATTGCCTATTCTGAAAACCTTTCATCTAAATTACTGATTTCCTTTTCTCTTAGCAGTCAATTCTGTCAGCTTTTTTTTTTTTTTTTTTATATCAGATGGGGAAATCTTGTTGATACTAAAGAAATTTTTATAGTAAATAGGAAAATCTGAAGAGTGTGAAAATGTGTTTGTCAAGAGGGCATAGCCTTTATCATCAGAAAACCACTGTTTGGTGGATCCTTTGGTGACTGTGGGACCGTTTCTGAAAGCTTCCCTCCTGAGGACGGACTGTCAGGTGTAGCAAAGCATTGAAAGAGAAACCTCTCAAAATGAGGAGGCAGCAAATGCGATGGAATAAGTGGTGTTTAATTGCCTTAAAGCAAACAAGGAGGAGATTTGGTACTTAATGAATTCCGTACACCTTCAGGTTTGCAACAGAAGTATCTTTTGTGCCTTTGTAT
The DNA here is from genome assembly GCA_013399895.1 of Serilophus lunatus. Taxonomy (NCBI): domain Eukaryota; kingdom Metazoa; phylum Chordata; class Aves; order Passeriformes; family Eurylaimidae; genus Serilophus; species Serilophus lunatus. The sequence continues at coordinate 964,009 of VXBA01002045.1, forward strand.
GCTGTACATACAATAGTCACTGGCACTGAGTGCAAATGGAAAATGATTCATGTAGTTATGGTTGTCAAAACTGAAAAAGTTCCACCTGGGGTTTGCAGACTGTGCTTCAACTGTGACACAGACAGTGAATATGTGTCAAGAGGTGTTGAGGATATATCTCCTATGGAAATGGGGAATTTTTTATCAAAAATCCACCGTGTGCTATTTTGCTGCTTCATGTGAAGACTATGTTTTGTGCTGCTACCTCAGTACTTTATGTCTTTGCTTTTACCCATTGAACAGGCTGATGCTTTTACATATTTTTTATAATTAGTTTCTGGGAGATGTGCCAGCTGTGTCTGAAAAGTTTTCTGTAATGATATCGTGAAAGAAGAAATTAGTCAAAGGATGGGATGACATCAAAGTAAGTTGGGGTTTTTTTAAGTAGTGAAAGAAACACTGAACTGTGAAGATATGATGAAGGGAATGCAGTGACAGTTGACCACCTAAATTGGAGAAGTCCAATCCTGGTTTTTAAAATTTAGCTAGTTTCCCTAGATAACTAATTTCACCTCTCCGGAAGTGTTTGTGCTGAACTATAGTGAAGTATATAATTGACCTTATTTCATGCAGTCATCAAATCCTTTCATTTCAGCAAATTAAAAACAGAATATATAGGTATTGTTAGTATTAAGAACTTTTCATCACTTTTTTAATTTAGAATTTGGGATATATTAATATGTAAGAGGAGATTTGAATCAGAAAATGAAAAAAAGTCTGTTTTCATAAAATAGTACTTTTTTCTGTGTTTTTTAAAAAAACCTCTAGGTATGGCAGTTTTGTGATTTGTGCTTTTATCCTGGTATAAGCCACCTTCTAATCAAGTAGTTTGCCAAATATGGTTATGTTTCCATGACTATATGGATGTGTGCCTAATCTCTTCTTTACATTTGACTCCTGATTGTTACAGAGGTCGACATCAAGAGGTGTTTTTGAAGTATGGGGAATGTAACTGATATCCAAATTTCCTCTTTATACACTGTTGACATTCAGGTGAAGGGTCTATGTCAGTAAGTAATAATCCGAGACATTAGGATCTTTGGGCACCTAAATAAGTTCAGGGGGTTCATTAGCTTTCACTGTTTCTGTTAGCAAGTGTTGAGATTTGGGGCTTTTTTCTGATCAGGGTACTCAACAGCAGAGTGTTGTCCTTGGAAAATTCTCTACTCTGCTTGCTCCATGCAAGCCCAGCAACAGATTATTCAAAGTAAGTGTTAAAATGCAGCAGCCTGTGAGAGGTTGTGACTAATTCAACTTCATCAATTTCTGAAGAACGAAATTGGTTAAATGACTGTTTTAGCTATTTGTAACAAGTTTCCATTTGTTACAAAAGACTGAGAATTTTGCTGTATATTATATTAAGGCTGTGAAAAGCTGACCCAGTTGACCTCACAATAATTTGTTGACCTCAGAAAGGACATGAAAGCTCTTCATGACTTTCTAAGGCATGAATTTTTTTTTTTCCCCCACAACATTAAGAACTTAGAAAACGATTCTGCACACTGAGAAGTGCAGGGATAAAAGGTATTTATATTCTTGGGATTTTTTGGTGCTGTGGGTTTTTTTCTTTGCTGTTGTTGTTTTTCTTTGGTTATTATATGTGTTTATCCTTACAAAGGATTCTTCAAGAATACCATAAGCATTGTTTTTCCTGAGCGTGGGAAGACCTGTTCTCTGTTCGTCTGCATCCTTTTGCCTTCAATCACCCAATCTCAACTCAACCCAAAATAATTACTTAGTTGAGTGCTTTTAGTTTGATAAGATCAGATGATGTTGACTGAGAAAATAAACTTTCAAGTGTAATTTCCATCTAGCATATTCTTCCGGATATTTAAACTAAAGTGTTAGTATTTGAATTGAAAGTGACAATGGAAGTATTTCTGTGTAAGATTTAGGAATAAATTACTACTATGGCAACACAGCAAACTAGAGGTGAAGGAAAGTGTTCCTTTACGTTTCAGCAGTTTCACGGTCCATATTTTAATGGTTGTCTCATATGCGAGAAATGTACCCTTTAATTTACTCTTAAATAAACGAAGATGAGTGAGGTTTTTTTCACCACTAGTTTGTTGTAATTTCTGATGATCATAGATAAGTTTGGATGGTGGATGTGTTCTTTGCGGAGTTAATGAATACAGAAAATCACTTGCAAACCTAAAAAATAATTATGTGGGGGAAGAATATGGAAGGGAAATAAAGTTAGGAAGCTGTTTGAAGATTAAAGCTGAAGATTAAACATTCATGAATAAATTATCAAAGGCTTTATCAAATGACTAAACCTTGGAAAAAGCTTGACAGCACTCCTATGTCTGTTTTCCTGGTCTGTCTAGAATGCTTGCTTTATATATCTGCAAAAAGACTTTTTTGTTCAAGAGAAGCTTAAAAACATTCTGACTTTCTCCACAAGTGATTTGTGTCATTTAAAGGAAATTTTTGTTTGTAAGAGCATACACTTGGCATGTTTTCAGATGTGAAGCACAGGACTTGGCATTTTCATGTAAGATAATTTTTGTTACTAGTCTTTCCAAAAGAAAACATGATGCTTGTTCATTACACTGCAAATGTCATCTGTTTGTTTTTTCATGAGGTAATTTAAATACTCCTTCCTTCCTTCCTTCCTTCCTGCCTTCCTTCCTGCCTGCCTTCCTGCCTCCCTTCCTGCCTGCCTTCCTGCCTCCCTTCCTGCCTGCCTTCCTGCCTCCCTTCCTGCCTGCCTTCCTGCCTCCCTTCCTGCCTGCCTTCCTGCCTCCCTTCCTGCCTGCCTTCCTGCCTCCCTTCCTGCCTGCCTTCCTGCCTCCCTTCCTGCCTGCCTTCCTGCCTCCCTTCCTGCCTGCCTTCCTGCCTCCCTTCCTGCCTGCCTTCCTGCCTCCCTTCCTGCCTGCCTTCCTGCCTCCCTTCCTGCCTGCCTTCCTGCCTCCCTTCCTGCCTGCCTTCCTGCCTCCCTTCCTGCCTGCCTTCCTGCCTCCCTTCCTGCCTGCCTTCCTGCCTCCCTTCCTGCCTGCCTTCCTGCCTGCCTGCCTTCCTGCCTTCCTCCCTCCCTCTGTTTTGAAGCACTTCTGAGTCTTCATATTCTTCTCATTAGTAATGCACTGCGTTGCTATATGCTGAAGTAGCCATGGCAGTTCAGTGAGGTGGCCACTGGAAGAGAATCACACCCCATGCCCCATATTGATATAAAATTTATAATGTATTTATCTGTCAAGACAGACACAGTGGGTCAGTAGTGACTCCTATTCTACAAACAGGCGTGTATCACAAATAAGAGCCTCAGTCTTACATTTCAGATCTGTCCAGTGGTAGGCGAATGGGATACTCACTCAGCCAGATGACACACAAGGTTTGTGGATCACAGATCAGTTACTACATGTAGCAGTTCTTCTCATCAGGCTGCAGCTTCTATGAGGTGTCTGAAGTCCATGTATTGCATGTCTGCCCTCTGACCACTCTGCCTGCCCAGGGACTATTGCCTTACGTTTTTATTGCTCTACACATTAGATCATTGGCACAGCCATATAGTCCCAGGCCAACTTCTTTGACTTCCTCCTTCCTTGAGGCTAAGTAGTGGTTACTGCTGTGGTTTCTATCACCCTCTGGCTGCCTGCCTGTATGTGATATAAGAAATATTACCTTTGTTATCCAGCACATGCTGGATTAATCTAGTCCATTTGAACAGGACAGGTTTAGTTAAGTCTCATTTATTTTAGGTAGTGCCTTGGGTATGTTAAAGCAGTTGTTGTGTATTATGTAAATGAGAATTCTGGGCAGAGTAATAACTGGAGAGGCTAGTGTCAGCCCCGCAGTAAGGTGTTGTTTACAGCCACCTATTTGGTGGTACAGATGCCCTGTAGTTATGAATACGATAATAAAGGGAGTATTCTGCACTACTCATCAGCAGTTCTCATTTCTCTCTCCCATCCATGCCAATCTCTCTATCCTCCTATGGAAAGGAGACACAGAGATCAAGTAATTGAGTGGTTAGGAACTGGATTTTCAGAGCTGTTTTGTAGAAGCTTTTTTCTTCTCAAATGTCTGCCTGAAATATAGCACTTCCCCAGTGATTAGGTTCTGGCAAGGTGAAAAGTTGCCTAAAAAGCTATTCTTTTACTTTAAGGCTGATGCTGAAAGCTAGTTTTCAGTTTTTCAATGGCTTGGATACATTCAGAGGGTTTCTTAGTGATTTTAAGTTTAATCTATTTAGGTACAGAGCAACTGTAAATTGGCTGAAGACCCTGCAGAAAATCAGAAGAGAACAGTATCTACTGAGCCAGTGGCATTTGGCTGAAATCCTTTCTAGAAAACGAAATAGTATCCAAAATAGTATCTTTCCATGCTGACTGTCACTGTACTGTCAGCCTATAAAGTCAACTGACTCAGGGACCTTCTTGCTTACAGGCAAAGACTTTGTTCATTTGTTCTAAGTGTATAATAATGATATGATCACCATATATACTGAACTATATGATTCTATGGTTAAGAAGCATTTTTACATATTTCTACTGCTTCCCAGCTGTTTGAGACTTACAATGATTTAAGAAACAGGTGTAGAGTTGTTTGACCTTTTTGCAGAATGTACCAATGCAGTAGGTACCAGAAATCTTGCAGATTATATTCAAGAAAGTGTACCTTTAAAATTTGTGGAAACTTTCCTGGAATAAATGTGACTTTGAAAAGAGCCAGATATGCTGATTCAGATTCAGAGAAGAACTCTCAAAGTCATGACTAGAATTTTTTTTCTCCTGTACAGTAATGTACTAAGGGAAGAGAGAAAATTCAACCTTTTGATTTTTGTGGGGCTCTGTATCCATTTCCTTTGATCCTTGTCTGTAGGACTGCATAAATGTTTTCCTTTACTTCCTTTGAGATGCTGAGGAGGTGAAGTGCAAGAGAGCTTCTGGGTCTTAACCATACAATCATTCCATGACAAATGAACAGCACTTAAGTTGTTTCCATTTAGTCTGGAGTCCTGTCCTGCACCTGTGCAAATGAGAGCTTGTGAGCTGGATCTGGAGTAATGCACTAGGTCAGCATGTGGCAGTGGATCAGGCTGGTATTACTGAGACAGCATGTCTGGATGTTTTGCAACACTTTTGTCTGAACTGATGGTTCAGTTTAGAGATATCACTTCAAATTCTTTTCAGTGTTGAAAAACTTAAAAAGTGAGGAAGGTTTCGAGTAGTCCTGAGGGACCATGTTGACTCCATGTATGTGACTCATACACTGAAAGGTTTCATAGAATTTAAGAATAATACCCACAGCATGAATCACTAATGCCATTGCTGAGTTGCTGGGATCTAGCCATGATTCCTGCATTTCTTGAATATCGCTACTGCATCAGCTTCTCGGGACATTTTGTCCAAACACCAGGAGGTTGACAGACAGGTCCATGTTTGGCCTGCAGCGTTACTTACACTCTGATGCTGTCAATGATGAAACTGTATAGCATGGACTCAAAGCTGACTATAGGTGACAGCAGGTGTTCTATTACTCACTGTCTGATAACCCTTTTCTTGCCTCAACCCCTGCTGACCAATACAATACAACATACTGTTCCACTGGATCTCTGATTGAGTCTGTTTGTGGCACTCGGATAATGCTCTGTAGGTGCCTGAAAAATTCTAATGGAGCTTTTTACTAGCTCCTTAAAAGACCATGAAGATACTGTGATTTTCTGTACTGTTTTGCTAAAACTGGATTCCCAAGCATAGAGCAGCAGATGATGATGAACTGGTAATAGTTTGCTCTTTTACAGTATGTTGATCAAATATTGCAAACTGCTTTGCACATATCGTATTTACCAGCATCATCCAGGGTTTGGGATGGTCGTACTTGAGGCCTGGAGAGGTTTTACAAGCAGCCTAGAATCACAAAGTGTAAATTGGTTCTGAATCTGGAATTGCCTTAGTCCAGGATATCCTAGCCTCACTTTCTGCTAACAGCACAAGATGGTCTGCTATGAAGACTTTGTAAAGGTAGCCCACTTAAAAATCTTTCGAGTTTATTGGTGCTGCATTCTGCAGACCTTTGGAAAGGCAGAAGAAGATGCCTCTTGTCTCATTGGGAACCTCTTTCAGGTGTTTTTAATGCCTGACAGGGTATCCCTGTGAGCAGGGTCTGTAGTGGAAAGTTATCATTTTATGCCTGTTCAAAACACTGGCAGCTCCTTATGTGCTTACCTTTAAACTATCTGTTTCAAAGCTGATTGTAGTTAGTTATATTTGTGGGAACATGTATATTTCTTTCTAAAAAGATATTTTCATAAAGCAATTTTGGTGGATTTTTTGTATGGCTGCAAGAATTGTTTTATTCATCAGAGCAAATTTGCATGTACAGTAGCTAATGTGCAATGCACATCTGGTATGGTCCCAATATTTATTAGTTCCGCAGTGAATCATATTTACATAGTAGATTTTAGTTGGGGTGGGAGGCACAGAGTGAATTGTTTCTTTATCTGTGACTGTTTTCTAGAGTACTCTGTATTGGTTGTTTTCCCCATTTTGTGAACCAGACAAGATGCTGTACATCTCAGAGAATCATAGAATCATTTTGGTTGAAAGTGACATTTTGTGACAGCAAGGGACCTTGCACTTGGCTATGTTGAACCTGATGATGTTCCCATGGACTCACTTCTCAAGTGCTTCCACGCCCCTCTGAGTGGCATCTGGTCCCTCAGGCATCTCAGTTGCACCACTGAGCTTGGTGGCACCTGCAAACTTGCTGAGTGCACCCAATTTCACTGTCTTGTTGATGAAGACATTGCAATCAGCTACTTAATGTTCACAGTTCCTTGGTCTGTTGTATGGAGTACTACAGAGTCTTACAGAGTCTTACTCAGAGTCTGTAAGTTAAGTATGTATATGGTCAGTTATATTTTGTTTGTGTTACCAAAGGTATTGTATTTTATTAGTGTTGTATTAATAAGAGTAAGCCTTGGGAAAACATCTTGGATCACACTGCATTCTGTGGTAGCTGAGTAACAAGATATTTGGAAGCCAAAAGGCTTCTCTCCAGTTGTGAATACAACTGGGAACTATTGCTGAGAATTACTTTTGTATATTGTTTCAAAGTTTAAAGGTCTCTTGCCCTTGTCGTCGTAATATGTGGTCCTTGATCTAATAAATGAGGTGGGATCCTACTGAGGGGCCTGTTAAATTTAATGTGCCATTCTGCTTGCATGCTACTGTTGCTGTTTTTTCAAGGGGATTGGCTGTTCGTATCTTGATTTTCTCAAATACATTGCACTATAATAGTCTGTAAGTTTGTTAAGCACCTGTTCTGGATAAAGTGTTGGCAGGGTACACACTAGAAATTGCTTTATAATGTGACCTATGAAAAAGACTGTAGAAACACATTACAGTGCTTTGAAATTGGCACGGTCCTGTGTCATTCCAGCTTGCTTCCAAGAAAAAAATACCATTGACTCTGGCAAGATAACGTGCACAGATATGAAATCCATCACCTTAGACAATGAGAAGCTGACACAGTATTGTAATTGTACCACTTTGGGCATTATGCCCAGGTGCAGATGTCTTTAGAGTTCATTGCTTTAGACAGGAATAAAATCCCAGTCTGCAAGCTTGCACGTGGCTGTTGTAGAGTTGGCATAACTCCTGGATAAGATAGCTGAGTATTAAAACAGTTACACCTCCTGCAGTGATAATGTTAAGTCACTGATGTGAAAACATGTGTAACTATCTGGGCTGATACAAACTTGCTCTGGAATAGGTGATGTTTAGATGTGGCCTTTTGAAGCTCTTGCAGTGCTTGGCAAATGATCCCCCTTAGTAGCAGCAGTTAATGTTGATAAGTAAGTCTTGATCTTGAAATAATTGAAAAATGTCTTAAAGAAGATTTTAATATTGAAAAAAAGAAAGAAAACTTGCCTATACTATTTTGGTTTGTTTTTTTGTTAACTTTGAGGGTTTTGTTTAGATCCATTAAATACCAGTATACATTTCTTTATCCCATCATGGCAAGGTTGGGCTTGAAACCTGTAGTAGGGACTTCTGTATTGTCTACTGTGATAAACATTGTACATTTTAATTTGAGAAGTACACACAATACTGTGAGGATATAAGTATTTTCAGGCTTGAAACGTGGAGGAGTGTGTTAACAGTAAGAACATTCTAAACATAGATGTTGACCTTGCACTGACAGAAACAGTAATGAACATAGTAATGTAATATTATTATCATACATGATAATAAACATTTCAGATTCAGTTTATTATGATTTGTGAATACAGAACATTTAATCTCTTCCCTAATATAATAGCTGGGATATTAGAGGAAGTAGAGTCAGCCAATCCACCTTGGAAAATAGAAAATGGGTTAGATGCTTTTAAATTTGACTAAGATTTTGCAGTAGATGGCTGATCTAAAAACTGGCAATAAATATCCTGTCTTCATATGCAAAGCATAGCAACTGTAAATACTGAGTGATTCATGTTTTAGATTTAGTTTTATATTTTTCTAGTGCATGCAGTGATGATGTGATCTGAGACCCAAAATGAGTGAACCCTCATAGGAGGAAAATAACAAATTAGTGCAAAGATATTAGAGGTACTGAAAAGTTTCAGAATATTCACATATGCAGCAGGTTTCTAAATTAAGTACCATTTCTCAATCTCTTTAGGCTTTCAAACTGAGTTTTTGTGTTTGCTGGGAAAGTAGTTTGAACTTTTTCAAAAGCTTTGGTATAATCCTTAGACTGCTTTGTCACTGTATTGTTGTGAAGGTAACAAATTAATGGTTGTGTGCTTGTCCAACTTTTGTTACTTTAAAAAAAACAACCCAAAACCCAACTAATTACTCCCAACACTACACATTAAGTCCTCACCAAAACTTCCCATTCTTCAGGCAGGTATTAGCTGAAGGAAGTTTTCAACATATGTTATGGCAATTAAGGCAAATTGGCAGTTACTTATGATGTTTTACAAAATGTGAACAAGGGTTAAAAAGATTGGAACTCTCTATCTGAATTTTTTGGTAATTTATATATGTCACAGCATCTTGAGGTTGGATAATTAATTATGTATAAAAAGTGTGATGCCTATACATTTTACTGCTGTGCGATGTGTTCAGTCTCATGATGTGGGAGAAGGATTGATATAATTTGGGAAGACTGACTAGCATTTTCATTCTTTGTGGAAGTGTGCTATGAAGACTGTCCAAATGTAGACAGGTACCTTTAGTTCTCATAAAAAGCTTAGAAATATCTGGAAGACGCTTCTACACTGGGTAGCAAGCAAGAAAAACTGAGCTTGAGTTGATGCTGGACACAGGAGATTGTGGTGACTGTTTAGATGTCAAGAAGAGGGAGGAACAGAAAAATACTTGCACCTTTACTGTAATGAAGGAGCACTTTGTACTCCAGTCTAGTATTTTCTAACCTGTTCTGTCTATATGGTGCAAAACGTAGTGGAGCAAAGATGCTTTCGTAGTCATGACTGAGGTTTTCCACTCTATGTGACGTATGAAAAATACAGACTTTACATTGCATGCTGAGCAAATAACATAGGTACCAGTGCTAATTCATTACATTTCGATTTTCTGTAATGATAGATTCACTATCTGGGAAACAGCACTGAACAAACTCTTAGAATTGTTTATGCAATTTCAAAGACATTGGAAGGTAATTTCATTAATCCCCTGCTGGTCCTGCTGTGAAAAATCTGTATTAGCTGGAGAATAAAAATACATGAAGATTTCCAAAAGCTTCATGTACCTGCAATTTTACTAGCACTAGCAAATGCGTTTCCATATTCATTCTGTTTCTTCAAGCAGAAGTAATAAACTGATTTCAAATAGCTTTACCACTCTAAGCTGTTCTTCTTCAAGTATTCACATAGATTGCATACACTTGCATACTTTAACATAAAAAATTTGGGATACATACTTCCTGATTATGAAGAAGAAATACATTACTTAATAGCCACAACATCTACAGCAAAACTCTTCAGCAGCAATAAGAAGTTTTTGCTATGTACGGCAGTCTGATAAATGAGGCAACTACTCATGAATTTGTTGACTCAGTATTTCTTTTTTACATCAAAGGTATCTATTTTTACCTTACATTACTTTTTTGTGTGTTGAATGGTGAAAATTACATTATTATACTTCAGAACATAAGCTCTGTCTTATTTGAGATGGACTGTGTACCAGTGGTACTGCCAGTAATGGTGCTAATAACAGTAACTGGCTCTTAACCATTTTCTTCTCTAGATCTCAAGTGCTTTACAGAGAAAATTGTAATAGCCTGTGTGCTAAACATATGTGGTGCTGGAAAGTTTGTGACTTGGGAGGACAAAGGAAGAGGGGCTTATGCGCTGTGATTGTCATTGAAAAAGAGCTTTTATTAAATAGACTGAAGGGGAATAGATGTTACTCTAAAGATTCCAGCCAAGCTCATGTATTCTTTAATTGTATTTCAAAATGGGTAAGCTGAGGTTCAGTGGAGAACATGCCTTATCCATAGGGCATTTTAGACTGGCTTTGGGCAAGAACAATATCAGACTTAGGAATCAAATAAAATTTGTTTCAGAGGCCCTCTGAACCAACCAGCAACACTTTTTTTTTTTCTGGCTTTTGTCTTAATTGGGTTTTAATTTTAGTGGAACGTTTGCTTTTATCTTGTTGTACATTAAAAGAGGTGAAACAGGAAAGCCTGAATAATCAAAATCAGGATTTGATCATAAGGTACTAGTTACGTTTACTGATTGTGCCATAAATGAAGAAGCAATCTGTTTCTTTGGCTATTGTGATACTGAAATCCCAAAAAGCAGAAAACTTCTCTCTCCTCCCTTTCCCCACCAAATGTTTGGTTTTAATAGGTAATAGCTACATGGCTTAGTATCTGGCTGTCTAAGTATTGCTCATGGTGAATTGAGCACAAATTTCAGGAGCTTAAGGGTGAATAGGTAGCCCCTATCTTATTGAACCTCTTAGGTGACCCTCCTGTAGACTTTTGTCCTCCTGTCTCCTCATCCAAAGAACAACTTTAATGGTAGATCTAACATCATGCTAGTGTCCGAGTGGATGTTCTTTTGAATAGGAAGTAATAAAATCTTTCAAACAAATAGATCTATAAGATCTGCCTTTCTCTAATATGTTGCCCTAATTTTAAATTGTTCATACACTTCTATTCTCATGACAATCTCTGTTATCTATTTCAATTAAGGTTGTTTGGGCCTAGAATAGAGACTCGTATTCACTAATAGTGAAATTGTGGGGGTTTTTTCCTGATTGTTTTTAGTTGTTAACTTTGGCAACATGAATTATTTGCTCTTACTAACATGTTATGTAAGTACATAAGTGAGGAGTTGTAAATAACGATAGTCAATCCTTTGCTTCTCAAGAGTTTCTTACAGTGTTACAGTGAAATTGCTTAACTTTGTAATAATGTGGTTAATATTGTCTCTGTGGTCTTTAATTTGTGTGTGTCTTACCTGTAGGCCCAGTAGACTTTCAGATTTGGCATTTTGTGGACCACAGAAGGGGGCTGCCTCCCCTAGGTCTGCTAAACCTTGCTTCCGTCACTGTGTGTGTTTGTGGGCTCTAGCACTGTCTGCTTTGTGGCTGCATTTGAAAGGCCACAGTAAACAGGTGGCTTTCCAGTGTCTTTTCAGTTTGGATACGCTTTTGCTGGCTGCATTCACTATCACATTAGCAAGGATTGGTGTTGTAGTCTTATTCTGGCAGTGATGTTTGGGCTTTGATATTCAGCAGATGGTTATGACCCTGTACTAACATCTGAGAAATACTGCCAGACCCTAGCATGCTTGCTCATGAGTGACATTGAAGAGTTTGTGCCTTTGTCCAAGAGAAATTATTCCAATACCCTGCTGTCTGTCTTGCCAAGTAGGTTCATATGCAAATTGTAACTTGTTCCAAATGTAATTGCCAAGTTGGTATTTTGTTCAGGAACATATGAGTTCATATCACTGATTTTGGGATCTAAGTAAAGCTGTAGACTTTTTTTTTTCCTGCCTGAGAGATCTGCACAGATGTTTTCAAAAGAACATCACTGGACACTTTTAGCAGGTCTGCAGCCCTTGCGAGAATATAGTTGTAACTATAAGGGGGTGTGAGGATGACTCACTTCCTGATTCAGATAGTCCTTTAAACTTTAAAAGAAGATTCTTTGATTAATGCTTAACCTACACTGGGCTACAAATATAATTTCCCACTATATGATGAATATAGCTTTTCCCTGCCTCTAGTAAAATGCAACACTTAGTCACAGCAAAGTGCTAATGTTTAACTTCTTGGAAATTCTAGTCCCAGGATATTTAAGTACAGCACTATATAAATTTATTAACTCTAGGCACCATTTTAGATGTTATAAAAAGCCTAGTGCTTTTCAACATCCCATTCTATTGAGGCTGTGTTAAGTCATGCTGTCCAATTTCACTAAGAAAGATGTTTGTAAAAAGTGGTTTATTCCATTTGTGACACAGTTCCATATGTCACATCTGGGCAGGTTAAGAGTGTAAATAACTCTTGCTCAAACATCTGTACAGGAACAGCCTTCCATTATGGTCATCTCCCCGAAGGTTCTATTGTGATGCTCAGAGCCAGATTTTCAGTAGTTCTGCACAGAGAACATCACACTCTGCTGCTTGACTTGTAGGTAAAAAGCCAAGAGCTCACTGTTTCCAAGCTTGTTACGTATTCTTGTCATTTCACTTCAAATGTTATTGCTCCTTATTAGCTGTGGAAAACTACAGTTGTGTTTTGTAGATCAAAGACCAAAAGCATATTGCCCTGTAGACAGTGAGGTCTGTTGTCTTTGCAACTCAACTGTCTGTCTAATACTGGCTTATGCTCATACCCATTTGTGCATGAACACAATTGGAAAAGTATGCTGCTGTCTATGGATTTGATTAACTTAACTGACTTAAGTACCAGCTTTGACCATGGGCTAGTAGTAGGTATGTAAAAGACATTGTTAATATCTTTGTTTCACTCTTTGAAAATACTGTGAATAATGTTTGCACCTAATCTTCCAGAATAAATAACAGGTTATGTATAACCTGCATGTTATTACATTATTTACACAGCAGCATGTTAAACTATTTTATGTTAGAAGACAGCTAGTTCTGTAATATATTATGAAGAATATCCATTACTTCATTTACTTTGAAACTGTGCCAGATCTCAAGATGCTTCTTCTAAACTCAGCACTTGTCCAAGTAAAAGCCCCACAGCTTCAGGGGAGGATTTGCCTCAGTCAAAGCTGATAAGGCCCTCTGGAGCTGACTTGAAATAGAAAGGTCTTTTGTGTGCATACTTGACTCTGAATGTGTATATTTGTGTGTCTGGTAGTCTAAAATGATAGAGCAACTCCATGTACTTTGCTTGTGACGGAATTTTTTTACTTGTTTGTACTGCTAGTCCATTTTCTTTGTAAGGGTAAAGAATGATCTATATAAATTAATAACAACAGTCATTAGATTTTTTGGAGTCTCTATTATGTCACAAGAAAGATCTCGATAAAAGAAAAGGGCGCAGGTTCCACCTGTGAAAAGGCAATAATAGAGTGGATTAAGTTCTATAAGTTCAGCACAGGGTTATAGTTGGCTGACAAAGTTACGGCATTGGATGGTTTCCAAGCTACCGTAGATACAGCTGGTCACAGACAAGCAGCTGAGAACATCCATTCTCTTGTGCTCCTTTCTGTAAGTTCTCCATATGTGGGACGTGTACTAAGATTTACATTTATATTAGAAAATTTTTGACACTTAAAAATAATTGAAAAAATATAAGGAACTGAGTCACTATAGCAATATAAGACACTTTCATCCATTAATTCTTTAATCTTTCTCTGACCTAGTATAATTTTGCTTGACTATCCTCTTAAATTATGGAAGAGACTTGTACAGCAAGAATAATCCAAGTTCTGGTTGTTTTGGCATCTGCTGAAGTCTTCTTTTATTGTCTTTATGCACTGCACTCACATCTCAACCTGAAGTAATGTCCAGTGGATCAAAGACAAGCTCCTATGTTTCATGAGCATAGTCTCACGAGAGTGTTTAAACCATGGGAGATTGCACTTTCTTTGAAGATTTTTTTTTGGGGGGAGGGGGAGACAGAGGGGAAGAAGGGGTCAGCTATTTTAAATAATCGAGACTAAGGCGCAGGATGTAGCCCAGGATAATAAAAATATTTTACTGATGTCTGTCAGGTTGAATATGTGTCTCCTTAGGAACCACAGCCTGTATCAGTGCTAAAGCTCATAGGCAGCTGTAAGAGGTAAACCAAAGTGAATGTATTACTTTCTCTTTATTATTTTGTTCTTTTGCAATTGTGTACCTCCTGTGTTAATTCAGACAAAATATTTTGAAGCATTTGTATACAGTTTGTTATTTTCCCCTTTTATAGGTGAATGGTACATCAAAAGAGGGAATGCTTCTGTAGATTATCCAGACAAAACTGACATTTAGAGCTTGTTAGGATTGCATTATTCTCACTATTTTTATTTGTGTATTTACTTTTGCTTGTAAGCAGAAATTGTGCTGCTTTGCTGCTGTTATGCAATAGAGGCTTATTGAACTCTTTAAAGCCACTTATTATTTTTTGTAATTAGGACTAACTTGTGCAGCTGTCACTAAGCTCCTAGTCAGATGATATATTTATTATGTTAGAAATGAGAGGAGGCACGTGAGTCAGACTTTGAAAGGAATATGCACTACTCAGGGTAGGGTTTTATGTTTAAATGGGTGATCAGCATGTGTGTGAGACCAAGATGATTGCAGTACCAGTGCCTGACTAGTTATGTGCTGCTTTTAATCCTGTGATATTGTATTTCATTGTCTCCCAGTACACTACTGTCACAACTGAAATAAAACCCCTTGAAATTCAATGAACACTTTAATCTGTCATCATAATCACGAACTCTTGTCAATCATGGCTTAAAAGTTAAGCATGTGGATCAAATCTGTAGTAAGAGGAGACACCTGGACTCCACAATGTAAGTGGAGATAGTCTAAGATGCTAAATATTTGTTTCATTTTTGTTGTACAGTTTTAACTGAATATAGTGTTGATGTTGTCCCCTATCTTTAAAAGGTCATTCAGCGACTTTTCAGGAGAAAATTTTTAGAATAAAATAAAACCGATACGACAAATTATGTGATGGGAATGTTATTTGTTTATGTCATTACTTCGGATTTTAGGTTTGCTCTTGACCTGAGAAGAAAAAAACAGAATATGTGGAAAAGCTGAGTACCTTATAAAATATGCTAATATAGGTTACCTTATGTTTAGAAAAGGCACTATAACTGAAAGAGACTGTAGTCATTTAAAAGCAATTGTATTAATTAATATCGATACTTGTTGAAAATTGTAGCAAAACTCCCATCCTATAATGAGCATTCAGAGTAATCACAATTGGTGATAATTAGGTAATTTTACTTTCATTACTGCCAGGGAAATAAATGACTGACTGTGATAAAGGTACTGAGTAGCTGACATATTGTTGTTAGCATTGCCTCTTCCTTGTCATTGTGAGACTCAGTTGCCAGTGGCTTACCTTTCTGCCAAAAAATAACTGCAGTCTGTTGTTTTTTCTTTGTAAATAGGACCAGATGCTTAAGAATGAAAGTTAAAGAAAATATATCCTGGCTTTACCTTTTCTTTTTGAATTAGATCTCAAAGATCCCTAATTTGGAGTGAAAGATTGAGATTTAACCTTGGCTGATATCAGGTCTGTATGACCTTTTGCTATTGTTATGTATGGGGAAAAGATGAAAATTCAAATTTCATGAAGTTAAAAGCCTTGGAAAAATCATTCTTTTCATATGCTTAACGTAGCCCATGTTTGCACTGAGGTGAGCTATCCCAAAGCAAAAGCTCCAAAGCAAAACTAACACTGATGTGTTTCATTTCCCAAGAGTACTGAGAGTGTGTCTAATCCTGATCTGGATGCTTAAGCAGGACTTTCCTCCAGCTGCTGCACTTAGTTGCTGCTGTACTAGGTCTGTCAGCTGAGAGCCATATGGCCAGCAAAGAGAAAGGATGCATTTTAAAAAGAAAAACAAGCAAACTGAATCAGATTGATGAAATGTGAAGGAAAAAGAACATGATGAATGTAGTGGGAAGTTATAGCAGAAGAAATAAATTGATATAAGACTTGTGAGGTAATAGAAAAAGCCATTTTGATTCTAACATGCTGCAGTGATTTCAGCCCTGGAGTGGCCCACACATCTAAACCTGTGTTCATACCACTGTGATATGGGAGACATGTCCTTTCTTCTTGGAGGGAAGAGATGTACAGCTTTGATTGTTTGAGGAAGCTTTGCAGTTATGAGTTTCCTCAGGTCAGAGTGAACCCTCAGAGAAAGGAATGACCAAAGTCTCCCATCCACATGCAAGGTAACATGCTTAGATGAAAAATGACTCAGAGTGAGTGTAACTCAACACAACTGACATGAAAACCATGGGCAGGATGGATGGCTGCACAGTCCTTATTGTATGGAAGGGTACTTGACATTTACTGGGGTAAGGGACTGTATTGACTGATACAGAGAAGTTCCTATCTCTCAACTAGGCTACTTGAGATGCTGCAGTCGTGGCCCATAGCTGGTGTTATTGCATAAATTGTAGAGAAAGTTTGACTCATTCTGGGAAATTGTGACAAACTGTGAGGTCTAGCGTGTTCAAGGCACTGCATTTGAGAAAGATAATATGCCTTACATTGCTATTATGTTATTTTCACTTGTCATTTTCCTGATGACAGAACTTTGACACTGAGATATAATGAGACTTCATAAAGGTAGATGCAAGATTAGGTTTTAAGAACTTTTAATTCTGAGGATTTTCCTTTTATACAAGTACAGTTGTACTGTGTAGTTACTTAACCATCTGGTATGGCTATGTGTCCTCAAAAAGTGTTCAATTTTTTCCTAAAGTAATATAAATTCTGTTGAGGCTGAAGAATAATCTAATTCTGATACCTTATTCTTATTTCATCTACATTAATTTCTGAAAAAGTTATATGAAACTTAAATAGTTTTTCTCAATGTGACATATGCTTTTTGCATCATAGGGCCAACCCTTGATGTGGCATGATAATAGTACAGTGGAATGGCCAGTTGAAATGATAATACTATCGTGCCTTGCTAGTCTAGAATAGCTATCTCTACATGCTTCAGCTGTCCCTTCAATATTTTTCAGCCAGGTGATAGCAGCTATTTCTGTGTTTGCAGAGATGACTATGTGTGCATGAAGTGCTATGTGTTCATTAAAATAGTTTAGCAGTCTTACCAATAAAATTTAGTCTGTAAGAATCAGCAAACTAATACAGCCCAGGCTACTGGGATCTATTTCAGACTGCTTTAGCAAAATAGATCATAATTACATCTGGACACAAATGCTGGCATCTGACATGCATCATTTAATCACTTACCTTGTAAATCTTCATCTCTTCATCTCTGACAGTATTTTAAGTATCAGTACACATGTTCTGCTGCATCACTGTGGTGATGCAGTAGTGTGAAAAATGCAAAGTTCAAGAACCCATTCATTCTGCACTGTTAAGTCTTTCTGAAATGCGCTCACATAAGCAGCAGTGTTTTCTATCCCAGTCTGCCTACTACTGAACAGAAAAGAAAGAGAGAAAATATCAGCACTAATAAATTTTGGAACTGTAATGCATTGCAAGATTCCTGTGATTCAGTAAAGTTCTGATATATATATATTAATAGGTCAGTGGAGGCCCTCCGAATACTACAGCTGTGTCCAAGGACGTGGACAAAGTGTTAGCTTACATAAGGATGAAGAATAATGGAAAATATACTGTAGCTCTGTTAGGTAAACCAGTGGTACCTCTTGCTGGTCGCTCATATAGAACATAAAACCAAAAATAGTATAAAAACTCAGAGAAAAAAAGCTAGTATAAGGAGGGTTTTAGACAGAACAACTTGCTCTCGCACATATTCCATGTGTTAATTAAGGTCATGTGTGATATCTGTAGAAAGCAGATAATCCACCTTATATTGTGGCATTAAGAGAAGACACGTGTACCTGATGGTTTGTGTAGTATTTAATGAACCCAGTCTTCAGATTAGGAAAGGAACTGACAACCAGGAGAGCAGCTAAAAGGGGAATATTCCTTAAGAACTCAAGCATTTAGTTCCAGGGAGAAGCACCAGCACCATTTGCAAATCCCTCAGACAGCTTCAGCCCAACATGAAATCTTGGCAAGGACTTCAAATACTCCCAGTGCCTGCCTGGATCTAAATAGGACAAAACTCTGCCCTCATGAGATCCCACCTGGAGTACTGCATCCAGCTCTGTGATCCCCAGCATAAGGACATGTGGACTTGTAGAAGTGAGCCCAGAGGAGAGCTGCCAAGATGAACAGAGGGCTGGAGCCCCTCTTCTAAGAGGACAGGCTGAGAGAGTTGGGGTTGTTGGGACTGGAGAATAGAAGGCTCTGGGGACACCTCATTGTGGCATTCTAGTACTTAAAGGAGGCTTATAAAAAAGAGGGAGGACAACTTTTTACACTGGCATATAGTGATAGGACAAGAGAGGACAATTTTGAAGTAAAAGACAGAGATTAAATGTTAAGAAATTCTTTACTGTGAGGGTGGTGGAACATGTTTCCCAGAGAAGTTGTGGATGCTGCTTCCCTCGAAGTGTGTAAGGCCAGGTTGAATGGGGCCCTGAGCAACCTGATCCTGCCCATGGTGGGCTCTTTGGAACCAGATGATCTTTAAGGTCTCTTCCATCCCAGGCCTTTCTTTGATTTCGTGAATATATAGATGTGTGTGCACAGGTGATCACCTATTTTACAGCTGATGATACCAGGATTCTCAGTAGTATCTAGTACTAATGAGAATATGTTAGGCTAGATATTGCTAGTCAGATGGTATTTAGCATGTACAGAAATGGTACAAATAATCTGACTTAGTGAGGTCAGGTTTCTTTGCTGGGGGGGATCAGGCAGACTGATTTTGGCATTTCCTCAGCCAAGCTGCATAATAATAGCCTCTGTCATCTATCCAAGCCCTGCAATGATGTTTCATGGTGAGCAAATAGATGATGGACTGTGTGTGAAACAATGTTATTTACCCAGCTGAGGCTCAAAATGAGATAGATAATTTTATGAGATGGGAAATTCAGGCAGGCTGTCCCAGACAGAGGTATAAAACAGAAGATTGATGCACCAGGTGGAATGATTATGCAGAATGGGAGGAAAGAAGGGTCCAAGTGTTACATGTGTTACAAAAGCTGAGAAAAGAGGGAAGTGCCAAAAAGGGTGATAACATGGCCTCAAATAGATCCATGCAGTGTTTATAAGAACATGCTCAGCTTTGGAGATAGAAATCTTCCTATTCTTCCCTACTCGTCATGGATTTGATGTCAATGCTAAGAGAAGGGACCGTGGATGTGTCTGTTGAATCTCATGTTGCCCAGACAGATATCCACTGGTGAATGCTTAGCCCACTGGGATATTTCAGTGGTTTTTGCTGAAGCTGGTGATCATCTGGGCTAGCAGGATGGGGCACTCAATCATCCAGCATTAACTGGAGTCCTGCTGCTCTGCTCATGGCATGCATATTTCACAGGAAGAGGCTCCCGTCTACCTGCAGTGCTGGCCTGCATTGTCACTTGGTACTCTTACAGCTGTAAAGCAGAGAGGTGTCAGTTTGCTGGCGAAGCATCCTCTCACTCTCAGCAATTGAGGGGTTGTCTCTTTTCAGCACTGTACTGCAAGTCCTTTCTGAATTTCTTTGACAGGGAGAAATGTGAAGTGGGATAAAATGATGACAGCTGTATCCTGGAAGTGGAAAGGATCCACTGACAGCTTGGTGTGATGAACCTTGAGGTGCAACCAATAGCAGTTATTTTACCAGTGTTAGAATTGAATCAGAAAGGAGTGTTTGGGATGCTTGGTTGGTATAGTTCAGCTGACTAGATATTTTAATCACATTATTTCAGCAAGGTTCAGCAGCTTTATGCCTGATGATACTAAAGTAATTGTGCTACATACTGTTGCTCAGGATTTACTTTGAGAATGCAGCTGGGTCAATTCATTTTTCTGACTTGACAGGTAAAATCTAATATTGCTTCAAATCTTATGTGAAATGCATGTCCTCCAGAATAGCCAGGAAAATATTCTTCTTGTGTACACATGGAATGCTTGTTACCTCTAGCAGAAACTATGTGTATGTGTCAAACAAGATGTAAGTGATGTCCTGGGCATTGGTCAAACACAGAACAGGATTCTGAACTGTTCTTTATTCTTTGGTTGCTGCATGGTGTGCTGTAGGAGCTCTTTCTTGCAGTGACAGTGAATAGATTTTGGAGTTTGGTATATAACCCAAGATGAGTAAATCCTTTTCCTTTGACTTAACAGTGCCACTGTAATTCTTGCCAAAATTAGGACAGACTTGACTTTCTAGATAAGCTGACGAACGAATGGCAAAGCATTTGATAGAGAAACTCTAGGTCTCAACCACCAAATGTGGTGGGGGATTGCATTTTTTTTCAGTCTTCTGCTTTGAAATGTAGAAGTTGTTTGCTGTAAGTATATCAATGCAAAAGGTAAATATGGAATACAGGTGTTTTTGTCCGTTTTGTGTGGAGCAGGAGGATTTTTTTCTTTTTATTCCTGGGGTTTACCAGTCTCTTGTGGTCAGCTTGGCAGTCTTTTATGGTAGGTAAGAAAGGCAGAACTTTTTGAGAAGATGACATTTGGTGCTTTAGAAGATAAGTTCACATAAATAATTGACTTCTAGTTTCAACTGACTTTTAATTTCTCTCAATTCCAAAATTCCCTTCATACATATGGAATAGCAGTGGCATTAATTTTTTAAACACTTGAATGAAAAAATATTCTTTTTAAGCTTTCTATTCATAAAACTTAATAAATTATTTTTGAACAAATAAATAATTTAAAATATTTCAAATCTAAATAAAGTTAAAAATTAAAACCAGCTGATCTGTCATTTTATTCTTACTCCCTATGTGTGGGTAAATGTAGTGATCTTAGGAAAACAACGTGTTGACAAAGTCAGCTGCTATAAACTAGCTTTTGCTTCTTGCCCACTATCATGAGACTTTATTAACTGAACTCATTTCACTAAGATTCAAATTTCTATTTGTCTTTCTAAGTTTTATATTTTTAATATGAAAATTATTAAAAACGTGAAAAATACTCTGGACTAAATTTGAATTAGCATGAATGTTTCTGATACTGTTAAAGAGAGATTTTTTTTTTTTACCCTAGGCAAGAAAGTTCAGAGTAGTTGTGTCATACATTGAGTATTTTGTGCAAGCTGTGGATTTTATATAAACTGACATTGTCCATAGTATAACTTTATTCACTGCTCCTTCTGCTGTGATGAGTCTTCACCAAATCTTCCAACTAGTGCAAAGTTATAAAATTATAGACAGGTGGAAAATTAATATTCATAGAAATATGCCCATGGTTTTGATAACTTGAAACTCTTGGAGCTACAGATGATGTCAACATTTAAGATGTAGAGAAAGCAGCCTGTTGAGGGAAACATGAAAGCTCATGTACTTTCTGAAGTAGTAGGTCATGTGGTGATGACCATAAATGTCAGCATTAGCATTTCTTTGAATTGAAATAATATGTGATTAACTATTTAAAATGAATTAGTTTGTATTGGTAAAAAGTAAGTAAATAAATATATAGAAACTATTTACTCAAATGGTCACCAAAACCTTGTAGAAGTTTACAAGATCCATCTCTCATCTCACAATTTTTGAAGAGTTTTGCAAATGCTACCACCTTGACCGAGGTTTGGATAATGCAGAAATCAAAACAACTTTTAATGAGAGGGGGCAGTGATACACATCACTCGGTGGCCCTTAAGTACTTCTGGTCTGAAGGTCAGGGGTGGTAGCATGATTTCATTAAGACTCTAAATCCAGCGTAATTTTCCTAACCTCAGTGGTATGGTAACTTTGGAAATAAAATAATTGTAATATTTTTTTTCCTGATGATTCACACTTACACCCAAATCTAATAATTTTAGAGTAATGGCTTGGAAGGGATCAGCACTTGATGTCAGAGGAGAGAGCTACACTGGAGTCTGTTCTTTGCCATCACCGTACACAGCTACTAAACCGGCAACTTAATGCTCTGTGGAAGTCTGGTTGACAAATTCCATTCCTTCCTAAAATTCATAGCTTGAAATGACCTTCAGTGTTTCCTGTTAGTGACTTTAATGCCTTTTGCTGATATGTAGCTGAAGTTTTTAGTTTCAAAGTTGTGTTTTTTTCTCAAAACAAAACTTGGTAGTAGACTTGTGTGTGCATGTCCACACCTATAGCACAGTTCAAGTTTAATAAAGTAAAATATTACCACTCTGTTTAGCAGTATGCTGTTGCTGTATGCTGAATGACGTGTCATTACTTGGAGAAGAGCCTTTTAAGTTTCTCCTGCACGTACATGTTTATGATGAGCCTCAATTTCTGCACAACTGTGTTGTGATCCTGGGGACAGCCTGGGAAATCTCCACAGAGGGTTAATGCAGAGCTATGTGCATGCAGAGGGATTCTAAAAAGTTTCAGTGTTAGTTGGGGATGGGATGAGGGAGCAAAGAAGTGTGTATAGAAACACTGTTTTAACACGCCATTTCCCGAGTAAGAAGTTTCCATAGATATCTCTTGCAGAAGTTTCCTAAAACCTGGATGGTTTCAGAAGGAAGTTGCAAGGTTCTCCCTACACTGAAGTGACACTTTTGCCATTTTTCATAGTACCAAAATATTCTTGTTCTGTTAAGTATGGTTTTGATAATTAATGTCTTATGCAATTCTCGCTTTATATAATATTGTTGTCTTCAACTTGTGTTGCATTAGTGAGAGTTTTGATGCTCTGATAGGAATAAACCTGACAACTTTCAAGACAAGAGCTGCTTTTCTTTTTGTTCTTTTTTCTTTTTCCTCTTCTTTCTTTTTTTTTCCTTTTTTCTTTTCCCTTTTTTCTGTTTTCCATTTCCCTCCCTGTTTTGTCTTTTCTCTCTTTTTTATTTTCTCTTCTTCCTCTTTTTTCTTTTTTTCTCTCTTCCATTTCCATTCTCCCTTCTTCCTTTCTCTTTAAATCAAAAATATTTTGTTTCTCTGGAAAATGATCCTATTTTATACATGCATTGAAATTGTCTCACTAATACTGCTTTTCAGCATCTTAGTCCTTTAAGCCAGATTGCTGCAAATATTTAATGCAAAGCTATTTAAAACCTATGGAACAATAGTTCAGATGACTTGTAAAGTTTAAAGTAGCAGAGAGTTCTTAACTATTTGCACAAAAACACCTGTGCATCTAATATCTATTACACATGGTGAGATACAGCCACAGCAGAGGTAATTGTGTTCCTGCACGCGTTGCTGCTTTTGGAAATTCCACTCATGCGTTTGCCTCTCTTCAGCAGCTTTGAGAGTCCCACCTGTGGTTCTCTTTTCAGAGCAGCCATGTTTCAGTACTCTGTTTCACCCCCGCAGCTGCTGCTTCTCCTCCGAGCTATACAAGGAGAAGTGCAAGTGTACTTTCCTTGCATTTTCAGGAGCAGTACGTCAAGGTCACCAAGAAGAGGGAAAAAACGTCTGCAGTCTGACATCTGAAGCTTTCAGAAAAGGATATTGAAGTCAGAAATGAGGGGGAAAAAGGATTTTTCCTTTTCTTTGGAGATGGCAGTAGATGCTTGTTGTAGTATGTAAATATTTCTGGAGAAAGGACAATGGGAACTAAAGATTTCTTAGCAAAAATCATACAGTGGCTAGGCCATTGTGTTATGGCTAACAAATATAAACTGGAGACAAAGCATTTACACTGCTGAATGTTTGGAGGATGGCAAGTCAGATGATGCTTTCTTCATTTCATGCATGTTTTTTCAGGTAGAGGCTGAAACCATTTTCCAGAAGATTTGCTCTCATAAATAAATACTAATCTTTGGGCTTAATAGAGGAGTAATGGAATAAAACTTGATGTCCCAAGATACATTTGTTTTAAGATGATTGAAAGAGTGGTACATCAATTCTGATGAATACAAAGGTTTTGTTGAGAAAAGGGACAGTTCCTTCTTTGTGGTTCATGGTGGAAAGCACATGAATTGATGGGCTTTAGTGCAGTTGGACATAAAGAAAAATGTTCCACTTGTCAGAACAGTGAAATACTGGGAGGAAAAAAATGCCTGTGGAAGTTGCAGTAGTAGTTTAGATGTGGTTAACTTTTTCCTTGAGAAAAAGTGATGAACTGGATGACCTCTAATGTTTCTCCTAGGATTTTTTCAGAGAGCCTAGAGTGGGTAACATAGCTGTTAAATTTGTCTCCAACTTTTTAAATCTTGGTCAGGTTATGTTTTACCCCAGATCGGACAAAGTCTCTGAACTTCACATAATACATCACTCTAATGCCCTTACATTCAAACAAATGGCATTCTACTTGTAATTTCAAGGAAAAAAGTTACCATTCACCATTTTCTTTTTAGGTCCTCCAGGGAAAAGAGGTAAGCGGGGAAGAAGAGGAGAGACTGGTAAGTTTTTAATTCTGTAAGATCCATTGTTACATGATGTCTATGTTTTTGCGAGGATGCATACACAGCATGCCTTCATTTTTGATTGTATTGCATGTGTGCTCTGAAAGAGAATTCTGAATCTTCTCTGGTAAAAAATTTGTGACCCTTGGCATATATCTGACCCTCCAAATAGTTTTCTAGTCCTGATCATCATCAATTTGTAGGCACAGTTCATAATGACTGACGTGGTAACTGTAGTAACACATTTGTAATTGTCAAACCATCAAAGTGTCTTCTCACACTTGCACAAGTTAGAACAACTTGTAAGTCAGTACTTGGAGTACTGTGTCACTTTTATCTCAGGCTCCCTTGGTTTGAGGTGAACAATTGTATAAGGAAATAAAATTCCTTATGTCAAGATTGTCGGTACTCAGGGAAATAATGTGGTAAGTAGACTACTCCATGTGAGAAAAGTTGTTTACTAGAAATGAATAGTAGTTAAGTTCTGCGAGAAATAGGAAAAAACATTTGTTGGTTCATTACCCTGTACCAGGGAGGTTGCTGTTGATAGAATCCTGCTGGTGGTGTGTAGCTTGAGATTTCATTTGAGGTGCTAAGCACCTCTTCCTGCCAACATCCAAAGGAATTGAAACTGTTGATTACCTTGTGGGATTGAATTTTTCATCAAGGTGAACTTTCTAGAGGCGATGCAGTAGAAAATAAGCATTTCTATTCTCTCTTGTCTATTCTGCCAGCTAGGAAAATCTTCCAGTCAACTTAATCTCTGTAAATCTTCTGTAGCCTTTCTTATCTATGTACATGATAATTTATCTGACTCTTAAAAACTATTTCTGTATCTTGCTGAATCCGAAAACTGAAGCCAAGCCCTGCCAAAGGTTGATACAAATCACCTTGGTGTTTCCATTCAGTGTTGGCAAAGTGTTTACTTCAGAGAAAGAGACTGTGATGCAGAAGGAAATTCTGTGGTTGAAGACTGAGTTACAAATGATCCTGGCAATTACTTTGTGGGATGCTCGTTGATTCATTTTACATCTCAAATAAACACATTTTAAACTATTAATAAAGGAAATTGATCTCTCTCATTTAAAAACAGACCTGCACCTTAAAATGCTGTTAAAGAATGTTTGCCAGGATAAAGAAATTACCTTAGTTGCTGGACAATAAAAATTGCATTGTTAAAACCAAAAGTCTGTCAATATTAAAAGCAATCTCAAAGTACAGCTGCTGCTGTTTTATACTCCTTTTGCACTTCACTTTATTCAGAAATTAGAGGCATAAAAGCTTAATGAAATGCCATTGATTTGGAAGCTGCAGCTGCTCAACTTAATAAGACTGAAATAGTAGATTTGATTTGTGACTCTTTGATAATGTATCCAAGAACTGCTATACAAAAGTCTTTGAGGTCTAAATAATTGGAAAAATGTGCAAATATCACTTCATGAAGTGTGACATTTTAATGGGAAGCATTTTATATGTGTGCCTTGAGAGAGGAAGGCGATGAAAACAAAGTTCAGCAGTGTCAGGTGGCCATTGAAACCTCCCCTCAAAGGCGAAGTTGGAAGGCTGGAAGATGCTGGTACATGTATGTCTTGATGAGATGCCCAGGTTAAATGCCAAGGGTACTTTGTTCAATTTTGCAGCCACACTGGGATCAAATGCCAGCTATGTAGTTGACTGAAATTGGTGAAGTGGTTACATGATGTGCTTTATATGGAGTCTGACAAATGAATTGTAGTCTGTGGCTGGTATTTTTGGATTGGCATGAAATTGCATGGATATGGATGGAGAAGCACTTTTCATAAGATTGCATGACTGTAATTGAAGAATTGGAAAGGTAAGCGCATGCATTTGAGCCGTAGTCATATTTACAAGTTTCAGAGCACAACCAGAGCTAAAGATTACTTGAATGAGAAGTGTACTGTATTAGCAGTGCTGCTCACTGACAATCCTGAGGCCTTGTGCTTGACTTCATGCATATTTGTCTTTCTTTAATAACTTCGCAAGCTTACGTATTCTTTTTTCTCTTTTTTTTTTATCCTGTTTCCCTCTCCCCCACCCCACAGGACCTCCTGTAAGTACAGTGACACATTGTTGGTTCTGCCAGAATCAGGGAGAAATCTGTTAGATCCTGTAAAGTTATCACCTTGATATATGATCATATATAATCAAGAGGGAATTTTGATATTTATATGAATACACTCTCTTGGAGCTGAATAATTTAATCAGAAAGCTCCTTAAGGAAAAAAGTCTCTAAAACAATTAAGTTTTACATTCAGCACTCCAGATAGCCATGTGGATCACAATTTCACGTAAGTATGTTATGTTAATTTGGCTTGTGACTTGATGACAGATATTTTACTGCAGGATAAAAATGTGTGAGTATCCTATCTTAAGTCCAGACTGGACTACCCACTTTTGCTGGGTAGTAACTTCCTCTTCATTTATCACAGAGAAGTACAAGCTCCTTGTTCTTCGGAGCTATGCAGGCTGTCCAACTCATTTCATTGTAATTGGCTACAGAAGCCAGTAAGTGCTTGTGTAAAATTAACATTAAATGGTACTGTTCAGTTTAGTGAGTTGGTTGAATCCTGTGCTAATCTGTCTTGTAAGAAAAAAGGTTTCTTTTTGAGTTTGTGGTTGTTTTGATTTTTCCTTGGGTTTTTTTTGTTCTTTGTCTTTTGTTTGTTTTGTTACATATTCCCACAGTAGGTCAAAAGTCTGACTTGAAGGACAGTACTAAACACATGTATCTCAAACATTTGTATTTGTCATGCCATCCATGTGCATCATATGGTATAAGAGTGTGACCATTAAAACATTATTTCTTTTACAGTTTGCAGAGTTCTATGGTTTTTTCTTTAATAGATGTAGTATTTCCACAACATATTCAAGACCATATTATATGTCTATTCTATGCTACATGCATTGTTAAGAATAGTGAATTAATATGTTGAATACCTTCTGTGACTTAATGATTTTATTGTAAACTGTGTGTATAAGCAGTGGTATTACTTATCCTGGTAAGATTTTGACCATGTGCTCAGCAATTCATAGTGACTAATTCACTTAACAAGGCATCAATGAAGAGCCAGGCTTAATTCATAAAGGTGTTGTTTGTTTCAAACCCTGGTTTCCCCAATTTGTTGTCCCAAGTTGTCCCATGAAACACAAAGACCAAACATGAATCATTATACAAGCTGTTTTCCCGTAGCAAGGCAACATGGCAAGAGTTCACTATGTGCCTCATTATGAATATCTTTAACTTCAGCTCTCCACTGTTTCACTATAGGTACATTAAAAAAAAACCAAACAAACAAAAAACAAACAAGCAAAAAACCCACAAAAATATTAATCATAGCAATATTAGCACAAACCTGAAGCATCTTCTAAAACTTAATAATTTAAAGAAGTATCTGACCTTAAATTCCAAGTTTCATACTCAAAACTTACAAGACTTCATCTTGCTGACAGGCAGTATGGGTTTTAGGTTGTTAGAAGGCATTAAACATGTAATATCTCCTCCTAATTCACTTTTATATTTACGTAGACACTGGCTGAGGCAACTATTGTGAAATTAGTTATTATTTTCAGGTGAGAGACTGTGGTAATAATTTCCATTTAAAATATCAAATATTTGTATATCCTACATAAGACCATGTGGAATTAGATGTGTTTTACTTCAAAGGCTGCTGCAATGCTCTCTTTATTCTCCTTCTACATAACTAGTGAGTGTCACATGTAATAGCAGAAAAAGGCTGGGCATTTCAGATTTTTTTTTATGATCTTGTACAGCAATCTCAAATTTCTTCTTTGGCACCTATGTTCTAGTGGAATCTAATACTTTATTACCTAGGCACTAAACCTTTTTTTTTTTTTTTTTAAACCACATATTGCCCTTCAGTTTAGGTGGCTAATTCTCTTCATAAAAAAAAAGAATTTCAGTGAGCATCAGAAGTAGCAAGTAGCTTTTTAATTCCAGGGTTAATTTAAGCTAAACCAAATGATTTCCATTGCCAAAACCTCATTTATTCACTGTGTAGTACCTATCTCATATTTATTGGTTTGAAATATCATCACATATAAAAAAAAAAGCAATATGCAAGGTTTTTTGCTAGTGATGTACTCTGCATGTTTGTTATGTCATATGTAATGACTGTGTTGTTAATGTTTGTCATACCATTTCATCTCATTCAACCAGGGTCTACCAGGGCGAAATGGCTATCCGGTAACTCATCATATATTTATGATAGCAAATTATGGTTACTCTAAAATCCTGCTGCTATCCTTTGTTTTTTCTTTATTGCTGTCAAAAGAACCTTTTTTGTTGTTGTTGTTTCTCAGATGGCTAGAAAATGTAGGACTTTTGTTTAAAAACTAAGCAAAATAAAAAGACTTTGACAAATTTTTGAAGAGAACCAGACTATTTGCGATGCATAAATGAAATGCACTGTTTTGACATTGTATATATTTTGTGTTGAGTTTCTGCATCCTTGCATACAAAATAAATTTTTACTGTAACTTAAAAAGAAATCAGTAAGATAGTACCTCTCAATTTTCCATATTAGAAAGCTGTAGAGTTGCCATTTGGAACCTCTGAGTCCTTTCTTTTAGTTCTGTCCTGTTTCTCCTAACTGCTTTGCTCAATGCATTTTGAGCAGAGTAAAATGCTATGACAGAGATCCTAGCAGTTGGCTGCACTGCCTGTTGCAGAATAATTTCCTGATAATGGATGTAATTCATTTTTCTATCAGTTTCATTCATATCTTTAGAATTTATTGCCTGAAAAAAAATGAAATAATGCATCTTTCTAAAATCTATTAATTATATATTTCTTTCAAGTAGTCAGGCAAACTGTCTGCAGTGTCTCAATCAAGCAAAGAAGTATATGCCTGCTGTCATGTGGGTATTAGAAACCGAGTGACTAAATATGTTAATGGATGCATTTCAGATACAATTTATGTACACAACATTATGAATGTTGAAGTACAATAATGGTCTTTCTTAAAACACTTGACAGTGTAGCTTGAAGGGCCCTCGCATATTAGTTTGCCTACGTATTTCAGACAAAAGATATTTGAATTTTCAGTGAGTTTTAAAAACGTTTGCCTTGGTAAATATAGAATTCATACCTGCAGGTAGAAGGCAATTTCATAGAATATTAGACTCTCAAAGTGGTTTGTGTGGGAAAAGACATTTAATGGATCATCTAGTTCAAATCCCTCTGCCGTGGGCTGGGACACCTTCCACTAGACCAGGTTACTCAAAGCCCCATCCAACCTGGCCTTTAACGTTTCCATGGGGAACGTTTCTAAGAACAGACATCCATACCTTCTCTGGGCAAACAATATATCACCATTCTTACAATTAAAAATTTCTTCCCTATGTCCAATCTAAACTTATCCTCTTCTAGTTCACCCCTTATCCTGTCACTACAGGTCTTGGTAAAAGAAAAGATAATTCTCTACCTTTTTTACAGGCCCCTTTTCAGTATTGAAGGGCTGCAATAAAGTCTCCCTGGAGCCTTCTCCAGGCTGAACAACCCAACTCTCTCAGGCTGTCTGCAAAGAAGAGCTGCTTCATCCCTCTGACCATCTTCGTGGCCCTCCTCTGGACTTGCCCCAATAGGTCCTTGTGTTTCCTATGTTGTAGGTCTCAGAGCTGGACAGAGTACTCCAGATGGGGTCTCATGAGAGTGGAGCAGAGAGAAAGAATCACTTTCCTCAATCTGCTGGCCACACTTCATGATGTAGCCTATTTCAGTGCTTTCATCTGGGCATCTTCTGTGTTTGCAGGGTATTGTTACCAATGGGTCATCATCCAGTGTCTGTCTTTACAATTACGAGTAGTTGATAGACAGCTGATGAGGAGTTGATCACTAGTATCAACAAACCTGCTTGAATGTAGTGTAACCATTATCAGGTTTCCGAGTACACATTCCAGTTTCTCTTAGAGTGCTTAATTTCTGCAGGTGAGTGCACAAGTTTGTTTTCTTGAAGAGATTTGTTGTGGAATCTGAAAGCAATAAAGATTCTTTGAAGCCATGTTATTGAAATGGCAGAGTCTAATAGTGATATTGTTATGGACAGACTTTAGTCTGAATGCATTCCTCTGCATGTGTGTAGTCATGCACGTGTACACAGGTAGATGTGAGCCTTCAGGAGTGCTTAGCACTTGATCGAGTGCTGCTTCTTCCTGCTTGAAAACAACTGGGAATAAAATTCAGCTTTTCTTCTTGAAAGTTGTCACATGGCTGGATGTTTTGATCTTTTCAGTTAGAGACATATCCTCCTGCTTTGAATGGGAAATATGTAACTAGGTGCAATGCATTTTAAGAGTACTTATACAGCTGTTTAGAGCTCTATGAAAGGCTATTTGTTTAAAGTTATTTCTCCACAGTCCTATTTAACTCCTGTAGAAACCTTACTGCTTTAATCTTTATTGGATTTTATAGGATATTCTGTGAGGATAGTGAGGTATTATTTGCATTTGTTGCAGAGATTTTTTATGACAATGTCACATCAGAAACAGTGCTAGAACTTGAAAAAAAATACACCCCCCTCAAAAAAACAAACCCACACCAAGCTTCCTCTCTCAAAAAACCCAACTACTTAAAAAAACTGCAGCTTGTGAATGCAGTGAAGAGGCCAAATAGAGAAACCATGTAGTTCTCCGCAAAGGAAAATGAATCTTATAAGCTGTTTGAATAGGTAGCACTTATTTACTATTTTCCATTTATAAATTGAAGCAAACAGAAAATTTTTCCTACAATTTTTTCCAAGCTGAGGTGCAGATCGAGCTCAACATCCATAAACCATCCTGGAGGTTGTCAGTAGTAAAACTGCACTATCTTCAGAAATACGTGTAAGAACATGAAAATACCTGAAGCATTGCTTCATAAAAAGGAGGGTTGGGGAAATTTCCTCTGCTTCTCTCCACGATGCCAGTGTGCAGAGTACCTGATGCTTTGACAAGATTTTTAGGAGCTGTTGAGGGTCATGGCTGGTCCAAGTGCCATGTTCCTTGTATTAAATCTTATTTCTCCTCACATCCTTGTTTCATCTTCAAGAAATGTAGACAAATTCCTCTCTTGCAGAAGAGGATGTGTCTAAATTGGAGATTATTATTCTGTAACTGTAAAATATCACCACTTGTTAAAAACTATCAATTAACTTAAAATTTTCATAGCTCATAAAAAACTTACCTCAAGATAACAAAGTGACAAATCTTAGGACTACAGATGAAGAATTTCAATTATTCTTTAGCCTGTTGTAATTCTAGAGTAAAATGTCTTTAACATCATGCTTCTGATTTATGTACCCATAAAAACTTGACCCACTATACCATAGGAAAAGGCTGTTACCCTGATATGTAAAGAATTTCAAGTTACTGTTAGAAGGCTCTGATTTTGCCTCACCTCCCTTTTTTTTCCTATTTTAAAAAAGACAAAGAGAATTACTGGTAGAGCATTGAAGGGCATTGAGGTGTTCGAGTTGGAAGGAATAGAGCTGATGGGGAAGGACATGAAAACCAGTGTTGTAAGAAATTAGGAAAAGGCATTTTATCCCTCTGCTGCATTGCTTTGCCTTTGACAGTGCTGTTTTCTTCTGTCTCTCCAATTAGAGACTGGGGTAGTGTAGGCAAATGCGTAGTAAGTAGAAGTGTCTGTGGATATATGTAAAATTCATCACATCTAAATACAGAGTTTTCAACTTCAGATACTATGACAGCTCAGTTGCTGTAAAACAAATACAACCAAAATAATGAAGCAGAAGAAATGAGCAAAGATTGTGAGGTTTTAATCTGTGATTAACCACAGCCTATGGCAATGCTATGCATTTTTTCAGCAGCTGTGGTATTTCTAGTAGCTGGTCAGATCTCCTCTTTTTCACAGTTGTACCAAAATATAAATGTCTAAGCTCAAGAAGCAGCTATCTTGAATCTTGATCATATCCTAGGATTTGGCTTGATGATCCTACAGAAATTTCCCACTCTATAGCATTTCTTTTTTTCTCAATAGGTGTCTTTGCAAACCACCTTTTGTTTTTGGCATTTTCCCAAAGTAACTATTAAACATACACCAGCAAAACCTTTGCAATAAATTTCAGTTTTGGTAGTGAAACATGGATAACTGTTTCAGGTTTTAATTTTTTTTCCCTTTTAAATGCACAGAAAAATTCAAAACATCTGGAATCTCAAAAGCTTCTTTGTACTGTGATTTTTAGTATGTGTTTTCTCAGTTCTATATACTTTATCCTTATATTTAGTCCTGATACAGGTAATTGGCTTAGGATATATGAAGTTTTGAGTCAACCCATTTGCCTCAAACTCTCAGCTTGTTCTCAGGGAGTGGAAAGAATCTTCTGCTTTCTTGAAGGAGATACAGTTGGTTAGCTGTCCATCCTAAAAGGTACCTGAGCTTACAGATTTCTTTGTTTGAGACCATGTACTCCTGGCCCATTGTTCCAAAAAGTTGCCAGTGCTTTAAATTCATCAGAAATTCAGGATTATTCAGGATGAGTATAAATTGAGTCCTAAGACCTTTTTTCTTATTTTTTTCTTATTTCACATGAATACATTCACCACAGCATACCAAAACTCCAGACTCCAGTCTTGCCATGGTTTATTAAAATTGTCCATGCAAGCCATTTGCTAATGAGTCGTCCAAGAACTTACTTCAGCTCACATGGAGTGCAATACTGATCTGTAACAGCCAGTGCCTTGACCTCTTTGAATGGTGTCCACAAGTGCTACAGTCTTATCATGGAAGCCATGTGGTGATAGTTGGACTTCTCTAGTATATTAAGGCCAGCAACTGCAGGGGTAAGAATTGGGGAGATAAGGCATTCAGTTCTACTCTTGCACATGAAGGTAAGCCAGTTTTATACAGCTATAGCCAAAGGATATATTCAGTTGTTTCCAGGGATACGTTTGTGATGTGATATAACCTCAGCAAGCAACCAAGTACAATGCAGTCACTTACTTTAGTCCCCCACCAGGGGATTGAGGAGAGAATCGGAAGGGTAAAAGTGAAAAAACTCATGCACTAAATTTAATAAGTAAAGCAAAATTGTTTCTTTGCTTCCCATGGGCAGGTGGGTGTTCAGTCATGTCCATAAAAACAGGGCTCCATCACATGTAACAGTTGGGAATACAAACACCATCACTCCACACATCCCTGACCACTTTCTTTCTTCCCTCAATTTTATATATTGAGCATGACTATATGGTATGGAATATCCCTTGGATTAGTTGGGATCGGCTGTGCTGGCGGTGTCTCCTCCCAGCTTCACATGTGCCTCCAGCCCCCTTGCCAGCGTGACAGTACGAAAAGCAGAAAAGGCCTTAGCTATGTATAAGCCCTGCTCAGCAATAAGAAAAACGTCTCTATGTTATCAATCCGTGTTCAGCACAAATCGAAAACACAGCCTCATGCCAGCAACTGTGAAGAGAATTAACGCTACCCCAGCCAAAACCACCACAGTCTGTTAAGTCCAGTACTCAATGGTAGTCATAGCTACTGGAATTGGTTGTTCTAGTTGATGGATACCAGTATGATTTTTTCAAGCTGTACCTGTGTTATGTGATATGATTCTTGAACAATGGTCTACCAGAAGTTGGTTGCTTGTATGAATTGTGCTGTGATATCAAACCCTAGATTGGGTCCTCATTGCAGTTTTTAACCACACTATCAAAAATTACATTCTGACACTTAATATTCTGATACATGAGAAGAGATTAAAGTTCACGCTGTAAAAAAATTGAGTTATAACTTTCCTGCTTGCAATTGTTGCCATCCTGTAGTGTTGGTTAATAGGCCTATAATGGCAAGCTTTGCCAGTTTGTTCCTGAAAAACTTCAATGACGTCTCAAAATTTTTCCCAATAGTCACGAGACAGTGTGTCTGAATTTCTCAATAATACAATAGCAGTATCCTCAACAATCCTCAATGCTGTTCCCAAATAGATGCTTCAGTTTAAACAGGTGCACTGTATACTTGCTGCCAAGCAAGTTAACTATGTAGTATTTCTGTGCCATGAAAACCAGAGGAAGGCTGTAAAAATGTGATTAATTTTTAGAAAAATACTGTAGCTGAGGACATAGTGAGAATATTCAGCAAATAAACTTCCAGGTTTTCTTAAAAATTGTGGGAGAATCCCTAAATTTGCATAGCTGAAAATTAACTGTGGTCTTTTTAACCGTGTCAGTCACATTCATTCAATAATGGCTTTTTATGACCTTTGGATCTATAAGTAATATGTAATACAAATCATAATTTCTTCGTATGCCAGTATTTTCACATTGATTGAAAGTAATCATAAAAGTTGAATCAGACGGAAAATTTTGAGAATTCTTAGTATTACAGTGGCTATTAATTTTGTGTCACAAATACGAAGCTACATATCAGAACACATTTCTTAGCTACTTGTAAGCCAGTTGTCATTTTGAATGCACTATGGGCTGAATCCTTTAATTGTTACATTTGTGAAATGCTGAATGCATAAATAAGGGAAGGCAGTGCTTATTTCTGCAGCTCCCTGGAGGAAACTCAGAATGCCCCAAGCCATTCCTTATCTGTGACAGTGACTGTGACAGTGAAGGAACAACTGCTTCATCTGGAAAAGCCAGCACTATAAAAATACATTTCTACCCTTTACCTTGCTTAAAATTATAAAAAGAAATTTCCTTAGATAAGCTGAAGTAGAAAGTCCACATGAAAAAAATTATTTATGCTGCAATAAATGCCTGCCTACATAGTATGTGCTGGGTTAGTCATTAAACCTAAATTATTTAGTCCGTTTTATACATAGTACTGTGAATAAGGATGTAGAAAATTAATACAAAAATAAAACAACATTTTAATAGATAGCGTCCATGTATGATTAGTAATACAGACAGTTGTTACTGTATGCTAGATCCACCAAGACCCTCTCCAAACCAGCAATTTCTATCTTGGATGCCTGGACTCCGGTATTGTGAAATCCACATCTCTGCATGGCACTTTCTAGATGTCAGTGTGTGATTAAGCACAAAATATAGGATACTGAGGGCTAGTGTGAGTTAGTAAAATTTTGATTCACAGCTGACGTCGGTTCAAAATGACACAACCCCTTATATCTATCAGATAAATAAAAAACTATAGCTGGTGGTAGATACATAGGATAGGCATCATTTAAGAATTAAACCAATTTTTTTCAGTACTTTCCTCTGCAGATTTAGAAATTACTGTCTTTCATAATAAATGGGTGTGTAGGAAAAGAAAGGAACTAAGCTGGTTTGCCATATCTTTGACAGCACATATACATTAATTTCTGGTTGCCCTAGGCTACTTCACTGAGTTCAGCTTGGCAGCTTAGCAGGTGCCATGCAAAAGGCTGTAGTTTAAGATCTTCACATTTATGCTTTGACAGGCTTAATTAATGCTTGAACTGTACCGAAGATCATTAATTCTTGCCTTTTTTTGGGCATGCCACTTGAAATTTCTCAGTCATTTCCTCCAAACGCATGATGTAGCTCTCTACAGAGAGAGAGAGCTTGTAACAGAACAAGCTTTATTTATGAAACAAACTACCTTGGAGCAAAATTCTGTGTTCCAAAAGAATTTGAATTCTAAGCCTCATTTCTCAATTTGTGTTTGACAGTTGCCTGTAAATATGGAATGATTAACCAGTGATGGTTAAAAATGCCTTTTAAAGTTTGCCTGAACTGTTATTTTCTCACAAGAAGCTTTGGAATTCAAAGACAAGGTTAAATCAATTACAGTAGAAATCCTGCATTTAATTACTTAATGGCTAGACTTCATGATCTTAGTAGTCCTTTCCAACCTAGGTGATACTATGATTCTATTTGTATCTGTCATAATTGGGAAGGGAAATCGTAAAATATCCTATAAGAATTCTTAAGTCATCAATTCAGTCACCTGGAAAGAGGATTGTTTTTCTTTCATGCTGGGTTTTTCATTTGGATTTATGATATACTGAATGATATGTAAAACTCTGCTACCCATACAGCTTCCAGGTAAATATCCCTATGTGGGAGTTTAAGTGCATTGTTAATCATAGCTTAGGTCAAGGGGTGTAAAATTTCTTTGAAGAGACTTGTTCCTAATTTGCTAGATCAGGTGGTTGGATTCTGTGAGGGTGCAGGCTGGAAGTGTTTTATTGAAGCTGTTTGCACCCCTGCTTCACCCCACAGTCAGCATTCAGGTGCCTTTTAGGAGAGAGGTGATATGAGGAGGGGAACATCTGAAGCAGACAGGCACCCGAAATGGCTCTTTATAAAGTTCAATGAGGAACTATTTCCCTACTGGAAATCAAATTGTTCTCTCATTCAGCTGTACTGGACCGCACACTGGTTAGCATCACCCAGTAATTAGATCAAAAAATGGTTTGGCTAAGATCTGTCAAGTTAATAAGGTTTTCAGCTCTGTGTTTTTGGATTTCTTTTTTAATGCTAGCAGTTAGCTAGCAGAATGAAGCCTTGAAATACTTTTTCCTTCATTCTGGGGATCTTTGAGATGGGCGCATTTAGTGTGCATCTTTGCCTCTTGTGCCACAGAGAAAATTCTAGAGCGTTGTTTGGACTGCTCTTATTTTCATTTTCTGAGCTATATCTGTGTATATCAAAATCAAGATTAGTTAAAGATGTTTCTGAAAGCAAATATAGTTGTCTGGTAGGAAAGATTTATACAAGCAGTGTGGAATGTCAATTGGAAGTTTTTTCCCGTGACTGTGTAGGACACAGATCATAAGTCACCCTCACAAAATGGTTTTTTGGATCTTTTCATTGTTTGGATTTTTTTTTTTTTTGGTCTTCCCTTCCCACCCCTTTCCCCCCCCCTCCTCAATTTGCTTAAGGTAAAGCAGTTAACATTTATTATTTTTACTAATATTGAGATATGCACAGTACTGATAATCTAATGGGACCATCGAGTTACAAATTCTTTTTGGATTATTTTGTGTATGTTCATGATTGCTATTCCCAGTGTAAATGAGAAGAATTTAACCCTTTGATGCTTTGACTCACAAAAGGAACATGATGAGAAACCATCATGTGCATGAGCACTCATCACTTGAAAAGGATATTAGTTTTTTGATGTAGTAATCAGTTTCATTCTACATGATTTTCTAACCAATATAAACTGCTGTTGGAAAGTTGAAGTTTTAAGCAAGTTAAATGCAGGAAATATTTGGAAGTTTTTAGAAGTCACGCTGTTCTTTCTGTAACGGTTCCTCATTTTACCAGGTCAGTTGCAACCCAGATAATCAAAGTTAAGGGTAGATTCTTCTACTTTTATTCATGCTAAGCAGCACTGACTCAAAAAAGTAACTCCCCAAATATGTATTTTTTACTATGAGAGAGCAAATTGAAATTGGGACAGAAAAAATTAGGGTCTGCTAAGGAAATTCTTTATTTCTCAGTGTACAGACTTTATATGAAAGAGAAATTGCATGACTATACTGGACTTAAGCTTACATTCAAGTTTATATTTTAGTTCAGTAGTATTAGCCATGTTTACTGAGGCTTTGGACGCCAGCAATTGGTATGATCTTAGTTTGCCACTCGCAGTTAGTTTCAGAGGGCGATACTAAAAATGGTACAGTTTTCTATAGCTGAGTGTGAACATTGAAAGAAAGTGCTCCAAAAGAACCCAGATTAACATACAGCAGTTCAGTAACTTGTTATGCATAATATAGTATCTGCATTCCTAGTAACTGTGAAAATGCAGTTGTAACTTTCTTTTTTTACTCGAAAAAAGGCCCAAGTGAGGCGACGCCTGTGGTTTTCATTCAGGCATTCTGACTGATTAGCCAGTTTCCAAAGAAAAAATTCCCTCAACATTGTCACTTCCATCTGCGTGGATCAATTATCCTGTTTTTTTTTTTTAATCCACTGAATACTATAGGTGATCTCTCATTCTAGGTCTCTGCCCTTAGGGTGTATTAAGTGTATTCTGTTATTGCAATCACACACAAATTGTTCCTCCCTAGATGGGAATGCAGAGAAACACTTTTTTGTTTCTTCATGCTGTCACCAGCTTCTGCAAAAATCCTTTTATAACATTGAAAACTAGTTATCTCAGAAGAAAGTAATGAAAATATTTTATTTGAAGGTATTCGTGTGTGGATCAAGAAAAAGTAATCTAGAGAGTTTGAGATTAAATGAACTAATGAGATTGGTAAATACTTGGAGATTTTAAAAGCTGTTTCACTGAACTGTGTTCTGTTCTTTCACCTGTTCAGCTCTGGTGGATTTCAATTTAACTTGCATAATTTGACTGAAATTAAAAAACTGGTGAGAGAAGTGTATGATTTGCTGCAGTATGGTTCAGGGACAAGTATGACATATTTGGATTTACAAGTTTTCTTGGCTGGGTGGTAGCCCATGTTCTGTTGTAGATCTGATTTCAGTAACTTCTGTTTCCTTGGTTAAATGGTTTATTGGTAAAGTTTACTTGTTTCCCTTTGCACAGCAGTTGTTATGGAAAGATTTTTTTGACTGTGCAATGAGGCACTGGCTCTACTTGGAGTTTAAAGGGAATTTAGAATCAAAGTAGACGAATCTCTCTTGATTCAGGATAAAGAAACTTCAAAAAGCAGATGTATGAGTATGGAGAAACTTTGTAGCTTTTTCTAAATAGCTTGATGGAGAAAATGGGCACCAACTTAATACAAAGATTTCGTAGAGATTTCTCTAAAAAATGTTGTGTAGAACATTTTGTTCCCCATTGTAAAAAGCCTCCGAAACAAAAACACAAAATGAAAAACAAGCAAACAAAACTACACAAAACTCAGCCAACCAACCAAAAAAATCCTCCCAAAAAACAACAACAAAACCACAGCAAAAAAAACACCAAGGGGAAAAACCCAAAAAAACTACAAAAATTAAACCAAAGCCCTACTCCACTCTACAAAAAGAAATTCTGCTTCTTTTCACATAAATTTCAAAAACCATTCACGGAATTTGCCCTAAAGGAAAAAGAATTGATAGGAGAAGTTGTTTGGAAGTTAAGCCTGTATATATCTTTTCACCTACAAAAAAAAGAACGAACTGTAGCTTGAAGCAGCTTTGCTGCCAAGGCTCTGAATTAAAATGACAAGACTCTTCCAGCATCCTCTCAATAGCCTCTGTTGAGACAGTTACAAGTAAACCAAAATTCCCTTTAGACACTCAATCTAGCTGATGAACATATGGCTTTAAGCTTTCCCCTTCATGGCTGCTTTATTGTCTACTTGACTGAATTTCTTTTCTTCTCCATTTCCTTACCCAACAATATGATTTCTAGGTCCCTCAAATCTTTTGGCAGTAAATATGGTGTTGCATCTACACTCTTTCAAGCATCTGCTGACTCCTGATAACACTTTTTCATTATTAATGTAAGGCTCAGCATTTCTCACCTTTTTAACCCCTCTGATACTTGCTCTTGAGTTAAATATTGAAAAGCAGAAAGTTCTTAACTTTTCCCAATAATCCTTATAAAAATACTGGCCTCAATAGAAGGATTATGCTGTCTGGAACATTATCTCCTAACCAGACACTATTTGTGGTCATTTTCCAGGCATGAGTTATACCTGCTCTTAAAATAAGAACACTGAGCTTTCCTCCCACTCCTCTTCCTCATCCTCCAGAGTCTTGTGAATGGGTCAGCCTCCCACTTTCAATCTTTGGAAGTTACAAACTTCCAAATGCACACTTTGTGTTTTAATCTGAGGTCTTGGGTCAATAGGACAGGATATTAAGATGGCAAATGAAGTTGCATGCAGATCCTCAGTTAATTTACCTAATAAAAGCACAGACTTGCAAATAAATATGCTATATGCCTGTCTGAGCACTTCACATGCCTAATAATTTTGCTTTCGAAGTCACGGTAATAGAAGTTCCTTCTAAAACTTTGTCATGATTTATGTGAAAAATTTTATTCATGAATTAGAAATAATCTTTGCTACAGTCCTCTTTTTTTAATTGGGGAATAGAACAGGTGGTGCATCATTAAAAATTGTATAGGGAAACATTTCAGAAAGAAAGAATGAAAAAGATTGTGTTGCATCCTTGAATTCTGTTTTGTTTCCATGAGTAATCTTTCTAAGTGTGCTTCCTCTAGGTTTTTCCGTAATGCTTTATGCTTTTTGAGAATTTACTTCCAAGTAATATTGGAGGGGCCATAGTTGTATGCAGCAGGTAACAAGTAACAAGTGATTTGGACTGTGTTGTATTTAGGAAACAGTGGTGTCTTTACATTAGCTGCATGTATATTTTTACCCTTTACACCTGATAGGTACATGACAGAAGTATCTGATTGTGCTTGCATATTCAAAACCTTATATTCCAGTATTTGACCACGTACGGCAGTACATAGCTGAAAGCATTTGCTTTGGGTGTAAGTTTTAATGCAGTGTATCTGCACAAATGTTTTTTTCTTATCCTGGAATTCTTCAAATAAAGCTTTCTTCAACCACATGACAGTTGAAAGAGATTGGTGTTTTATCTATATGTTTATTTATAGACACTTCAGTACCTTGGCTTTTAATTTTGTTCTCTTTTAAACCCTTTGTTGTGACCATTCTCTTCTCCTCTTTTATGGAGATCTATCCACTCTGGTTGATCTTCTTTGTTCTAAGTTAAAAGAGAAGTATCTTCATGGCAGCTGTATTTTTTTCTTAATTCCCTGGGAGACCCATTCAAAATATATGCCTCTATAGGCAGATAAAAAGAGCATGATGGTAGGACTCTTCTATCCTCATGGAGCAAAAATCATTTTATGTTCTTACTCCTGAGTTTGTTAATCTTCCAAAGCTGATGTTTCCACTGAGGGAAGACAAAAAAATTGGTCTCTAAAGGTTAGTTCTATATGCTACTGTGTTATTTACTGAAAGACTATATTCTTATTTTAACTTAATTGACCTCATTACCCCTGAAAGATTTATATAAGCAAAAAGAAAAAAAAAAGACTGAAAGAAGTGAAATGGATATTTTTTTCAAATTCCATAAAGCCATCAAAACACAGGCAATTAGAAAGATCATTCTTTAACAGAAATTCCGTGAGATTAACTTCCATGATAGTGTGAGGACAGATTCTTCAGAATTATTCTAGAAGAAAAAAAATCTAATTCATCAAAGTCATCAGGCCACAGCTGTTACAAAAATCTATCTCCTACTGAATGCTAGCCAGCTAATTTTTGAGAAGTGATATTTTTCACAGTTTATTGTTTTCTCATTAGCATGGCACCAACCACATCAAATATGTTCACACAGTGATGTTGGCATTGATGAATTGACCATGTGCTTTCTATTTATGGATAGGAGTTTCAATTTCTTTGGTGAAAAGAGAAGTTCTATGTAGAATGTAGACGTTTTCTCTCTGGTCTATGTGTATGTTTTCCATATTCAAGTACTTGTTAAGCTATACTTGAGTTCAGTAGCATAATTAAGTAGTTTTATGGAAACACATAGTTCTACAACAACAAGGTTGTTTTTATGGATTATGCATGGGTGAAGCATTTTGGCTTCCTTATTTACTATAACTTAAACTATGTTGCTCTTACCCTTTCTGGGTTCAAAGTAGTTTCCCTTGGCGGCAATTTGACATACAGACATGGCTGTACAAACATAGCAGATGCTGGTGAGATGTATGGACTGCAAGGAGGAAAACTATCTGGAAATAATCTTGCTAGCCTGATGTATGAAGACAAGAGAGGTACTCCACAGTTTGGGGTTCACAGTCATAGTTGGCCCTTTTTTCATATCCATTTTCTACGTGTGCAATGTTGGCCATGATAAATAGAAGGATGTCCACCCACAGTCTTGGAGAAGAGTTCCTTCCAACTTAGATCTGCCCAGCTCTTTCTCATGTTTTTTTACGTATTTCAACAGCAACAGCAGTCATAGTGCAAAAATGCATCTGCACCACAAGAAACTGCCTTTGAGATCTCCTGCATAAACTATAAAAATAAAATGTATCTTGGCAATTATTTTTCAGCTGTGAAATATGCTTTTGTAAGTCTGTGACTATAATTTTTCTTGCATAGAACTATTTGTACACCCTTATTGTTACCATATGCGAAGCTTTTTTGTAGTTCAGCCACTCCCTGACTAGCCAAAACTTGAACAATTTTTTCTTCCTTAAATTGCTTACTTTTAGACACAACTG
The DNA here is from genome assembly GCA_013399895.1 of Serilophus lunatus. Lineage (NCBI taxonomy): Eukaryota > Metazoa > Chordata > Aves > Passeriformes > Eurylaimidae > Serilophus > Serilophus lunatus. Next base: position 1,006,700 of record VXBA01002045.1, read on the forward strand.
GTCCATCTTATAATTGCAAAGGAGCTGTTAGAGTGTTCAGACTGCAAGAAGCTAACAGTTGCTCCAAGGAAGAGTTTTGGAGGCTGTAATTGGCACTTCCGGTTTATTTTGAAATATTTAAAACTATTCCTCCTTTTTCAGCTTGTTCCCATATTGATGATTTGCGTCATCTAATTAAGGTTAATTATGGACACTAAAGCCACTTCATTAAACTCACAGCTTCATGTCAGCTTTTGTTTTTGAAATTCAGAGTTAACTAAGAAGTATGAAAAAACACAAGCGTTTTCTTTTCTGTAACAAGAACAGCAAAATATCTATTAGATTCCTACCAGTTTTGCGCAGCAGATAACTGTTAACATTGGGTTACTGCTTTACATATGTGCATGCTGCATATCACTCTGTACAGAAGGCACTGCACTCTACAGGTGGATTAAAATATAAATTGGAATAACTTCTGAATACCCTTATTCTCATGAACTGAAGTCTCAATACTGAAAACCTAGTTTAGGCATGGTGTACATTTTCTGTCTGATGGGGGTTTTGTCTGGAGCCTTAATCATTGTAGTCCTGTTCATCACTCTCAAGGTTTTATCAGAACCTTGCTTCTAAGACTCTTCTATGCTTCCAGGTTATGCTTTGAGATCCTTGTTGGTTTGATAAAGGTAATTTTGTAGGAATTTATTTGAGAGAGTTAATACATGGCTTGAAATCAAGTGAGAGATTCCTGGAATTACAGGATGGTGCTTTTAAGGTATTAAGAAAGCCTAGCTTCTCCCTCCCCCTTCCTTCCCTTCCTTCCCTTCCTTCCTTCTCACATCTTGAACAATTAATTTTGCATCTGTATTTTGAATGAGTCTAAGACAAGCAAGATATTGTTTCTGATGGTTGAATGTGATCAAGTCTCGAGCAGTTAAGATGGGATCTGTAATTTTCTAGTCAGGAGGATCAAGCAGCCTGTCAGCACCATGAATTTTGTTGTTTCTAAAGAAACCCACTTCGTTTAAACTTTAAATTCCCCACCCTAGAACACAGTTATACTTTGCAATCTCCAGCTGACGATCCATCTATCTGAGATTTACATCTCAGATGGTAGCTAATGTGAACTGATTGAGAGAGGAATTTGAGAAACTGAAATTGACTTTTTTGGAAGAGCCTTATAGTGCTTCATTTGTCATTGTTGGTAATTTTGCTTTTCTTGCAGTAAAAGGGTTTTAGAGAGGCCTAGCTTATCTTTCTTGTATTCTATTTACAGTAAATTTTTCTGCAGCCTAAATGATCTGGATTATTTAGTTTTGATTTTTTTTTTTTCCAGTAACATCCTGATTGCTGACCAAAGATATTTGTTGCAGGTTGATTTAGTGCACTTTTCTTCTCTCAAACTTGGATCAAGTGTCTTGTGTACCTGGACTACAGGCTCACATTGCTTTTAACAGCAATCATTTCCAGACATTGAAAGAGAACCAATTATGTTTTAACAGTAGGAGCAATTTAGCTTGTTGATGATCATACAATACTCAGTGTTCATATAAACTGTAAGCCAAAAGAAACCTCATCAGACTTGCTAGGAATACTATATTAAAACTAATAAAGTCAACCTTGATAAACCTGTAATTAAACAAAGAAGAGAAAAAGGAAGAAATGGAGATCCATTGTTTTAAGGGTATCGTGATGACAAAACCTGACAGTGGTGGGGTTTTTGACTTCTGTCAATCTTGAATTAAAATAAGTGATTTGAAAAGGCAGTGTGTCATCTTTCACCTTACCTGAACATAGTGGGGATGATGTGCAAATCTGCTGTTTGAGAGAGATTTTCTTTTTTTTTTTTCTCCTCCACATGGGTGTTTTTTAAGCTCAGTCTGACATAGTAACTGGCATACAGCTCATATAGCTGATGTAAAGTTGGATTCCTGCTTTCTTCTGAATCCCCTATTATATGTCTATTAACATAAGAGATTTTCATGCAACTGCAAGTGACAATCTAACAGTAGAATTTATAGTAGATTGTTTAGAAATGTGGAATAATTTAGTCCCGTAGTTTTAACAGGATAAGAGTTTTTGAATTCTGAAAAAAACCCCTCCAAAAACTACCAAACAGAAAAAACCCTTCCTCTATAGAGAGGGTGGCTTTTCAGTTTATAAAGAAGAAATCTTTTTTTTCTGTTTATTATATATCTCTTGGTTCAGAACTCAGTGTTCTGATGAGTATTCCTTAAATGAAAAAGATCACTGAAGGATGAGTGGAGGAGTTAGGAGTAAGAAGATAATTCATACCTTCCTCTTTTCCTTAGAAGATTCTTTTATCACACAGTAAATTTCAAGATGTGGTATCTTCATGTCTTCACTTTTCAGTGTGAATTTTCTAAAAAATATAATATCTCATTTAAACTACCTAAAGTAATAATATTTGCTATCTCTTTGACAGAAACTCTCTAAGGGCTTCTGATGTACTTGCTTTCATATTCACTTTCTAACAATAACCCCTAAGATCTTTAAAATATTTATTTATGGAGTAACCCATATGTTAACATGATAACTGTTTAAATGGAAAACAACAGATTATGTGTAGCATTGAAAATCTGATTCAAAATATTTTTCTTTGAAAGACATTATATTTCCAGTATTCTTGAGGAGTGGAAGCTGCTTTGCTCAAAATCAGACTGAAATTGCACTCATATTCTCGTTCCTCCCATGTGTTGTCTCTGTCCAGAATAGGGTTCTTAGACAAGTAGTTAAGTGCTAAGTAAATACTTGGGTACTACTTGAAAAAAACCCAACTGTACAAACAACTTTGCTTTAGAGGAGATGTATATGTAATACTGTGGGTTAATATCCAGAGTCATAGTTTATCCTCAACCAGCAACTCAACCCCACGCAGCAGCTTGCTCACAGTCTCCTGGAGGGATGAGACAGAGTATCAGAAGGGTAAAACCGAGAAAACTTATGGCTTGAGATAAAGAAAGTTTAACAGTTACAGCAAAAGCTGCACACACAAGCAAAGCGAAACCAGGAATAAATTCACCACTTCCTATGTGCTGGCAGGTGTTTAGCTATCCCCAGGAAAGCGAGGCTCCATCACACATAATGGGTCTTTGGAAGACAAGCATCATCACTCTGAATGTAAACTTCCTTCCTTTTTTTCCCCCCAGCTTTATATGCTGAGCATGATGTTGTATGGTTTGGAATATAACTTGGGTCAGTTAGGGTCAGCTGTACTGGCTGTGTCTCCTCCCAGCTTCTTGTGCACCCCCAGCCTTCTCACTGGTGGGGTGGTGTGAGAGGCAAAAAAGACCTTGACTCTGTGCACTTGCTGATCATCAGTAACAGAAACACCACTGTGTTATCAGCACCATTTTTGACAGAAATACAAAACATAGCCACACACCAACTACTGCCAAACCCAGCACATCCAACCATGAATTTAAAAGTCATAACAGAAACCTAGAAATGAAATGCATAGTCCATAAGAAACATTTTCAATACCATCTGTAGTAGCTACAGTAACCAAACAAATATTTAATGTATATGTGTTATATAAACCAACTCATCTCCTTCTCTTTCATGATTCATTGTTCATCAAGTTTTCTAAGATGTGCTACAAGGATTGTGTTAGGGAAGACCATGTATTCGGCACTCATCAAAAATTACTTGCTAATCTGTAGTAGCAGTTATTTTATAGAACAAAGCAGAAAGTAGTTTGATCTATATAGCATAGCTCTGGAGACATTCAGGTTTAAGTCGAAGACAGACTATAGCTCAAGTTCTTTCCCTAAATATGAATGAAAATTAATATTCCACAAGACTTCCAATGCAATCATGGAATAAGTTTCAAGAAATACCATCATATATAGGATTTTTCTCAGTGCATCTTAAAGTAACCTCATGTACTATTTCAGCTCATCTTTCTTATCCAGCCTGTATTGGTTGTGGAGTTTCTAACTTTTTTTTCTATTGTTTGAGAACTGCTTTCACTTGAAATAAGTAGTTGAAGAAGGAGATTGCCGTGTTTTGCTGTTAAAGGATTCAGTATTTTTGTAATGAAAGACTATTATCCCATTTCACAGTAGCAGTCTGTCTCAAGCAAGTTTTGCTTTCTTCTCCTATTCTACAAAGCAAATCCCAGAAGACATTCCGAGCCTTCAGACCAAATAGCCCTGATACAAATGGAATCACGGGAGAAATTCCTATTATTTTCCATTGTGAGCAGATGCTTCTCTTCAGCCTACTGGGAATTTCTGATTCTTCTTTCTAAGACTCTTTGAGATGCTGCATATAGTCCTTTAATTCAAGTGCAGAAGCTATGCAGCACAGATAAACAGCAGGCAAAAATTTTAACAGTAGTTAAAACATCTATCATTGTAAGAGAGCACAAATAGTATTTTTTTCTTATGATAAAGAAACATTCCCTGAAAACAGTGCTTATATTCACAGTAGAAGCACTGGTACAGATGCAAGAGCTGTTGATTGGTCCCTCTGAGCCAACAGTTGAACCCTGTAATTTTCCTTCTACAAATACTTGCATAATTCTTTTCTATATTCATTCATCATAAAAATAATTAAATCTTTTGGGCTATGCCTACAGCAGACCTAACAGTTAAACTTAGCTGCTGGCCCATGGAGCCCTGTGGGAATTTTATATACCTACCATAGCCTTACAATTAAGTGTTTTAACTGGTAATACCTGTAGTTTATTTTCTAGAGGAAAATTTATTCATAGCCAGGGTTCAGCTCAGCCTTCATTTTTGTACCTGCAGCAGAGTGTTTGTGTAAATATTACTGGATAAATACCCAGTAGTACCCAGTGCTAGAAAAAAAAATCTGACAAAGGGTAATAACTTGCAGATGCCTTAATTTTGTGGATTTATAGTACCATAGTTAGAAATTTGCTAAATAACTATGAGAAAATTAGGAAGCACTTCATGTGTGGGATCAAGAGGCACAGAGGAAATATAATAATAAAAGCTGTACTATTTTAATGCCTTGGAAAGTGCTTTCTCCTTCCCTGTCACCAGGGAAGGATTGTTCAGAGATAATATTTGAAAGATACTGTAGGTCATCCCAACAGTCACAAACTTTCCTAAGATATCAGAACATAAAAAGAAGGTGGTTATGCAGACAGCCAAGAGGCTGCTGACCCTCTTTACACTCTCAGCATTTCATCTACTCATAATGTGACAGCAAACTACAGTAAGACCTGGGGGGAAAGAGAGGTAAGGCATTTTATTCCTGTAGGGCTTCCCAGCCATAATAACTTGTTATTGGATCTGACAAGTAGGTTAGTGCACAGGCTTCTTACAAAGCCTATAATGTACCAAAAATAACGAGTTTGACAGTGTGTACATCCAACTGATGTCCTTGTTCATACTAAGTACATCTGGAATTTTTGGCAGGGTCCAGGATCTAGGCTGGGACAAGACAGTTAGTTAAGGAGCTTACTAGATGATATGGCATCATTGTTTTGCTTGATAGCTTGTTGAAATAACTCATTCATATGGCCACAGTATCTTTCGGTAATAGTCCAAAAGGTAGGAGGAATACACTCCTTGGTGAAGTAGCCAGCAGAACCTGCAGGCCTGATTTAGACTAAACTTTTACACTGATTTTTGCTCACAAGCTGAACCAGTGCTTAGAAAGGGGGCAAAAATCAGCAAGGAAAAAATAAATATGTGCAACAGTGATCCAAATCTAGCACTGTGAGCAATCAGCCCTAAGGGGCCATATGCTTAGGAGAGGCAGTCTTGAGAGGGGTGCCTGTGAAGCTCGAGGGGGAAAGTCTGGCTGCATTTAAGAGAAAACTTCTCTTCAGCAGGCATAAAATAGGGTCCCATTTGCATAGGACAAATACTTTAGAGCTTGCAATTTCAGCCTAAAACAAGAATTTGATGGCAGAAAAACAATACTCTGCCTACTCTTGTTCCATTGTCAGGTATTTGACTGCTCACTCTCAGAACACATAGCAAATTAACACCAAATTTAAAATTATCCAACTTTCTGTAGTCCTGTTTTCTCTCTTCTGATCACCCAAATAGGCAGTTTGTACAGAACCAGTTACTCAGATACAAAAGTGTACATCCACTTTTAATCCTTTGAATAATTTGGATTCATATAGCTGGAACCAACTCCTGAGCTCTGAAAAAAATAAGCAACTTGTAAGGTATCAGTGAGGAAATTTCCATGTTTCCCAAGGCTAAAAAAAAAGCAGGATAAGGATTTCTTGGACAAAGTCTAGGTGGAAATCTCTTGCATCTCAGTAAATGTGTGAGTTAAAGTTTTTTATTAAACATCATTATTATAATGTTAATTTAAATACAGAGTAGTTAAGAGATTTGAAGTGTTTGCTCTTTTCATCTTGCAAACATATGGCAAGATCATTCAGCCAAACAGGCTTCCCATTGTGTTTTCCCAGTTACTTAAAGAAAAATAGACAAGCCAGATGCATTATTTCATGTGTTCGGTTATGTTGGACCACTGTAATTTGCCAAACTAACAATTCCTTCATTGCATGTTGAACCTGTCTTTTGTTAAACACCAGCTATTGCCTGGCTATTTCCCACCATGCTCTTTTTATTAATTCTGTCTTAGGTCTGCTTCTTTTGTTGTTTCTTTTCTCTAAGATATTGGGCTTAGCTGCTGACATGGAGTTATTCATCTTCTGAAGCCCACAGTATTCTCCAAGTCTGTATGTTTTTCCTCATTTTCAGTGTTCATCTGATTTAACTGTTCCATTTTGTTTTGACTTTTGATTATCCCAGGGTCCGATTGGTATGGATGGAAAGATGGTAGGTGATTTGTTCAAACTGGTGTAATTTAGGTCTTGCACATGTGCATTCCCTCTTTGCTCTTTTAATTATTCATGCTGAAATGTATATTAATCACATACTGGCTTTCTTCAGCAAAACATACTTCAATTATGGTAGCATAGATTTTTAACAAATTGCTGAAAAGCCAGTTCAGTCTTTTGTGTCTATCCAAGGAAATGGAGGTCAGCTGTGCTACTTCTGTTTCCTTATAATTTTCTATCTGAATGAGATTGGGAGACAAATGTTCCTACTTGAGTGTTCTGTCCAGGGAATGCTCCACAAGGGTAGTTTGGTGGTGCCTTTCAAACAGCAGAATATCACTTCTGACCACATATCTGTGGCTCTTGCTGCTTTCTTTTTCCCTCAAATTCTTGATTTTTGTGTTTTAATTTCTCTGTCTGGGTTTTGTTGGCTGATTAGATCTGATCAGCCTCGTGTCTCATAATAACTGCATTTGTATGATATTCGAGGTATTCTTTAGGGATAGGATGCTTGAATTAAGTTAGAAATAATCTTTCATTTTATACAATGCATTTTTTAACACATTTGTACTTGTGTGTATATTTGTATAGCTATATGTGTGGATGTATGAGCTTGGAAATTTATGTTCCCGGCTCTTTAAAGATTAACACAATGGAAAAGGTGTGCAAATCCATTTTCTGCACTTTTCTTCCTGTTGCTTTTGCTCCCTCTCTCTTTTTCCCTTTCCAGGGTAGCCTTTTTCACTGACAACCTGGATACATATTTTCTTTCCTGTCCTTTTACTTGCTGCAAGCCTCATTTCCTTCGCAAGCTCAACTTGTTGACTTACAGTGTCAACTTTCATTTTTTCCCAAGACTTCTGTGCTCCTTGAGGTTTCTTTCTACTAGTAATTAACTTGTCTGTAAAGTTGCAGCACATAGTCAATAGGCGTTTTATCTCCTCTTTTAGTGAATTAGTTTACCTGTTGACTTCAGCTACACCATGTATATTTCCTTTTTGTTTCAGTCTCATTTATGTGACAGCAGCTAATATTAGGTTAAATTGCCTGGAAGAGATTAGCTATCAACAGTAGAAGACCTTCCATCTTGGTAATTAGGCTGCCAAATGTAAACACTTTCTTTACTGCAAAATAGTGTACTAAGCTAGTAAACAGGAATACAGAAGCGAAAATTGTTCTGAATATTTTACTGAAACCCTGACATACTATGCAGCTATGCCTACTGTAGTAATGCAGAAAAAAACCTCGACAAAAACCCCAAAACAACAACAATGACAACAAAACACAAAAACCCCTAAACAGCCTCCCCAAAACTCCCCCTAAAAAAACCCAAAACCCAACCAAACAAAAACCAACTACCCTCCCTCCCAAAATAAAACAAAACAAGAGAACACCCAAACCTCAAACCAGCATCAAGTGTGAATAATCAAGTATGTGAGCAACGATCCAGAAGTTGAAAGCAGCAAGCCATGGAAATACACATGATCAGTTACTGGTGATTGGACCAACCCCTAAATGCATGTAAAGAACAGTAGTCAGTTGGTAGCCACTATCAGTAAATAAATGTTAGAGTATGTAACAGGCTTGAATAAAGAGATGCTCATTAGAAAAAATCAGAGTAATGCTGGCTTTTCAGTCTTTAAGAGTATTTCACCCTGTTTGTTACCAAAAATTTAGAGAAATGCTTCCAGCTCAAACACTTTAATCTACAAGTAATATGAACTGGGGGTGATTTATGCAGCAGTGAACCAGAGTGATTTCAGCAGTCTTGGGGCCATATTAGGAACACAAGCACATGAATTGAGATTGAGTTTGCTCAAATGCATTATAATATCAGATGGAATTTATGTTAGAGGTTTTTTTAATAAACACAAAAGTAACTCATGGAGCTTTATTCCTGACCATTTCACAGCATACAAAAATGAGAGGAAGGAAAATTAACAGTCTGTGTATTCTCCCACACTTTGAATTGTTGATGTGAGACAACGACTCTTTACAATCAAAAACGTCAGTATTGTGATGCCTTTCTACCTGTACCTTTGTAAGAAGAGCTGATGAATTCCACAATTCAGTGCTTGTTGCATCCTCTGGGTGATGCCACTTACTGGATCACTAGTAAGAAGGAAAAATTATACTATAACTGCAGTGGCTACTAGGGTAAGGAGTAGGTGAGAATGTACAGAAATACTGAAGGTTTGGGAATAATTGTAAAAAACAGAAAATATTTGCCTTCACTAGTGCAAAGATTCTTTCATGCTATAGGAGCTCATAGCCAACAGGTATTCAGCATCTGCATTTACAGCTAAATGCAGGATAATTGCAATATTGACAGCATATATGAATGAAGAGTAATGCTACTCTTGTATTCCCCAATATCTCATAGAATTCTCCATCTACAGGAAAAACCATTGTCATATAAAAATTCATTTTCTAGCTTTCCCCTCTCTGTATTTCAGACATGATAGAAGAGTAATTATAAATGAACAACAACTCAGAGTAGAAAACATTTTCATGGAAGCATGAGTCTGACTCTCACATTCAATTTAGGATGTATTTGTGTTATGTGTGTGTAAATCTCTTTGTTTAAATATACATGTGTACTGTTGCTTACTGTAATTTAAATCAACTTTTTATTGTAACATTTTAATCATTTCAGACCTTCCTTTTTGGTTTGGCTTTTTTTAATATATATGCATTGGACACGATCCATAATGAGTTGACCAAAATATGTTACATCTTTAGATACACTTGTGAGCAAGTGTATTGTGAGCTTTATATATAAAGTTTGCATGCATAGGCCTCAGCTTAGATAATTTATACAAACTTAGTGTACCAGCTGCCTAATACTGCCTCAGTGAACATTTCCTGATGATTTTAAGATCAAATAGAGCATATAATAGTTTAAAACCTACTGTGATGGAAAGATTGAGGTGAAGACTGAGTGCCGAGGAGTCTCAGTCATATTCATTAACCCAGTGTGATGTGTAACTTCATACAACTCACCAATTCAGAAAGGTTTACTTAATATTAGAACTGACATACCTCGGCCCATAATTTATTTTTTTTTTAAACATCTGTGACTCAGTGTTGTTCTAAGGAACTAATACAAAACTGCAGCATATACAACAAGGAATGTTTTAGGCTGCGTTCAGTGTAGATTAGATAGCCACAATAATTCTATATTTTATCATTATTCATCTCCAATGTAATTTCTAATATTTCAGAATGATAGAGTTAACTGTGTTGGAAAAGACCTTTGAGATCATCAAGTCCAACCTACTTAAATTTAAAAAAAACCCAGGTTTAAAACTTTTATGTGAATTTGAATATGTTTTTTCTGATTTTTAATTTAGCACAAAAAGTCTTACTAGTTACTAAAAAAACCCCATTTTCTTCAGCTGCATTTCTTGTAGATAATTGTTCCTACTTGAAATGCTTTCACCCCCACCCCCTCTAAAATCACAAAGACTCATGAGATGGTTGAAGTTGGAAGGGACCTCTGGTCTAGCCTCTCTTCTCCAGCAGAGCTATCCAGAGCTACTTGCCTAGGTTCATATCCAGATGGTTCTTGAATAGTTTCAAGAATAAAGACTTCATAAGCTCCTTTGGGCACATGTTTCCTGATGTTCAGACAGAAAACTTTCAACTCTCTGCAGCAGTACCTTCTAGCTAAGGTGAGGTGGTTTTATAAGACTTAAGTCTCTGTGCTCAGTTTCTGTCAACAAAAGGAAATGTAGTTTCAGTTCAGCTGAAATGCTGCTTAAGAAGCTAAGCTAGCTCTAAGAGTTTAAAAAATTCTATATAGAAATACATAAATATTTGTCTCTGTCTTAGTATGTGAGCTGATTTTATGGGTGATGTAGTTCTCAGTCAGAGCTACTATACGATTGGATAAAGTAATTCTGCTTCTTACAAATCATTTTTAATAAGGGGGCTGAATAACTGGTGACTTCAACTGGCTGTCCTAAGCTAGGGACCATACTGATAGGAAGTCTGCTCTGTTAGGTTTTACAGCAAAAAGAGATATGTACAACTCCCCAGTGGGTAAAGCATGCCTCTTTGGTTTCCAGGGATGGTCTAAAGGGGATGTTGATAAACAAGAGAGAGGAAATGTGTCAGCTGTCTCTTGAGTTTTCTGACAAAGGTTCATCTACTTCTGACTCACTGGTTTAAATGTTGGTTATACTTGCTTAGATCTGTGGTGCTTGCAGCAATGGCAAAAAGACTTCTTTGTTCAACAATATGTTCCTTCAGTTTTGAGAGTTCATTCAATAAGCAAGAATTAGCACCTCCTTGAAACATGGATGTGAGCCATAATAGAGAAAAAAAACTCTACACCTGCTTCTAAATCAGCTCAGCATCTGTGGATTCTTTCTCACTCGAAAATTGTTAAATTAGGTCTTCCTATAATTTCAAAATTGTTATGACTGTCTAAAATATGAAACTTCTCAAATGCAGTTTCAATGATTTGTTATTGTCATTTATTTCTGGAATCAGTTAGTTGCAAAAATTTTCATCAGTTTGAACTAAACTTTCAAATTCAATATAGACTCGAGTCCAAAATCTGACTTCAATACAGTTACTGTATTTTTTATTATCTCCTTATTAGAGAATACTTTAACTATTTTCTACTATTTGAGGAGTTAATCTTTGTCATAACTTTCTATAACCTTTTCTTTTTCTTGTTTTTTTTTCAGGGTCAGCCTGGTCCTCAAGTAAGTGCCATCTTATTTTTCTACATAGGTACTAGCTAGACACATTATCTGCAAAGTATTTGGATATTTTTTTTAATCCTACTGTAATACACTAGAAACTGGTAACCATTGCATAATTCAATAAGGCAAATATTTCCCAAGAGAAAAACATCCCCCCTCAATATGGTGGAGTTCCCTCAGCTGTTTGACCAGATGGCGGGGTTAACAACGTAATACTGAATAAAGCAAATCTCCTAACTATGGTTTGAAACTTTGCCACTGAACTTTAAAGCAAGATAAAATAACTTTGCAAATGTGTAGCAAATGTAGTACTTCAACTGCTTATTAATCACATGCTAATAATGTTGCTATAATCCAGGCAGCCCTCAGTTATTTTAAATATTGCACTACTAGCTATTTTGATTAATTATATACACTGCTTTGAATTAGTTCTGCTTTATATAAGAATAGTAGAACTTTGTCTTCTGAGCTGTAATTGAAGACGTAGAAATCTAGGAACGGAACTTCAGTTCTAAGGTAGAAATAAATAGACCAGCAGAAAGAAAATGCTGTGTATAGCAAAAATTAAACCTGAATTATTTGAGTGAAAGAGTACTATAAAAATGTGGACAACAAAATAGGAAAAAAATAAGCGCCAATACCAAAGCCCAACTTAGTGTATTCAGTTGAAAATCTCAGCATTTTCTATATTCCAGATGCTTTGTAGGAAGTAAACTTTGGTGTGTGGGAATGTTTTAGCACAAGTAAGTTGCCAGAACCAGGATTTCTGTGAGGACATTTTATATTTCAGAATTATAATTGAAAGTTAAAGCTTTCCCATCCTTTTGACTGATAATTTTCTTAAGATTTTTGTTATGGAAAACAAGCATTTTCTTCTGATTTCTTAGTTTCTAATCATCATCTTCTGTTGGAAGACAGATGGTGTTACAAAGCCTCAAACCATTTAATCTGAATGCTCAGTGTCCTTGCAGTGCCAGGCTCCATTTAATAGTATTGTATAAGAAGTCTGTATGATATTGGAAATGACCACTGCCCATAGCACTTATGTTTCACGGTATGCTTTTGATGTGTGGACTACACAGAGAGAGAGGTATCTTCAACCTCTGTGCTGCCGGGGGTTGATGGAGAGAGAGAGATTGTAATTATGTGTGGCACTGTAGCTCTGAACAAGCTCTTCTGAGGACCGGAGGCTTATACTTGAGCCCGTGGGCTGCCCTCTAGTTGATGTTGACTTGTGCTGCCACCCGTGTCTTTTCCTTCAGGGTTTGGGCCTCCACCTCCCATATTTCAGTTGCTTAGAGAGTGTCTCTTGCTTAATGCTTGTAAACAGCTGCTCAGTCTTTGGAACTCATATCTCTTTACATGAAATGCCCTGGGGTAGCTGTAGGCTAAGAACCACAATGGCGATGGCAGTATTCAGTGCAGTTTCAAGGGCAGAAGGGAGAGAAATCTTGTCATGATTGTAAGAGAAGTGAGGTGCAAACCATAGGAAAGAAACTCTCTAAAAATCCCCCCTAGATTGTATTCAGAGAGAATTCTTACATTAATTCTAACTTCAGTAACTCCTCCCAGTGGAAATGCTCACCTCTGGGTCATTGCCATTATTCTGAGCAACATGTACTATTATTCTTAATGATGCCTTTTCCTCCTTTCCAGCATCAGATGTGCTTATTGTGTCAGGAGAATGTGTATATACTCAGTCATTTTGACTGGTTGATTGAGTCCAGGTATAATCCTTGCAAGAGCACTGGTGAGGAAGTCACAATGGCATTAGACAGTCAAGAATCGTGTTCGGCTTTAGATCAAGATGCATAAACCTAGAAGCTTGTGTATAGGTGTTGAAATATGAGATGTCTAAGCACTCCTTGCATCATTTAAAGTTAAGTCGATATTCAGTGCACCTAGAAACCTGTTTGGCTCATTGTAAACTCCTTGGACTCAATTCTGTTGCCTGTGTATAGTCATTTATTGCTGCATGAGATGATCCAGCATCTCCAGCCTGGCCACTGGCTGTTTTATATACAAAGGCTGGAGTCTGTGTTGGACCATTGTTGTAGCTGTCAGGCATGGACAGCTGTCTTGGATACCTAGAGAACCTCTCACATGACACCGTCTGCACACATTCACGCCTCTTAATTCCAGATTCTGATTGGAGGCAGCTACTGAATCAGATAACTATTCTGCTGAATTGCTTTCTAGTCAATGTTGACATCTATGTGTGTCAGGCAACTACATGTAGGCTGTACATTTAGATGTCTTCCCTCTTAAACTGAAACTCAGATCCAGATAACTTCATGAGACAACATTTTTTTAAATATTGAAAACCATGATTGAAAATTTCAAGACTTTTAAAAATTAAAATATCAACAGAAAACATAATCTGCTCACATACAGATAAAATAAGTCAAACCCCCTTGGTTTGTCATTAAAACAATGCAGAAATTTCAGCCAGCTATGATTGTCAGCAAATTCCCTGGTCTTAACTGTGTCCATGAGAAATGTAAAATTAAAAGTATTGGTCAGTTTGGTTAGTAAATAAAGGCTGCCTGGCTTCAAAGAACAAAATTCTTATGTTGACTATAGAAGCACTTTAAAAGTTTCTGATGTCATAGCCATGTAAGTCCAGACTGAGATCAGAGATAAATTCTAATCCTTTTTACACTCAGTGTTTTACTAGCACCCATCCTTTCTTGTTATGATTTCCCAAAAGTACACACTAAATTCCCCCATAACACACATAATTACTGCATACAAACATAATTCCATAACAGATCAGTAACACCTACCTTTTTATCTTTGAATTTCTACTGTTTATTTTCTGCAAAAATACAAAACTAATTTTGCTTCATATTTTCCCATTTTAAGTAGTCAGGAGCTTTATTACAACTCACAGGTTGGGTTTTGTTTTGTTTTTTCAGAAAAAGCTAATTGTTCTATTGTGTCGCTGTAAACTAAAGACCATAATCAACAGCTAAAGAATTTCTACCATAATGTTTTAAAAAGTAAAGTTCTTAAATATGAATTTGGTTTTCTGTTAAAAAGAAAGCTGTTTTAAATACCATATAAGCTTTGTTTATTTGTAGAACAACAAGTTATAAAATATTTCATATTTTTGCTGAAATATATTCTGGCTTTTGAGTGACCTCAAAGAATATGTGCTTTTTCTTCTGTAGAATATAAATATGTATTTAGATTAGCTTGCACTAGAAAGGTTTTGTTCCTCAATAAATCTATACAACCAAATTGTGCCCATACATCCTCTATTTAAATTAATGGAAGTATTCCTCTTTGTCAAAAAACAGTGTTTCGCTTCTAGTCTAAAGTTAATTCCGTAAGAAATATACTATCTAGATAAAGATAGAAGGCTTGCTGGTTTTTTCACTCTTTTGGTTGTTTGGAAGTGAGGTTCATCTAAATACTATGTACTGTCAGTATTATGGTGAAGGAAGACAAAGCAATCTTTTAAAAAATCTTGCTGAACTAAACCAACGCTTAATCTGGGGAAGGGTGATGTTTCGATGTGACTTTGTCCGAGTGAGCCAACTATTTTCATCTTTGTGGCAATATCCTCTCCCTGGCCCTAGTGCAACATACCTTCTCTCATGTCAGCACACAGGATCACTCTGTGTGTGGGACCTTGAGATACAGCAGCCTCACAGATGCGTCTGCCTTCTCTTTGGCAGCCATCCAAATCTGCTTCAGAAATGGATGAAATATTAACAATTGATACTTGTTTTCATGAGATTCTTATATTCCTTTATGTGAAATGTCCATGGACGTCATGTGCTTTGTGTAAGATAAAGCGTTACCATAGCAGTTCTGGTGACAAATGTACGTGAGTGTCTTTTTCACCATCAAGCTTTAGGGTATGTGACTGGAGTATTTTTAATTTCTGATGACAGAGTTTCTGATTCATGGTTAAACTGGCTATTACTGGTTTGTGCTGTCAACAGAGCTGGGGGGAGTGATCGTAACTTTTAGTTTTCTGGTTTTTGTCAAAGGACAGAGAAACAGAGCATGACATAGGCCGTAGCTTTGAGTGGTTTTGGAAGGCAGCAGTCTATGGAAGAGATTTGTTTATCACTTCCTAGAGAACTGTGATGATAGGAAGACTCCTAGACCTTAGAAAAGAGTTGAGTGTCTGATAGCAGGAAGGATGGGAAAGGGGTTGTGTAAAAAATGTATTTTAATTCCTGATGAGTTTCCCTTACAGTTTTGATAGTTTGAATAGCCATCTGCATTCCAAAACCTGTTAGAATGTTCTCAGCACATGCCATACAGTAGTGAAACAGTTGATAAATGAAGTGATCATGTATGTGTTTTTATGGCTTTTTAAGGTATGAGCAAGGTACATAATATGTCCTATTGACTAATGCTGCAAAGCGTCAGACCCTTTGAGTTGACATGCTTCTTTTGTTCTGATAACGATAAATTGATGTGTAAGCTCCATATTACTTGTTTCCAGCAGTTTGCTTTCAGGACTGCTTTAAGATTTTTACTTGCATGAAGAGTGGAAGAAGGAGGCAAGAAATACACTTATGAAGGAAAAAATCAGCCTAAGATTGAAGAAATAGTTCATCACCTTGAGATACACAGTGCAGTAAAGTTGCTCTTCCTGAGAGAAGCTTCGTGGTTGTACCCAGGCCAACAGCTCTTCTCACTGTAGAGAATGCTCCTGTGGGCTGTTTGTCCTTCTAGAAACTGATGCTGTAAGCTCCTTTATAATAAACTTCTGATCCTTTTGAAGGATTGTATGACTCTGTTTGAATACACAAATGCTAATCAGCTTTTGACTTACAAGTTGCAGGTCAGATTTTGCTGTCAAACTTTAACAATTTATTAATATTAGGTAGCAGACTCGTAAACGGCTGTTTCTTACTTTCTTTGTATGAATAACAAAGATAAATCCTTTATCCCTTTGCTACTAATAACAATTTGCAATAAATTTTGAGGTCAGAAATTAATCTTTGCTGAGGGCATCACATAAATAAAGAAGTTTGTAATAGGTTTCATATGGATTTAGTGGGCAGAGCTTTACTATTTGCTTACCATTCTTCTTTCTAAAATGGTTATAGAATTTGTGAACACTACTGAAATTGTAAGATCTTTTTAGGAAACATGCCGTATTGATTTGTGAACATGAAAAACAAATGCCATTATCATGGCTTTTCATTTTATGTTAATTGCTAAAATGAACCACTTCAGAGAATGTAGGATGAGAAATCATGCTCAAAACTTCATATTTACTGTGTAAATAAATGTTTATGATACAAAAGATGCAAGAAATGTGTATTCCCAGAAGGAGCCAATGCATTCAATTGTTTTAAAGTGTGGGGCTTTCTCAGCTTCATATGTAATAAACAAGAATTTAATTTTGTTAAAAGGCATTGACAACAACAATGAGCACTTTCAAAATATAAAACACTTCAGATTCCCTTTGTAGGCTTAAGCACATGTGTAAACCAGGATAGCTGGCTTCTATTTAGCTGGTTTACCATTTAATAGTGAATATTAAATGTTTTTTTGACTAGGCAGATAGTATTAGTGCAAATAAGAGTATTCTTTGCTCTGCACAGAGTTTGAGATTAGAGGCAAATTATTCTGAACTATCAATTGTACCAAAACTAAGGAAGCACCACACATAATTTTAAAAGGCTGAGGGGAATATGTTCCAGTCAAACAACAAGCAAAATTCTTGCAGCATTTGATACTGTGCTCTGCTTCCAACATGTTTTTTTACTTGTATTTTCCCACCCTTTTGTCAGGAGCCTCTAATGGCAGATTAATGACTTCCCTACATAATTAGACTATATAATTAGACTTCTTAGAGCTCTGCTCATCAGGCTCTGTCAAACACCCAAGCCAAGGCCAGACCCCCACCCCAGCTGTGCTACTGTCTTCTTTTACCTGCTCTCATAGGCATGCTTTTGAGTTGCAATTTCACTAACTATCTGGTGCTGAAATAGCAAGATGTTCAAATGTTCCACAGCATTTCCTGGAACGCATAATTTATTTCCGATTTTCTTGTTCGATCTTTAAAAAAGACCAGATTTGAATTCTGTTCATTTTGCAATTAACAATTCAGTCTAGGTTTTGATTTTCTACAAACACCAAAGTTAGAATATTCATTTTACAAAATGCTGTGGAAAGGGTTCTCCACGCAACATTATATAGGCTTTGGTGTCTTTGTAAAATAAATATTGCTCTCAGAAAAGTGGCTTCCTTTACCGAACCTGAAGATCTCCCTTCAAAGTAGCTTCCTGGAATAGATGAAGAAATCTTTGATGATGCGTTTCGACAACAATTTAAGTTCTTTGGCCAAAACTTTTAGAAGTCTGTCCCCTCATTTCATAGTTCACATAGTGACAATTTATAGTACTGTTACTCTGAAAACCCAAGCCCTAGAATAAAATAATACATAAAACTAATATATAAAACTCCAAAAGAAAATATGCGGAACAGCTTTCTGTTTGTAGGGTGTTACCAACTTTTCTTCATGGTGACATCATTAATTTCTGGAAAGAATTGGGTTTGTTTTAGTAAAATAAACATGAAGGTCTGACTCACTGGTTACATATGCTAGGATAAATGTTATGGGGAATCACAAATTAGCATTCCATCTATTCATCTAGAAGTTGCAGCTGTCACCAGGGCATACTAGATCTTCTAACAGCAAGTGAGAAACTGTGAAACAAAAATTACTTGTAAGCCTTAATTTAGTAAAGCATAGGTTAGGTTAATATAGTACATATGAGTACAAATAAGCAGTTGCAATCCTCATACTATGGTTCCGTTATGAGATGTACAAAGGGTTGTCAAAATATAATTAAGGACTCTGAAATATTTCTTGTATTCCTAAATCATTTCTTTATCAAATGACCTTTGTATTTTCTTCTTCCTGTTCTACAGATGGCAGAAATATACTAATGTGTTCTGTGTCTTATTAGGGATTATGTCAAAGCAAAGTATTGCACTGTTTTCAGGAATACTATATAGTATTTTACTATCCTTCTGCACATGTTTTTAATTTGATATTAAACTCATGCTGGCTTATTGTTTTTACTGATCTCCATGCTGTATTTTAGCTTTGAATTCCAGTTCAATGTGTTGCAGATCCCAGTAGTTTCACTAGCTGTGAAAAAAAACTAAAAAAAGAAGGCTAAAAAAAAATTTAAAAAAAATTAACGGCTATGAAAATGTGTATGTCATGAAGCTTATTGTGACTTAAAGATAATGCTGTGATAGCTAAGACCTGTCTTTGACATAGTTTATTAAAGTTTCTTTGAGCCCTGTTATCGGTGCAGAGACCGGGTGATGTTTTGTGCTGGAAGTGTGAAAGTCCCACAAACTGGAGCAGACCTGTGAGATTTTGATCTCAGGCTGCTAGATGGAAGCTTCAAAATTTGTATTTTCCATTATAAAGTGACAGTTCTGTAAATCAAAATTTTATTTTAAGCAATTTTATGTCTTAGCAAAAATGCTTCAGACTTTTCATATTGAATTGATGTTGGCATGAGAAGCTATGGTGATATGTTATTCCCTCGTGTAAGTATGAGCCAAGTTTGGAGGAGAGAAGAAAGAAAAAATAGAAAATGCAGCAATTACTTTCATTGGAGTGTTCTATGTACTGCTAGTAATGTTATTAATGACCATGGCACATTTGTGAGCTTTAATCCAGATTGTCGAGTTTGAAAAATGCTTGGTCTGTCCCTGCAATAGCCTAGGAATCCCTAGTAGAGGACACAGTCATAGGCTGCGCCCAGGGGAGGTTTAGGCTGGATGTGAGGAAAAACTTTTTCACAGAGGGAGTGATCTCCCATTGGGCTGCCCAGAGAGGTGGTTGAGTCATGTATTTAAGTCATGTATTTAAGGAAAGGTTGGATGGCAGACTTAGTGACATGGTTTAGATGGTTTAGATGATGGGATGGTGTTGGGTAGATTGATGTTAGGTAAAAGGCTGGACTTGATGATCTCTACGGTCTTTTCCAACCTTGTTAATTCTGTGTAATTCTGTGGAATCTTTTTTACTGAAATCCATCAGTGACATTCAAGAGCTATGAGCTACTGAGAAACATGTAGGAGAATCACGTATTTTCAGAAATAAAGTCCAGTTATATTGTCCAGTATGTCTGATAGTGGTCATTTGCCAAAAAAGAATTAAGATCCATTTAAGTATACATATACATATGTGTGTAATTTCCCCTGAAGTTATTCTGCATTTTGTAGACCAAACTGTTAGTCTTGAGGAGAAAACAGTTTTGTTTTTAATAAACTTTATGTTGTCTTAAATTGCTTCCTGTATAAAGTTCCAGCCTTAAAGATTACAAAAATACATTCAGTCATATCACTCTTACATATGTCTATGTATCAAAGTATGTGCATGTTTGTAGTTGATAAAAAAATTAATTTGCGTTTATCTGGTGTTTCTATCAAACTTCACAAATCTGAACAGTTCTCAAAATAGCTCTATGAAGTATGTAATTACAGTTTTCCCCTTTGTAAATGAGGAAGTTGGGGAAGAAAAATGAACTATTTAATTTTCCTACTGGCATTTGTTTGCCTATTGTAACATAAATATTACTTTTTAGGCTATTTTTATGTGCTTTTATTTCTATATACTCTGATGTTGAATAAATGAATTAAGTTGAATAAATGAGTTGATTAAGGGTTGATACATCCCCATCAAGATCAGAGTTACAACTTAGAGTGTCATGTCTTTGCCTCTTTTAGCAATGACTTGTACCTACAATAGTTTGGAGAATTTGCTGTAACCTAGTACTTTGAGGTTGCCTCAGATGGGTTCATGCAGTGTAACTTTCATCATGACATTTGTCAGGCAGTTCTTGCAAAAGGCTTTTCTGGGTACTGTGGAGGCTAGCATGCACAGAAGCTATTTAAGGTACTACAGGATGTGCAAGGGGGGGGGATAGGAAACAAAGAAGAATAAGATCCTTGGAGAAATATATGGTATTTTTGCTGAAATACATTTTCCCAAGCATTAGCATACCCTTAACTTTAAAAATTTGCCTAGTTTGTGAAATTATTTCATTGCTCTTAGTCTGTGGAGGTCTCAGAAGCCTTTCTATCCCTTGGGCTATTTTTTTGACATGGCTATGGCTTTATGCTACTATTATAGTGCCATTTTCTTTTAACCATTCATATTTTAAGTAATCTAAATCACCACATCTTTCACTGTAGTATTTTATAGTAGCATTTGCAGACAACACTGAAAGAATATCTAAATCTTCTTTGAAGTTCTACCATCTTGAATGAGCAAATGTCTCCTGTACTGACTAGCAAAATTTGGAAAACCAGAAAACAGTATATAAAAAGTATGATTTGCCCTTGAATGAAGCTCAGGGCATTGCTACTAAAAAAGTGTGGATTTACCACAATAAAGGGAAGAATGGAATTGACCTTCCTATTTCAAAGCCTGTGTTAAAATCCTTTCGGTGCAAGTAAGTTCAGTGTTGAAATATAGCAAATGCATGTTAGCTGCAAAACCATCTTTGTATGTGAGCTATGTAGGGTTGCTTGTTTACACAAGTTCAGCCTTTATTACTTTAAATATGCCTTTATATGATAGCAGTTACAGGCCACGATTCTTCAAAAAGCTGCTGCATTTTCAAACCAATCCTTGTTTCAAATAGATGAACAGACAGGGTATTTTGGTATTTCAATCATCTCTGTCTGTGTAGTTATGATTTTTTTTTTGTAGAGCTAGACCCTATGCAGCATCTGTATAAATTTCATAAATCTCCTAGACCCGTATTCTGGTCGAAGGAGGATCTGCCTGATAGATATTTGTATGCTATTTCATCACACAGTAGTAATGGAGATAGTAAAGTGAAAGTATCCAAAAGGCTAGGGAGCTTGGAAGATGTATTTCAGTGACCACAGGTACTTGTGTGTAGCGACTAGCACTAGTAAACCTCCATTGCTCTGAAATTCCTCCCTTCCCTTGCTTTCATCCTTTGTTTTCTGCAAAATACTTGAAGTTCAACCTGCCATCCTCATCAAAAAGGGTCTTTTAAGTCAAACAGAAAAAGACTAAATGAGCAAAGGGCACTGTCATTTCAGCTGAATTTTCTACCAAGCCAGGGAAGTACCAATAATGTTTCAATTACAAAAACCACTGTTCAAGTTTTAGGTAAAAAATAGCTGAAAGATTAGAATATGAACTACTGTTCCTGAAAATAACAGGAAGTTGTTAACTCCCAGTGAGGAGCTGTTTTTTTACTAAGCTTCTAGGAATAAATGAGAGCTGGCCTATAGATAAAAATCTACCAGAGGAAGTATAAAAAATATTTAATGGTAAATTTTTTATCTCAAAAATCTGGAAAAAGGATTTAATGCGTTTGATTGGCAAAACATGTAATTTTTTTCTTTTCAATTTCTATTGTGTTGGGAAAGACAGAATGTATTTCATAATCCCTGCAGTTTTATAAGCCCTAAATTCCACTGGACTATATTTGTCTTCTCCTTTTTTGTTATTGTTTCACACACACACACGTTCTTATTTGGTTTTGGGGCATATTAATGTATGTACTTAACGTATCTCCTCAGACCAGAGTGCCAGAAGTATGTGAGTAGTTTTTAGCAAAATAGCTCTATATTTGTACAGCCTGTTTATTGGCTGCTTTTGGGTACAGTTCTCAGTGACGAGTGTAGAAAACTCTTCTGGAGTAGTACTGTGCCATTGTTACTTTAATAAATGGATATAATTAGGAGGTTAAGCAGTTAAAGTTACTTTTTCTCCTTCATATCCCTTTCGATTTTCAATGCAAAATAAAAGGCATGAAGTCTATAGCAATAAAAACAGTTTAAAGCTATAACTTGTTTTCTGCTTCAGTAGTTTGACAGAGAAATAATACAATTCTTCTGAGGAAAAGGTGAAGCCATCTACATTGAAAAATCTTTGCACTCTAGTTCTTTTTCTTGTAGAATTTGAAAGCAGCCTTTCATTCTACTTTGTCTTCCTGTTCACCAAACATTTTTTTTATATTCATTGCCCTTTGAATTTCTGTGGTATCATTTCCCTTGACTGCAGCAAATATTTATTAACCAACAGCACATTTATGAACAAATCTCAGCAATAATCAGCAAAATTTAATCTAAATATTTTCTTCCATTGACAGCACACTTGTTTTTGTCCACTCCATAGCTACCATGCTCTATATTAACTTTTCTGTCTCTTGTGACATAACTACTCAACTACTGACTGATATTGAAATGCAGTATTGTTTTTTAATTCCACCACCAGCATGCTCATATATGCAAACACATGTGAAGACACATACATACGTATATTCCTATTGGAGAGGAGATAAAAAAAGAATTCTGCTGCACAGTTAGCAGTGACCCTTTTGCAGCTTGTGATACAATCTGATGGTTTTTGTGCAGTGACTGTCTCTGTCTGATGGGAGCTGCTGAGTTTGGCGTCTGTACTGTGTTCCTTGCCCTTCTATTCTTGTACACATATTTATAATACTGTAAAATTTCATCAGAGAATGGAAATGAGATTGTGATAGCCAAAAAAAAAAAAAAAAGGGTCACCTGTCAGTAGTTCTGAACATGGATGTTGAACAGATTTGACCCTGATTTCAGCTTTGTTCTTGGCTGGCAGGTGCCTGGAGGCTTCTCAGTCTACTTTAGAAGACCTCCTTTTAAAAAACAGTAGTACTTGTCACGTAATTATGAATGCAGATTTTGCATGTGTTTGAGATTTACAAGGCCTTGCTTATGCGAAATAGGCTATAAACTCTCCTTGGAAATGTATAGTAGTCTGGAGTAGATAATTACACTTTGAGAAAAGAGCCTCTGTTTCCAGTGAAAACACTGTAAAGTTATTCCAGAAATGCTCTGACCTCAGACGTTTCATATAACTTACACAAAATGCTTTCACATTTGTTCAGCAGCTAGTAGCTTGATCTCTGCCATCTCATAAACGAAAGCACAGGAGTCTCCCTGGGAAAAAACCAGCATGTCTGTAGCTGTGGCCTACAAAACTAGTGTTATTTTACTCACTCTGTTCTTTGTGTCTGCACCCTTAAACAGAAGAAACCTTGCCCTTCTTTAAACAAATCTGTGTCCTAATCACACCCACCCCCGCAAACCCAACTTTCCCTCATATTTTTCTTCCTCCCTGCCTCCACTCAGTGTACACACACTAATAAATTCTGCAGTAAAAACCTTGGGAGAATTTCTCAGCACAAATGGAAAGAAGATGTCAAAGGCTGAGGATAGGAATTTTCTGTTTAAAGTTGCAAAAACCACTAGACTACAATTGAAACAGTGACAAAAAGCCTGAGATGGGTGAACAAGCCATGAAAGTAATACATTAATTTTCTTTTGAAGAAACCCCACTGGTTCTCTTTACTTGCATCCAAAAGAACTATATTTATTTGCAATTGCTTGTTTGTTTTTCAAGAATCTTGCGGCAAGCAAAAACATTGCAAATACAAGTGAAGAAACTTGTGAGAATATTCACACCAGAAATGCTCTTGTGGCCTTTTGAAAAGCTGGTTTTAACTCCTAGTACAATAAAATAGTCAGATATTTATGAAGACTTTGTATGAAAAATTTGTGTGCTGGAAGGATGACTTAATAGAGAAAATGCCGTGTGGCACTCATGGAAAACAAACACCAAGCAGTGAAACACAAAGCGGAATTCTGAGTATGATGTAGGCAGGTAATTTTCAGAAAGTCTTGAAGACAAAAAGAACAAAATTTAGTTGCAATATAAGATTCAATCTTACTAAAAAGCATGTTTGGGTGTGGATTGTGCTTTCAAAGAACTCTTAACAGAGGCAAATACTCAGGGTCACTTATGCAGCTGGAAATGGCTGAGCATATTGCCATCAATTGTACAAGGGAGAGAGTCTAGTAGCCCTGCAGATCAGCTGGCTTAACCCTTCATATAAGCACTCTCTAACTAGTTTCTGTTCCAGTGAGCCAGCTTAATTCAGGCAGCTGATGTGATCTCTGCTGTCTTGGTTTCTACTAACAGGCAGAAATGTAGCAAACATGCATCAGAAAAATCATGAGCCAAAACCCACCAGAAGCAGGGCCACCCTTGGGCATAAGAATGGCATTGAGCATCTGAAGGAAGGCAGCAACAACTCCCACAAGTCAACATCCGTCTACAGTCTCAGTCATGTCATGTTATCTATAATTTCATGCCTAAGGCCCAAGAAATAGGATTCTGACTGTAGCAGATAGGGGTCATGCTATTTGCAGTTTGCAGCCAGTAAGATATTCAGAGCCAATAATGGCTTATTAATTTAAGGAGATGGAACACATGAGCACAGCGCTTAGCTTGTGCTCAGTGTTCATGGTAAGAAAGGCAGTAACAGCCAGCATTGACTGATTTTAGTTCTTCCCATCATGCAATTACTGTGTTACTGATGGTATGAATTTGCAAATTTATCAGCTTGATGGCATGTGTGTGTAAGTTTTAAAGCAAATCTGCTGAAAATGTGCCCTACTGGAATGTCATGTCAAGGCATGTAAATGTGGAGTCTGTAGCTAAAAGCAGTGCTGCATGTAGTTTTCAGTTTTCAGGGAGTAAGGGCTAAAGTATTAAAAAAAAAAAGTAGATGCAGAGAGCTTAAAGCTTCAGGAAGGTTGTATTTATTCATTAAATTATTGTGTTTAATTTTTTTTAAAGAGGCCAAGTACTTGCAGGGCAACACAAAGTGAGCAGGGGTCATAGTTAATTGAGCAGAAAGTTCCCACTCAGCTAGCAGTGAGCACTGTCCTTCCTGAAGGAGATGTAGGGGATGTCAGGAGACAGACATGTTTCAGTGTCCTCTGCAGCAGACAGAAGATGGCAGGCTATGGAAGGACAGGCATATGCTTTAACTCCTTGAAAGATTGAGCAGCAGATGCTCTTCTCTGGCATGCATCAGAAACCCTTAAAACTAAGCAGAAAATTGGCTACAACAAGGATTCTCAAAGATTTGTCTGTGGTTGATCACATCTTTAATATACAGCAGACTGACTTCCCTTCCATTATGTTTATGTGAACCACATGAATTTTTACTGATGTTTTTGGTGTACACACACACACACACACACACACACACACACACACACACACACACACACACACACACTCTGTGTGGATCCTTCTAGCTTGGAGAATAGCTTCTTATCTGTTTCCAGCTGCTTTCATATGTTTCTCAGGTCCTTCTTTGTAATGAAACAGCTGTGTATCTTTCAGAAAGCTGGAGGTAGAGTCTGCACTATATAAGCAGCCAGTTCTCTGCAGACATTTTTATTCACAAGATGCTAACCTGAAAAACTAACGCTTTAGAAATCTGCTGGTAGCTTTCAGTAAGGTTCTCAATAAAAATGCAGTAGGAAAGGGCCTCAACATTTTCTGATTCTGTCATCTTACTGTTTTCTTGGGTGGTAAGTAACAGTAATACTTCTGCAAAATCATGCTTTACAAAGAACTCATTTTGCCTGAAGCAGTGTGCTTGAGACTAAACATCAACTTCAGTATTGCCAGAGAAAGGAATGAAACCCCTATTTTAGATTTCCTAATCCATTTTATTTTGGCACTCTAAGACAAGAAGGATGCCAAAATACATGACAGATTTCTGTGTCTCTGAATTTATTAGCTGCACTGCAAAGAAGTTTTACAGTCTTAGAAAATTTTTATATTTGATAGGAG
This sequence comes from Serilophus lunatus, assembly GCA_013399895.1. NCBI lineage: Eukaryota > Metazoa > Chordata > Aves > Passeriformes > Eurylaimidae > Serilophus > Serilophus lunatus. The sequence continues at coordinate 1,032,873 of VXBA01002045.1, forward strand.
ATAAACTATTGTCCCTAACTGAAATTAATGGAAATTTTGCCATTTCAGGCATAGTTTTGCTTGTCTAAGTAGTCTGATTCAACACATGGGGTGATCAAACTATTCAAGAAATAACTGCTTTATGCCTATTGTTAGTACAGTGAAGAAGCTATCTCTAGGATAGCTCTGGCATTTAGAGTGAAAAATTATAAGGAAGTACATTACTGGGAAGAAACTGCCAAGTTGGGGCAGACCTGTTTCTTGCCATGTCCCAGGATTTCATCAGTATCAGTAATCTTTGCTTTTGTTTCTTTCAGGGCCCTCCTGGTCCAAAAGGCGAGAAGGTGAGTTGATGTACGGATGGTTCTTACAAGATGAATGGAAATCCCTCCCAGCATGAACTAAAGAGATGTTTGTATTGGTGCAGTGTATTGTTAGATTATATAAGAGAGCTGGGTAGCACACAGATGCTGTGTTAAACCTATCATCTCATCTTTCCACTTTGCAGGGAGATCAAGGTGATCAGGGCCCTCGGGTAAGCATCTTAAAAAAAATGTTACACTTCCCCTTCGCTGAATAGGCAATTAGTCTTTAGTGCAAAACTAAATTAAATACACTGTCTGAGCTAATTATGCTTATTAGCTGCATTTACCCTGCATGTTGAAGTAAGTGTCTGCAGGAGAGATAGTGAATGGGAAGATTTGAGTAATGCAATAGTAATTCATTAAAATATGCAATTTCTGTTATGAGTGGAAGCAGGTTTCTCAGGGATTTTGCTCTGCTGTATAAAAGCTGGCTTTCCTAACCAAACTGTTTAGTTTCCCCAGCAGTGTGTTCACGCCATGCATGGGCTTTCACAGTGCAGAGGGCCAGTGGGTTTCTAATGAATGTACTTCTAGATTTCATGTAAAATGTACCTGATATTTACTGAATTTTTAAAAAAATATAATGTATGCATGTATTAGCTCTTTTTCCTGACTTGTATGTATTTAATATTTTTAATAATAAAAATATTATCACCTTGTAATTATATCCAGACAGTACAAACATGGTTGAGTTTAGGAAATATAAAGGTTCTTTTAATTTCCAAGTATCCATGATACAGGAGTGAAAGTTAAGACAGATTGGCTGTGCTAGTTCACTCTTCTTTACATCTGTGCTTCATTAGAAAATGCTTGGGTACATTGTTGGGATAACACAGTAACTCTCTTTGGTTACAATAACAGTATATTCCATGGATTATTTTTATCTATTAACTATGTTAAATATTTTGAATTTGCAACTTTATTTTATTCTACTATTTTGTTTTATATAATTTGATTTAATTGAATTTTACATTTTTCAGTCAGTAAGATTATGTAAAGTCACAATATGCTTTTACAGCTGATTTTGATGTCAGTGCTACCAGTGTTAACTACCAGGGCATCCTGTTATGCTTGGTGATATGACTGCACATTATAAACACAGTTTCCTAAGATCAAACAGCTTTAAATATTATTTTAGTTGAAATTCAATAAGAAGAATTTGAAAACTATTTAAAGAAACAAAAGAAAGTAGAGGGTAACAATGTGAGGAACATGCTTTTTTTTTCTGTGTATTTTTAACTAATACACAGACTAAAGGTTCTGAATAATTAAAAAATTTCCTTTTGATTTCTAAGCAAATTTGTTATCTCTCAGAGGCTGTGCTGGGCTGTATATTTTGGCCAGTTCTGTGCTCCAGAATTTCATGAGGAATGTGAGGTGAGAGAGGGGAGGAGAGGAGAGCAGAGCAGGGCCTGTGGCTTAGGAGAGGATGCTCCATTCAGATAGCAACAGTTGGAGGTCTGTGCGTAGGTACTTGCACTAAGTGGCCTTATGTTCAGAGAGATGTGTGTTCTTACATTCACATTCATAATTGTGACTTTAGATTGAAAAGAACGGGATAGCAAATTTGATGGAGGTACTGGAGAAGGATGCAGTAATAAATATGGAAGAGCAATGTTGTAAACAGTATTACATAGATGAACATAAGAATCTGAAATTACAGGTGTTGAAGTTTCCAAGGAAAGATCCAGAAGTTTGAACACATGAAGACAAATGAAGTGGTATCAATACAAGGGATTGCAGACATTCTGGCAAAAATGTAGAAGAGATGTAAGAACTGGAGACTGGTTTAGCATGCGTGGCTTTCAGTCTCTGGGCTGGAAGTGTTGGCAATAACCCATTAAGAAGTTGCAAGTTTGTTCAGTGTCATATTGCAGGTGGAACCTGCAAGGACTGCAGTGGGATGCCTGCTACGGAGAGACTGTTTTATCCACTTTGCCAAGATATAACCCCTTTACTGAAAAGCAGAATGGTTCCTTACTGAACCATATAAATCATGGTTATGGCTACTTTGTGGGTTTGGTAACTCAAGTGTAGATAAAAAGAAAATATGCAGCCTAAGGAATTCATATATAAGAACATCATAAAGTTGTATTTGCAGCAGCAGGTGGCAACTGAGACTTAATTCAGTTAGCAGTGGAGAGGAATAGGTGGTGAATAGCACTTTGTGGGCTGTCTCAAACTGCACCAATTGTTTAGACAATGTATATCATAGTAACACACCTCCTTTTTAAGTATATGGTTCTAACTTGGGTAATTTGACCAGTGTTTAAGGATAGGTTGGATGATGAACTTAGTGACATGATTTAGGTGGTTTTGATGGTTTAGATGATGGATTGGTGTTGGATAGGTTGTTAAGTTAGGTAAAAGGTTGGACTTGATGATCTCTCTGGTCTTTTCCAACCTTGTTAATTCTGTGTGTAATTCTCTGTGTGTTGTTGATCTTCCCTTTATCTATTTTGAATGTGTTCTAAGTAGCTTCTCCTTTTTTGGCTTGTGTATTTCACAAGTAGTAAGTACTGTGAAGCCTCTGACCATTTTATGTTTTATGGTACATCAGTTACCTCCTCTGATAACTGTCTTCAGGGTGAATCTGTTCAACTTGCTGTGCCAGGGGATTTACAATATAACATAATGAATGGAAATTTCTTGTGTCAGCCAGTCATGCACCAAATGAAACTAAACCCATTTAAACCTAGCTGATTACCTTTGCATATAGTTTTCCATTACTGCCTATGTAAAATAAATGGGTTTGGAAGTAATACCATACAGTATTATTTTCCAAAAATATTGTACCTGAAAGGAAATGAGGCATTACATTAAGACTTGGATTTGACAAGTTTTGCAGACAGATTGGATATAATATCTGAAAGTGGTGAAAATCGTAAATCTAATTCCTGCTTTACAGAAAAAGTGCCTAAAGGTTCTTTGCTTTTATATTTTTAGGTATTGGTTTGAAACAAGCATTTAGCTTAGCAAAGATCTTTATTGTTCCAAGTAATTTTTTATGACGGACATGCCAAAGTGACCCTTATTCTTTAGAAAATCTTTCTTTCTTCCAGGCATTTTAATTAGAAAGAGAAATCAAAATAAAATGTAAAGATTATCCACATCAAGATGAGACCTTAAACTTTTAAAATTCTGCTGAAAATAAGGAAAAACATTTGTGAAAACAGTTTGCAAGAAGCAAAGATGTTGTTTTCTGTCACAGCCAAGTTTTCACCTTGGGCCTTGAGATTTTTGATATATCCTTTCTGAAATAACTTCAAAACTGTAAAAATAGTAGTCAGTTCTCTTAAAAGTTGCTGTTCACAATCACTGGACATACAGAATATATGCTGAACTGCTTTGAAATTCAGGTTTTCTTGAAAGTATCTTTAATAAATTGATACACTAAGAACTCAATCCTGAAAATACCACCCAGAGATGGTATTTTTAGAATACCACCACTTGTATTTTTAGAATAATGTGGCTGGGATTTGGTGGGGTTTTGTAGAGAATCTGAGGATTTTTCATAAGTATTCAGAAGTAATCTGTGGTTCAGTCTCCTTCATCATTCAGACATGGCATAAGGGCTCTAGTTCATAATGCCATGTGGCTTAATCTGCCCATAGTTCCTGTAGAAAATGTGAGCCCAGACAACATTCCAGTAGTGTGAGTGATACTGAAATTCATACCCTGAATGTGAATTTGAGCAGCAAGTTAGTAGAGATTTTAGTCACACAAGATCACAGATAAGGTACCGATGGATGCATTCAGAAGTCCCGATCTTATTTGAAAAAAATTTCTTTTTTTATCCTTATGTATGTTTATATCATATCTCTAATTACTCTGAAGTTCTGGTTGACTAAACATTTAGGTCAAATGCAGAACTAGCTTTCCTCAATATCAGTGTAAGAAATGGTAATGTTAGGATATCTTTTGGATGCTCTTCTTTTTGCAGAGGGCATGTCTGTGGAGATTTGTTTTACTGTACTGAGCCATGACAAAATTAAAAATGATGGAGTTTAGCCTGTGGACAGTTAGAATAAATGCTGATGTCAGGCTACTGCTGAGTTCTAGTTGCTGTGCTCTACTCCATTTTTTTTTAAAAAAGCCTTTGAAAGTTTCATAATGGCAAGATTGCAAAGGAAGTATTACCCAAGTAGAGATTATACCTTTATAATAGAAGTAGGTCTTCAGAGGTGAATGTTTGGGAATGGAACAGCTAGTACTGAATATCTTACGGGATGCAGAGGGGAACATTGTAATCAGGATCATTAAAAGGCTCAGATACTTTATGCCTTCTTTACTTCAGTCTTCAACCGAAAGACTGGTTATCCTCAGGGCAAGCAGTCCCCTGAGCTGGTAGGCAAGGATAGGCAGCTGAATAAACCCCCCCCTCTAATCCAGGTGGAAGTAGTTAGACTTACTGTGCCACTTAGACACTCACAGGCCCATGGGGCCAATGGGATTCATCCGAGGGTACCGAGGGAGCTAGCAGAGGAGCTCGCCGAGCCACTGTGCAGCATTTAGCACCAGTCCTGATTAACCAGGGAGGTCCCAGGTGACTGGACGTTAGCCATGTGACACCCAGCTACAAGAATTGTCAGAAGGAGGATCTGGGGTGCTACAGGCCTGTCAGCCTGACCTCAGTGTCAGGGAAAAGTTGTGGAACTGATCATCTTGAATATAATCACATAGCACGTACGTGACAACCAGGGGATCAGGCCCAGACAGCACGTGTTTAAGAAAGGCAGGTCATACTTGGCCAACCTGATCTCCTTTTGTGAACAGATGACCCACCTAGTGAATGAGGGAAAGGCTGTGGATGTGTCTATCTGGACTTCAGTAAAGCCTTTGGTACTCACACCTTTCTTCTGGAGAAACTGGCAGCCCATGGCTTGAACAGGTGCACTCATTTTTGGATTAAAAATTGGCTAGGTGGCCAGGCCCAAAGCGTGGTGGTAAATCCAGCTGGCAGCTGGTTACTAGAGGGCTCAGTATTATGGCCAGTCCTGTTTAATGTCTTTATTGATGATTTGGATGAGGGGATTTTAGTTCGCACTAAGTTCTCAGCAACTAAGCTGGGCAGGAACGTTGGTCTGCTGGAGGGTAGGAAGGCTCTGCTGTGGGATCTGGACAGACTGGATTGATGGGCTGAGGCCAACAGTTTGAGATTCAACAAGGCCAAGCTTCTGTACTCGGGTAAAAACAAATGCGTGCAGCACTACAGGCATGGGGCAGAGTGACTGGAAAGGTTCCTGGTGGAAAAGGACCTGGGAGTGCTGGTCAGCAGGATCTGAACATGAGCCCAACCTTTGTGCCCAGGTGTCCAAGAAGGCCAAGGGCATGGTGGCTTGGATCAGAAATAGTGTTGCCAGCAGGGGCAGTGCACTGATTGTCCCTGTACACTCGCCATTGGTGAGATCAGATATTGAATCCTATGGTCAGCTTCACTACAAGAAAGACACTGAGGTGCTGGAGCATGTCCACAGAAGGAAAATGAAGCCAATGAAGCATCTAGAGAGTAAGTGCTGTGGGGAGCGTCTGAGGAAACTGGGTTTGTTCAGTCTGGAGTAGAGAAGGTGTAGGGAAGTGATCATTCTCTACAACTGCCTGAAAGGAGGTAGCCAAGTGGAGGTTGGCCCCGTCTCCCAGACAACTAATGACAGGACAAGAGGGCATAGCCTTAGGCTGCACCAGGGGAGCTTCAGTTTGGACATTAGGAAGTATTTTTTCATGGAAATGATGGCAAAGCATTGGAATGTGCTGCCCAGGGAGGTGATGGAGTCACCAACCCTGGAAATGTTCAAGAAATGGTTAGACATGGCACTGGGTGCTTTGCTTTAGTTGGCATGCTGGTGTTCGGTCAAAGGTTGGACTGGATGATCTTGGAGGTTTTTTCCAATTTTATGGTTTCTATGATTCTTAGTCTTCTATAATTCTTCTGTAAATGGTATAATAAATATCTTCTGTCCTTTAGTTCAGATACATGAGAGATTTCTTACTTATCAGGGCTAGAAATCATTAGCTAGCAGCTGCTTTTAAATTGGTTTTCATGTAGGTGAAATGAGAAACCAGAAGCCATACTTCAGTATTTACATAAAATTAGTTCTCCTTTTGGTATGTTTACGTAAATTTTCCTATTAGCTGTGCTGGCACAGAACTGATAATATCTCTGAAGTATCTTCAGCAGGAAAGATGAGGTTCTCCAAAGAAAGCAACTCAGAAGTTTATTTTATTGTGTTAACCTTTATTGATTTGAAGATTAAAAACATTCCTTGAGTCCTGTTATCCTGTTGGATAGGGATATAATGTCCTTTTCTATTTAACCCTTTCTCTGTTTATTTTTAATATATTTGATACCTATCTGTTGTCTAGTAGAGAGAAATCATTGTTTTTCAAGTTCTACTTGCAAAGTAGAACTTTGCCAGCAAGTTCTGTGCTGGCAAACTATTTCAAAATTACCTAATATCAACAGAAATAGTCATGGAGGTAGTCTCTTTTAAAGCCATCCTATTTTAGACTATGTGAAGGTGGTTTTGGTTGTTTGGTTGGTTTTTTATTGTTGGGTTTGTTTGGCGTTTTTAAGAAAGAAACAGGTTTGCTTTGCAAAATAGATAGTGGTATACAAATTAATCTGATTTCCCCCCCCCCTCACCAAAAGCAAAACTCTATTTTTGAAGGCATTGCTAACTGAAACAAATGTAGGTAAATCAGTGACAGTGTACGCTGATAGTTTTTGTCCTCATTCAACATCTTGTCAAAGTGAAAATATATAGTACTCAAGGCAAAAGTATTATGTTAATTAAATATAATTTTGCATAATTTAAACATATTCTATGAATTTCTTCTGCCCTTGATGGTATTAGATTATATCATACTAAAGTTTCTCTTAATTTCTTATATAAATACTGCTCACGAATTTTATTTGCCTTTATAGAAGGACTGTGTAGCTTATATTAGCAGAAATTAGTGTTGTTCCTAGCTTTTTCTTTTCTGATTTAATACTCATTAGTGTCATTTATATGACCATATTGTCAAAAGCTGCAGCAGAGCTGGTGATATAGTGATAGTATTCCCTCAAATTATATTTTTATGTATGTATAAAAGCATATTTTCTGGTTTACTGTGTGACACTAGAAACATCTAGCACATAGAGCGCTACTTTAATTTCATACTTTACCAGTATAACTACCCTGATAGTTTTTTCTTGTTATTGTCCTGTGTAAATCAAATTCTAGTTCAACTTGCCACTGTTTCAGACTATACTTTCAGTGTGCCACAACAAGAAGGTTAAAAAACCACTCATGCATGATTCCTTCTAGTAACATACCTGTCACCAAAGCGGTATCATTGAGAAAACTGCTATATATCTGGTTTAATGCAAATTTGTCTGTGAGTTTTTAATTTAACTTCTGAGACTTTGTTTCCTTATCTGCCAGAAGGCATAAAGGGTACTTATGTGCTCCATTCCGGGGACTAATTATCGGTTCCACTTCACTAGGATTGGGCTGTTGTGACTCTCCTGTTTTCCATTAAACTGAAAGTAGGGTAACGAATTGGAGCAAGGTAACTTGGAGCTCTGGAACTAGGAGAGATTAGGAAAGCACTCAGATGGTACTGCCTGCCAAGTTTGCCTAAAGCTTTGGGACATTCAGACTTGAGATGTGTCTCTTTTCAGAGTTCACAGGAGCATTCTTTTGGCTGGGAATGACTCTCCAGGGCCAAGCTATGCCTTTGATGTTCAGCTCCTGAAGTTCTCTTGGGGAATGCAGAACAGCTGTGACACTCCAGAGAGAGTGCCACATACCTGTTCCCAAGGGGGGGATGTTGTCTTTCCTGGTTTAAGAGCTAGACAGTGCATGTCTTCACTCACCAACAGTTGGTTTGCATCTTGCCCCTTTTTAGTAATGCCAGAAGAATGGTGAGGAAGGAAGTGTCTGTACATCCTGTTCCTTTTCCTAGAGCCCTCTCCTGTGACTGAGAGTACATCATGTAGTTGTTCTATCTCAAACTGCAGCTGTCATGCAAAAGTGCTGCAACATTGAACATTTGAGTTAGACCAGTTTGATCAAAAACAACTCTTAAAAATTTTATCCAGTCCCAATAAACATCATAGAAGAAACTTGAACTAATTACCTGCATCACATAATGGCAGCAGGAATAAAATTTGAAGGTAAACATAAGCCAGGTAGATTTTTTTTCTTTGAGAACCAACTGGGTTACAGGGAGAAGCAACCCATCTTGCAGTTAACTGGACGCCTATCACCACTTTTGCTGAGAGTAGTGTGGTTGCCTTCAGGAAAGACTTTTTGTTGGTCAGATGGTCGTTATTCATCACAACTCATAATTGAGTTGTGTGGAAAAGATATTGGCTTCACTGAAAATTCATCTAATAATAGGACTGAAGTAGAGAAGCGTTGGCTTTTTCTATTTTTATTCATTTTAAGTGCAGTGTCAGGTAGAGCTCGCTGTGAATACAGAGGTCATTATAGAAAATAATGCTTTTATAGCTGTTTGTTTGTGCTTAAACACTACCTTTTTAGTATTTTAATGCAAAATGTGAATCATTGCATAATATATTCAAAACTCTTTGCCGAATGTTTGCCTAAGTGAAAAGAAATCCCTGGATCCTTGTCTTGTTGTGGTGCACTGTTTTTGTTAGCAGATTTGCTGATGGAGAAATCAGCAGTTATGATAAAAGAGATTATATAAAAGAGCTCCTGCTGAGAGTCCATGGCAAGGTAGAGGGCTATACCAAACACTATATTCCCCGGGGCAGGTACAGTAATTAGCTGCAGGACTGGCACTCAGTCTGAGGGATTAATTAGAACTGGAGGTGGTGCTGGGGGGAGGCAAGGCAGCCATAAAGAGTGTCAGGATCACTCTGGCTTTAAGCCTGTGTGATTTGATGTGAAATAGCAGCAGCTGGCTGTAACCTTAGGAAGTGCAAGAGAACAGCAGGTGGTAATTCCTGTCTCATTTACTATGTCTTCACAGGAACATGCAAGCTTGAGTAGCTTGGGTTTATTGGCAGGTCAGAAGGAAAATACTAAGGAGGACTGTGACATTTACTATGCTAAGTAAATGCAATAGTCAAAATGGAGTGTATACAGCATGATGTAAAACCGGTAACACTGTTGCTTAATATTATTATACTTGACGTATGACAAGGTTACGGTCTCATAATATTGACCTCATGTAGACCAGTGGACAGAGCTGAGTGCTATGAAAAAATCTAAGACAGCTATTGAGAATTACATCTTTGAAGGCTGTGATGAATGTAACAGAGAATAATTTCATCTAAGCAAAAAATCAGACAGAGAGAATGATACGGTTTTCTCAGTACCTGTTGTATGGGAGCAAGTAGGCTTGAACTACTATACCCACCCAGGTGTACTGTGTAATGTGGTCACATGGCTGTTAGCTTCCACCAAGCATCGTGTTTTGCTTGGCATTTGGGCAAAAAATGCAGCGAGGCATGCAACAAACGTGCTAATTTAGAAATTGTAACCAGCTAGCATTTCAGGCTGAGCTTGAGTAGATGTCAGCAGAGGAATTTAGTAGACCAGTGGTCGCTGTTGATGACTGTAGTGTTTTGTATTCTGCTAGGGCCTCCCAGGGTGCAGAACAAGAACCCTTTCCATGTGCAGTTCAAGTATCAAACCAAATAAAGAGAAAATTGAGAAACTTTGACTCTGTTGTTGAGAACAGCTTTAGACAGAGAAAAAATAAAACAGATCTAGGGGATATTTGTGGCTATATTTATAGCAGGGTGACAGGAAAGGAAAAGAACTCATTTTGTGGGGAGGATAGCTCTTTTTATGCTTTTTTAGACGCTCATTGTGTGCCACATTATCTTTCATAAATGCCAGAAGATGCAATGCCTTCTAAAGCCTCCCACGCATGCAAAAACTATGGACCCTTTGTAGTTTTGTTGCTGGGTTCCATTTAGTATTCCCATGTTTCTGTCTCACTCCAAAGATATGTGTTGCTTATGGGAGGTGATCCAGGTCCAAACTGGCATTGCATGTATCTGACTGTTAGGTCTAAGATTATGACTGCTTTGGGCAAAGGAAAGAAAGCTTTGTCCTACTTGAGAACAAGCTGAAAGAAGTAACTAAGCTGAAGATGGAAAAATTTGTCACCTTTTCTCGTCTGTTGTTTATTTAGGGAAAAAACTGCAGAACTGATAGCTAGACTTGAACTCGCCTGTGTGGTCCTGGGAAGCACTGAGAATGGTGGGGCTGGACTGTGAAGTGCTGTATGTAAATGATTTTGTGTACAGCTACATGAAACTTTACAGTCTCAAGAAAAAAAAATCATGACAAATCAGTGTATTTTATTATTAAGCTCCTTTCTTAATTATTCTCAGTTCTATTTCATATTCAAGATTAAATAAATCAAAATTAATGAGTTTTGAGTTTCTAATTTTTAAAATGTCAAATTGAAAATATATGCTAATTAAGAGGTAAATGAAAATTACTGTGCTGTAATCCTAAAGGCTGATGAGTAAAATGAAGTTTTTAAAAGATTTTTTGTTTATCCTTTTTTTTTTTTAAATAAATGAGTATTATTGCTTGCTACTCAAATTTTACTTCTTTTGCAGGTTTTTTGTTTTTACTCATTTCCATTACATGGGTACTGTAGTTTTATCTAGAAGAGAAATGGACCATGAGCACAGCAGGGCTAATGAGTCACAGATGTAAACATCCTGGCACATTACTGTCTAATAACTTTTTTAACTTATATTCCATAATAAGATAAATGCAAATTTGATGCATCTGTTTCCTAAATGATGTAACATTCTGGTCTTAGCAGTGTCTCAAGAGTTTCATAATATGTTAGAAGTTCTAGCCTTTTTTGGTTTTGTTTTCTGTTTTATGTTCCTAAAGAGGAGATTTCAGGTCACTGATCAATGCAGTTAGCCACATCACAGTTCATCCAGATGAAGTGGGAAGGCTGGTAAAACTACACTGGCCTTTTGGGATCCACTTTCAGGGTCTCAGCTTTGTTGTCTCACAAATGTATATGAGGAATAAAGATGCTAAATGCAACTCAAAAATGATAGTGAAGGACATGTATGCATCTGAAAGTCACTTGACCTTTTTTTTGTAAAGACTGGTGCAGTCTTTGTGATCCAAAGTATCTCTGTTGAGAACAAAAGAAATATTTGCTGCATTAAAAGAATCTGCTGCAGGCTGCCCTGTCCTCTTGGTGCTGTCCACCAGGCCAGCTGGGCTGCAAAGAGCTTGTGCACTATGGCAACATGAGTTCACTAGCAGAAGCTTCACACAGGACTTCTCGGAAGGCCTGTTGTCCAGCAGCAAGAGCCAGACACAGCCAGACACACCTTTTGGAGATGTTAAGCTGCAATCCTGCAGCTGTATGCTCCAGGCCTCACAGGAGGGCTGTGCCACCGGCTCTACCTCATAGAGGTGGCACGTGGGAGTTACAGGTATATAGGAAGCTTTGAGGTATCTGGCTATATTTTGTTCTATCTTCCTCAGCCTAATGTCTCTCCACCGTTGAACAAGCCTCTGGTTCAGAAAGTGTGCTATGCTAAAGGCAAAGAGAGGGCTTAGGGATTTCCTTCTTTTTAGCAATTCGCTTCTCAACTTCATAAGGTTTCAGCTTTAGCAGCAGGTTTAATTCACATCCTACAAGTCAGTGTAAGAAAGGTGTTGAACTGAGAGCAGAATTAACCTCCTTGTATTGTTACAGCAGGTTGCAATTACCACATTCTTCCATTTTCATACCAGTACAGTACAAGTTCTGCACACATTAGTAGATTAGAATATGAGAAACCATATGTGACACACAGGGCTTGAGAGGAAAAAATTTGTCCTGGATGGGAAAATACTGCTGTTTATGTCTTGAAAACTTTGACCATGGCCATTATGGACTACCCAAGATCTAGCAGTGGATTTTCGTTCAGTGTTTATAGTAGTGTATGTGCTACCAGTTTATGTGCTGAATGTCATATGTTAAACAGAATGTGAAGAGCAGGATGTTAATTATGCAAAGCACTTCAAAGTATACTGTAACTGCTGTCAAGTTCTGCCACAATCTGGAGTCAAAGCTTTCTCCTTAGTTCTCTTGAAGTGCTGTAGTACATTTTAATTGAAAATGGCTCAGTCATCTGTTGGCTGATAGTTTTAACAACTGTCAAAGGATCCTAATAATTAATTGTAATTTTAAGGAAAGACACCTCTGTGGGATTGCTCCTTCTAAAATCTATTGATATTCCTGTTGTAGTGACTTGGGTCTGCAGTGTAGCGCAGACCTAACTGTTTCCCATATGACAGAGGCCGTTTCCTGTCAGTAGGCAGTGTGGGGTGTACTAAACATAGTGTTCGTTCTGTTTGTCTGTTGATAAATTGTCTCTGTGATGTTTGTGTTGTGCTGTTTTCGTACCATGTTATGCTGTGTCCCTAGGGTCTGCCAGGCTTCCCCACAGTCGCTGCTCTGCACAGTAATCAGATCCTCACTGTCAAGGTTTGTGGATGAAATGTACCTGTTCAGTCAGGTCTCTCTGTATCAGCATAAAAGTGCACATGAAAAATTGTTTTTAATGTGTAATACTAGTGGATCCTTATGGTAGACCTAAGTCAACCCCCTCACTGCCTTTGCATTAACATAACTACTACCCCTGATGCAGAGCATGGAATCAAATCTATAACTGTGTATGGTGTTACCCCTGGAAATGCCCACATTGCCCATGATCTTGCTCAGTATTTTATTTTCAGATGAGTTTCTTCTGTCATTCTACTTCCTTGAGGCATAAATAAGTGTGGAAAATGTCAGTGAACTCTATACTGGTTACATGTAGAGTCAGCTGTTTGTGTTAGATACTAGAGATTTAATCTGTGCATCTGTATTATTTCAACATGCATTTTCAAATTAAGCAGGAAGCAATCTGGTCAAGCTGGAACTCCAGTCCGTATTAAAATGATACCATTCTTCATGGCACAATATGCTGGTTAGAAAATCTGACTGAAAATTGAACTGGTGCTTTGTCTCTAGAAGCTTTGCTGAAAGAAAAACATATAAAAATGTTGATTTTTAGAACCTGGGTAATGAAAAAGTTAATACACATGAAGAATTGTCACATGAAATCGGAGGAGAAAAAAAGTTAAAACATGATTGTATATGACTAATTCATAAAGCAGTATGTTCTGTACATTAAAGGTAATTTTTTCCAAAATAAAATGCACAGTTTCTTTCAGGCAGAAGCACCAGTTTATATTATTTTAACTATTACAAATCTAATGAATATGTCTTTATTTCTTTCTCGGGCCTTCTGATGTCTATTCTTCAATTCTCTCATCTCTGATCTTCAACCTTTGACTTCACCTGCCTGATCAGATGGTGTTTCCTAAAATCAATCATGGGTTTCTCTCTGCTGATCAGCAGCTCATTAAACGCCGCCTCATTAAGGTAGTGCTTCATCTCACTGAAGTCTGGTTCTTCTTTAAATTCAATTTATTCTTTGCTATATCTTTTGTCAGATGCCTTCTTATAGCAGGTTGTTCATTTGAAAATATTTTGGAATGAAGCAACTGTTAGGGATATTAACAGTTAAAGGCTACAGGTGGCTGAAAGAAACTAAACCACCATTTTGGGGTGTCTTTTTTTTTCAAAGGGGAGAGTAATATGTTTTGACAACTCTCTTGAAAATTGACTTTTAGAAATTAATAGGTATAAATGAAGAGAGTTAGCTAATTGTCACTATAAAACAGCCTCCCAAAACAGATGGAAAATTATGTACAACTTTGTGGAAAAGCAGTTATTTTCCATGCTCTTTTTTTAAAATCTATCCATATACCATTCATGGGCTTGGAAAATTGCTGTGTAAACTGTATATTCTCAGATGTGACTTTTCTTTTTTGTCTCAGTATGCAAATCATGAAACAAACAGCTGCTTATTGAAAACAGTTACTTGCTCTGGAGAGCTAGATGATTAAAATATTGGAAGACTTACTACCCCAAGTTTTGGCTGTGGTAGGACAAGCAGTTTAGAATCTGAACCTTCTGCTCTGTGGCTGATGGCACCAGACAGATACAAACTGCTGGTCTTCAAGGCAAAGTAGTGTCTCTGACATAAGCAGTGAAGAAGCCGCTGTCCGGCTCATGGCAGCTTCTTCCAGCCTATCTTGCCCTCTTTCTGAGTACATTGTTGTCTTTGTTCTCTAAAGCAAACTTGTGATGAGTTTTTTGTTGATTTAGGGGGACCAAGGACAAGCTGGACCCCCTGGACCTCCAGGGCCACCAGGACCCAGGGGTCCCCCAGGAGATACTGGCAAAGATGGTCCTCGTGGGATGCCTGGCTTAACGGTGAGTTAGTCTGTTGCTGTCATGGTGTCCAAGTTTCTCTCAAGTGTGTGTCAGCTTAGTTCCAAAGATGTTTTCTGAGGTAAGATTGGCAAGTAAGACATGAGGAAGCTGAACCACAGGCAGATTCCATGGTGTACCTGAAGTCCCACACACAGAGAGCAAGTTCATATCAGGGCGAGAAGTAACACCGTGGTTCCTCACCTCCCACCTTTGATAGTTTCCCACACATTCTAAGGTTTCTCAGTTGCTCATTGGTGTTTAATAGCTGTTTGAGCAGAGTCTGCCTCTCTCCACAAGTAATAAATGTTTCTATTCAGACTTCAAGATAAAGCTGAATTTGAGACATCGTAGCATGGATAGGCTTGACATCTCACTTCCTAATGGTTTAACCTCAAAAATCGTGGAATAAAGTAATGAACTGTTAAATGCTGCCCAAAGTATGATGCAGTTTGGAGTTAGATTCTGTCATCTTTAAACAAGCAGAACAGCACCATTTTCTTTGGCTTACCTCCCATATTTCATTAGGACAAGCAGCAGAATTCAATCTATTGTGTATTGTTTGGTTTTGGCACTGGAGCAGTCCCATGCTTTTTAAACAGATGCGTAAAAACGTGACTTCTTTTTTTCTTTTTTTTTTTTTTTTTTTTTTTTAGCAAAGTATGTGTACGGGTTTGGCTTTATATTTTGTAGTCTCCTTAATTTTTATTCTTTCGGAAGAAGTATCTCTCTTTTCATCGTGAATGCCACTGTGTTATCAGTGTGGAAGTGGAACCTCATTCAGGAGGGAGACATGACAACTGAAATGGCACATGTACAGACGCACGCACACCTCCGCACCCATGATAAGTAGAGATCATGGCTGAGAAGACACATAGGGAACTAGCGAGGTGAGGACCAGCACTGGAAAGAGAAACTGATTTTCTGAACAAAAAGCATAGCTTGTTACATGAGGCCAGGACAGGAAGGCACTCAATTTCTCTGCAGTGCATTTTTAGGTAAAACCAAGAAAGAAAATATCTACACTCCCGTTCTGACCCTCTTTAGGCATTAACTGTAAAATATAATATAGCGTGATGCTAATAGTAGGATTCTACTAAAATTTCCAGTGAAAATCCAGCAAGACTTGGCAGTTCAACTCTCTAGTACTGTAGGGCTGCTGCTGTTGTTGTTTTGTTTTCTTTTCCACCACTGCCCTCATATGTTCTAGCTCTAGGTTATGAAACGATATTAAAAGTCTGTTGCTCTCGTTGTGATGCTCTACTTTTGACAATTTACTCATTTCTTGTAAATCCTGTGGCGTGTCAGGCTTTGGGCCTCTTCTGGGCCTCTCTTGTGTTCCTTTAATGTGGTTAAATTGATTGTGGTCAGGAGATTTGCTGCTGGTTTGATCTAGTGAGGGCAAGGCTGAAACAAGAATCCATTTCTGGCTGCAGCAAAAGCATTTTAATAATCCACATGCAGGAGGCTAGCAGAATCAGCTGGTGTTGCTTGTTACAACGTGACTGCATGTTGGTTGGGGTTTTGTGCTTTTTAGCAAAGGGATCATTAGTGTTTATCATAACAGGAAAGTCATGCATTTTATGCAATGAAGTCATTCCATTTTATAATAGTTCTGTAGTGATTTTGACTTTAGATGGCAAGAGAGAGTTTCTTTCATAGGTTTTAAGCTGTCGCTATCTTAAGCCCTGTAGCATTATGGAAAATCAGTTCATAATACTGCTTTAGAATCAGCTACAAACAAGCACTCAGGTGGAAACCATCCAGTTTGCTGACTTTTACTATCCTGCTCCTTGCTACTGTCCTGTACCCTCAGGTTAATGTTCCTGATCCTCAAAAGGACATCTGTAAAGGGAAAACTTAGTTAAGAGGTAAGGACAGCCTTGTATTTTTAAAAGACTTGCATGGACCTTTGAGCCAGAGAGCTGAAAACAATAGCTGCACTGTGTTACGAGCAGAGATGTTGCAGCATCACACTGTTACAGGAAGGTGTCCTTACAGTGACCAACCACCAGACATTTTCCCTTTTGCGGTATTAGACAAATCAGAGGCTTCTCTTCCAGCCTGTCCCTCTCAAACAAGAAGCTTTACAGTTGCCACAGCTATGAAATGATGTTTTGGCCCTTGCTTTCCCCCATGCCCGTACACCTGCTCTGTTTCCTGAGAAAGTCAAGGAGATGAGGTAGCAAGGTAGACAGAGCAACTCCAGAAGCCACTCTTACTTAGCAGGACTGAGGAGCAGCCTTTGTGTCCATACATCTCTATCTGTGTTATCACCACTTTGCAGCCCAGAAGTATGCATCCTATTACAGATGCAGCTTTTAGAGATGAGAATATGTTGGTTTCTTGGGCAGGAAATCTTTAATGCTAAGGAGATAGAAGTGTTTGGGAAATTGGGCCTATTGCCAGCAGAAAGAGCATGCTGAAAGGATTGTGCAGACTTCTCCTTAGCCTTTCTTTGGATGTCAGCAGAGGAACATGTTGAAACCAGAACACATTTGATTTCCTGATAGTGACACCTAAAATAGGTTCTTTCTCTTTGCATCACACAGACACCAGCATGAAGAATTTGAAACTTTAACATCTCCAAAAGGAAGTAAGACAAGAATGAAGGTTTTTTGCTGCTAAGAAGACAATAGAATGTGATAGAAACTCTTGAAATTATTTCATCATTTTTTCCCCTATACTTATTTTGATGCTCACATCAGGCTCTGTGATTGCTGCATATATAAGTTATCAAGGCTTCAGAGTGAGCTGAAAAGTCCAACAAGCATGGGTAATGAGCTGTCAGAAACCTGTGCCTATGTGGCTTCTTTCTCCTGGTGTCTTGGTGTGGTTGCAGATACTATGTGTTTGCTTCTGAATGCAATGCACACATACCCAGAGAAGCAGTTCTAGTTCTTTTCAGTTGCCCAGAACAATGGCATCAGAATGGTTCTCATCAATTTTATGACAGGCTTTCTTTTATGACAAAGCTGCTAAAGAAGACCCTGCAGCTGTGCTGATACAATAGCACATGGACTGCCCTATGCTCTGTTGGGTTTTCAATGGAGCGATCTATAAACCAGACCACTAAAATTATAGGAGCTCTGCTTTTATTTGGATGGATATTTTTAGCCTGGATTGTATGACTGATATGTTTTACTGTCTGTACAGAGAGATGTATGTGTTCCTATGGAAAGAAAGGGGAAAGATAGATTATGACTTTACATAAAGTTGAGCCCATAGAAAAAGAATACACTGGAAAAGTGATGGGTTACCATTTTAAAAGCAAATCCAGATATTTAACAGCTGAATAATGGCTTCAAAATACCAATATTCTTGGGTTTATGGAACATGGTAATTGACAATAGTAAGTTACGCCTGCTGAATGAGGTGATGGTACAGAGCAGTAATCTTGGAACATATAAACTGTGGGATTCAGCACATATGTGAAAATAACCTGTCCTGTGTCCTTTAGCACCATGGAATGGAATATTATGTGTAGAACCAAAGGACAGAGTCAGAACACCAATACATAGCTCTTGGCTTGAGAACTGTAACATTACATGATTGTGAAATAGTACTTTACTTCTTAAGATGTCAGTGATTTGGCCTACTAGATTAAAAAGCAAAATAGTAATACCTGTTTATGAATGAAGTTTTAAGATATTTTATTATTAGATATAAAACTGGATTCAAGATGTTGCTGAAATTATTCACTCTTCTTTTATTCTAAGGGTGAGCCAGGAAAACCAGGAGAACAAGGACTGACAGTAAGTACTCTTCCAGTTTGCTTAGAAAGTGTAATGGATACTTGACATATACCTTTTAAAATGTGAAATTCCAAAAAGCTTTATAGCTGTGTACTTCCTAACCTTTCTTTGTCTATTTGAGGCCTCATTTATGAAGAAAACATGAGAAAGACAACATCCTCTTCTTATATACAGTCACCTGCCACATAAGGCCAACTTCTTTAAGCTTGCAGAAGCAGAGGGAAATAAAAAAAATAAAGGGTATAGAAAAGCAAAAAGAATCAAGCCAGGTTTTCCGAGTTCCTGGCCACTTTTTAATGCTGTCTAGAAAGTTGAGCTATTTCCACCTTGAGACCACTGAGCAGCACAAGAACCATCTACTTCTTTTAAGGGCCAAAATACAAGCTGTCTCTGTGGCAATGGCTCTGGACTTTTGCCTGACACAACAGTGAAGACACAGCTCAGAATGTTCTTCTCTCTTGAGGTTTCAGGTTTTTCCTTCTGTGTGTTTTGAATACTTCCTATTCATTTGGAAGTAAGTTTAAGCTCCACTGGTTGTAAATCAGCTTTAGCCACAGGTTAAGGCATCATAAGTTTCTGCCTGTCACATATTCCCAGAACTGTGAAATATGCAATGTTTTTTCACCCTTAAGACTCTCTAAACACTAATGGTCATTCTTATTTTTATGAGAGATGACAGAATTGTAGCCTGTGGCATGTGGTTTTGCCTCCTAAATGCTTCTAAGGAGGAAGATTATATAGTCAGCAATCAGGGCAGATATGATTGCTATATGAACTTAAAAAGATTCCAACAGATGTGATGATATTGTGCCCTGACAGTTTGTAAGACATTTTGAATTTATAAAATCCAATATCTTTTGAAAGAAAAAACTAAGATTCTGAGACTTGGAAATATGTACTGTAATCAGGCAGTTAAAGGTCTGTACATTCTCATTTTGAAGTAAAGATTTAGCGAAATTAAATCAAAGCCTCCTAAAGACACTACCTAGTATTTTAGCATGCTTCAGGGATCTTTTTTATTCTGTTGTTTTGGCTCCTGAGGGCCTATGAAGAATACATGCACTAAGTAGAAAGGGAGTTTTTTTGGTTTGTTTTCAATTGTGTCTTCTTTCTATCCAGGACAAAATTTGCAGAGCCACAGGATCCTTGAAGGCTTTTAAAGCAAAAAATAATCCTTTTAGTCTCCATGTTCTGAAGGGTCCCACTGCTGTAACATAACCATCTAGGTGAAAGAACTAGAGAACTGCTCTGTTTCTCTAAATGCAGGTGTGTTCAAATAGGAAGAAAAGGTGTTTCAAAAATCAAATCAGCAAACCTGAGTTGGAGAAAGATCCCCG
The DNA here is from genome assembly GCA_013399895.1 of Serilophus lunatus. NCBI lineage: Eukaryota > Metazoa > Chordata > Aves > Passeriformes > Eurylaimidae > Serilophus > Serilophus lunatus. The sequence continues at coordinate 1,052,628 of VXBA01002045.1, forward strand.
ATTACATGAATATCCAACTCCAAATGCCTGCTTAGAAAGTCAGTCTGACAGCTGAAATGTTAGGTTGTGTATAGATCAAGTCTATAAAGAGCATCAGAATACTAGGGAGGTAATTAGTTCTTTTTATTCTTTTTTGTGCTTCTGACATACCCCTCATGCCAGAACAGATTTGCAGACTCTCTTCCCTGTGGAAAGTGCTGCAATTATTCAGGGACTATCTAGCTGCTTCTGACATCTTCCATCATGCATTTTATGAATTTCTGTGTTGGAAATTCAGACACTGCTGTGGGAATGGCTGATTTCCCAACAAGTGTACTGTAAGATTATATTGCTAGAGAAAATAGTTACAATATGCTGTGAGGAAAACAGGCCTCTCTCTACCTGAGATTCATTTTCTGCATTTTTCACGTAATATTTTTTCAAAGTGAATGAAAATTGAGATTTCTGTCCAGAGGATCTTCTAGGTTAAGAAATCCCTTTTTAATGACAGGCCTTTGTTTCACACCTAGAGTCTCAAGTCTGAGTTATCTTCTCGGTTTTTCTTTCTGATGAAATTGAAACGGTGAAGTTGATGGGTCCCATAAAGTACTACCAATCCTGATCTCCCAAACATCCCTACTTCCAAACATGTTGGAGCGTGCTGTGGTTTCCTAATTGCCCATATGTTCATAGCCCTTTCCAGTTAGAAGCAAGTACTATGCCATGTACTCTGATTTTTCCTTCAAGATGGAGGCAGGATACAGACAAGAAGAGTACCAGATGCTGTGAAACAATCCCTACAGTTAAAATGTACATGCTGCAAGTTGTGGAAGATGAAGGAAGGCTAGTTGTAGCCTCTCATCAGGTTTAAATCCTTTGGTGCTGTCCAAGTTAAGAAAAGCTGCAAGCCTGACCTCTGGGTTATAATAATGGGCACAAATGATTTTCCTCTTTCAAAAGCATTTTTAACACCTATATTTGTTAACATGCCTTGGTATTTCTAGATGAATATACATGTTACTGATGCAGCTGGCAAACTGTGAACCAACAGTGGTATATCTGGAAATTACTTTTCTCTTCTTAAAAGAAAAATTTCTTGAAGAGCACAAGATATAATAGCAGTATTAGATAATAGTGTTTTCCAGCTTGTTCCTTGGAGTGTACCACAAGCCTAATACACACACTGAGTAACTACACAAACCATGTGTGCCTTGGTTTACAGAAAGTCAAAATAATTTTTGTAATTTAGAATTCTGGGAACTTTCATGTTCTCCTTTCAATGAAGTAGGAAATCAGTGACTCTTGTGAAAAGATGTCAGTTTGCTTCAACTGAGAATCTGCTGCTATGTTCTTTGTTTTTAATGAACTGCTGTGTTAGTAAGGAAACAAAAATCACGTTTCAGGTGATGTTGTGAAAGAGGGCAGTAATAACTTTTCTCCCTTGCTGGCAGGAGAGGTTTGCTTGGATCACATGCAGAGAATGGCAGTGCTTAAGTTCTCTGACATGAGTTCTAGTTTGGCATGAGAGAGCTCAACCTTCAAGACAATTTCCAGTGTAAGAATTCATGTTTTGTGGCATGGTCGTGGAAGGATTTAGGAGCTGAGAGGTTCAGGTATTTCTTACATCGATCTCTCATTCTCTGTTGAAAACCTTTCCAGATTGTCAGTGCCAGTGTGCTTCTATTGTTCTTCTGTCCTTGCAGTTACGATGTTTGGGAGACTTCTTTGCAAGGGTTTTTTGGCTCTATATGTTACTGTGACAGGAAGAATCTGTTGTTTATTCGGTCCAAGAAATTTCAATTTCTTTTCAGGTGAGGTAGAGGCTTAGGTTTAAGTTACAAAGTTGTGCCTGCATGCCTCTTTAATGTCAGAAGGGAATATAAGAATGACTGATTAGTTGCAACTTGTATCTGGGTTCAGTGGCCCTTGAAAGCACTGCAGGTCTACTTTGTACAAGAGGTGAAGGTATCATTCCTCTGTGCAGAAAGGATTAAGAGAATTCAGAGGGAGGCCAAGCATTGGGGTGACCAAAGGGATTAAGTTTTGAAGTATTTTGTGGAACTAGTGAATTGTATGCAATGCAAGAGAGGCCAGAAATTTCCTTAGCTTTTCAAACTTTTTCAGTTAAAGTTGTGTCCTACATCTTATAATTCATCCATCTTCCCATGCCATTTGTCTACAATTCTTGGTGATGAAGACTCTTGAATACCATACAAGAGCTTTTCTATTCTTTCTTTTCACTTTCAGAGTGAATAATATATGAATTTGTGATTCCTTTCTATCCAAGAGCTGAGATTTCTGGTTGCAGATTACTTGTGAGAGCTTAAAGTCAGTGATGGAAAATACTAAATTGATGCCGATAGATCAACGTTTTCAGAATCATAAAAAGCAATAGGACAGAGGGTGTGCATGGGATGGTTTGTTTCTAATTTTCATGTGGGAGATTTTTGGATGCTTTTACGTTTAAAGTATTTTAAACCAGTCCATAATAATAAAACTTCAGAATACCAAAATCTGCAATGTTTTCAGCTCCTTTTTTCAGGAGTAAATTTAAACATGTTCAGCATATGAATCAACCATTTCTTGTCGCTCAAAGAAAACCTCCATGTATTATTTTATCCCCAAAAAATTGGCTTTAAAGACAGATAAGTAATTCTGCAGATGTTTTGCATGAACAAAACACTCCAGAATACCAGGGAACTCAGGTAAAGGTGTCTCTTTGCAAGAGAAATCTATACTATAATGATTAACCCAAATGCAAAATCCCTCTGCTTTAAGATATGTTGTCTTCCAAACTAGTACTTTTGTGCTTATACAGTCTTACTGGGCATCTGTTCAAGTAAATAAAATTTTATGTTACTGCTTTTACTAGTTGTTCAAAATAAGGATGTTCTTCCAAATGATATTGCCATTTTTGTGAAATACAGTGGAAAAGTGTAACTTTGCAGTCTGCAAAACTTCACATCTTTAAAATGAATTAATATTATTTTTTCTGTCTTAAGTTAAAATGAACAAAATGAACTCACAGGCATCAGGCAGAACTGTCTGGGAAGTACTGCTGTTTTCAATTCAGCCTTTCAGGCCAATGGTCAAGGCCAGACTCTCAGCTGTTGTGAATCTTCATAGCTCCTCTGGGAAGCTACTAATTGTGATTTTGTTTTCCATGGCCAGAGTTCTGTAGGCACCTTCTTTGTTAAGCATGTGGTAGCATGTTCATAGTAAATTTTATAAGGTGTTGTTCTTAAGCTGTTTAGCTGCAAAAGTTTATGAGAACTATCAGATGAAGTGGAAATTCTCAGCTTGTGCCTTTCACAGCAACTATTCTTTTTTTCCCCAATATAATTGCCTTAGACTTAACTTGCAGGAAATCTTAGAAAAGAGTAGTCTTTGGCATTTTGTAACCTCTGTAGTTCAGTAATGGCTGCCACAGCAATGGCTGAAAGAATGAAGATAAGGAGCTCTTCTTGAGCACTAAGTAATAGTTATTCTCAGTCTTCTCATCAGTTAAGGTACATAACATGGGAAGGTGACACTGCTTTATCGGAAGTTGTAAGAGGCTTTCCATCATAGCTAATCTGTTTTCTTAGCTGGTCATTCTTTTACCTAGGTGATTCATCAGTGCTAAAGCATTACACATTTCAATACTAGTACTCTAGAAAGTGCAATCTTCAACCATGGAGGTACGTATTTTCAGAATTACACAGTGTTCCTTATACACAAAAAAAATGGGATCAGTGGGTAGAACACAAGCTCCACTGAAATACAGTATGCAGTATGCACTGAAATGTTTTGTATGAAACCTGCGCTTCCTCTTCATATACATCTGCTAGTTCAAGTTTCCATCTTCAGTTCTTTATGCCATTAGACTGGTAAGAAATTGGTTTGTGGGAATAAGAAGGGATTATCCCCTATATTCAGCAGTAGTGCGGCCGCACCTCAAATCCTATGTTTAGTTCTGGGCCCCTCACTACAAGAAAGACATAGAAGCACTGGGGATTTCAGAGAAGGGTAGCGGAGCTGCTAAAGGGCCTGGAGCACAAGTCTTATGAGGAGCATCTGAGGGAGCAGGGACTGTATATCCTGGAGGAAATGATACTCAGGGTGGACCTTCTTATTGTCTACAACTACCTGAAAGGAGGTTGCAGCCACATGGATTTTAGTCTCTTCTCCAAGTAACATGAGGTGGGACAAGAGGAAACAGGCTCAAGTTTGGAAAAAATCTCTTCATGGAAAGGTTTGTCAAGCATTTGACCAAGCCGCCCAAGGAAGTGGTCAAATCACCAACCCTAGAGGTATTTAGAGGATGCATAGATGTGGCACTGAGGGACACAGTTCAGTGGTGGACTTGGCAATGTTATGTTAACAGCTGGGCTCAGTGATCTTAAAGGTCTTTCCAGTCTAAGTGATTCCATTATTCTATTCTAAGTGCTTAATGCAGCAAAAATCCCTGTTCTCAGGAACAGTCTTGGAACTTCTTTCGTTTCATAGAAATATAGATACAATACTTTCTACAGGCTTTCTAGTTACAAAGAGCTTTTACTTTGCATAGAAAGTATGGAAGTTAAAAAATTTCTTTTGCTTGTTTTGTTGGCTTTTGGTTGTGAGGTTGGTTTTTTTTGTTTTGTGGGGGTTTTTTTGTTTGTGAGGCTTTGGAATAAGAGATTTTGTACAACACTATTGCATTATTGTGACCTATTTTGCTGTATAACTTAATCAGTATACAAAAACACTGACTTTTTCATTATATTTGTGTTAGGCATTTTCATTTGGTGTTTGTGCTCACTGTCCATGATCTCTATCACCTTGTAAAACAAATCATTACTGCTGCCCCAGACCAGCAAATTGAAAATGCCCCAACTTTTTATGTCATATATTTCTTCAAATGTTAAGCAACTGAGTTTCTAGAAATGGAATACAAAAATATCTTGAAAGGTTTGCTGATTTATCACACCCTGAATTACTGCGCTTTGAAACTGTAACCTTAGCCTTTACAGGGTAGAATATTCTTGTTTTGAAGCTTACTAAAACACAAGGAACAGATTAAGCATAAAAGGAAAATATAATTGTAACATTAGAAAGGAGGTGTAGGAAGAATCTGGACTCAGAACTTTGTTCTGACTACATTTAGGTCAATCTTTTCAATTTGTTTGTTTTCGGTTTTTTAAACTTATTCTACATAGTTATTTGCCAAGGCCCAAATGGAGTGTCCATTCAATAATTTCTGTGATACAGAGACTTGACCAGATAGAGTCTCTGGAGATCTGTTGATTTCCAGAAATAGTAACTGAAGAATGGCATTCCTATTGGAAATACTTTTACCTTTTAAAAACACAATTGCAAAGAAGACTTTTATACATGTGTTTATCCTTGCTTACCCAGTTTTCCAACTGCTTAGGTATTATCAAATAATTTTCCATCTCCAAAGAAACATGATAGCAGTTAAATTTCTTTGGATGAACACACCTTCTTTTTTCAACCTTCTGACTGTGGAGGTATTTGAATGAGAACCTAATTTAATGAAGCCCTGCAATAACTTGTCATAGCTGCCTGATTAATTCACTCAATTACACATGATGACAAAGGGTTCTTCTCAACTCTTCATGATATCTGAAAGAGTGAGAACTATTTTTTATTTTCATAATACTCATTTGTCTTCCTATTCTGGACAATTCTTGCAACCAAAATTTTAATCACTCTCAGTTCAGTGTTCCTGGTGAATATGTGTCAATTTAAAGAAAAGCAGCACAATCTTCAAAAATGCTAAGCAGTCACTTCATCTGAACAGTTTTCTTGAACTTTCTTTGGAATTTTTTAAGCTCTGATGCTCTTTATTAAATGAGCTTTTAACATCAATTGCCACTGGTTTAGGAGTCAATTCTAAGCACCCCTACATTCCGGCAGCTTCCCATGAGAAGGCAAAAGAAAAATATTTGCTATCAACATAATTTTCATAGACTACTATGGCGTGATTTTTTGATAGATTATAGATATTTTTTTAATATATATATGTAGGTAGTTAGGAGTTGAAAGAATTCTATACCTCTTGTTTTAGAGGCTTCCTTTTAACTCCTTCATATACCCAGGTGATAGTGACAGGGACAAGTGACAATATGTTACATGTGGTAGTAGATTCAACCTCCAATTAGTGAAGATTACTGGATGTTTTTAATGGTTTTGGTCTCTGCAGAGCCAAGACTTTGGGCTTCAGGGTAATGAATTGGGGAGCAGTGGTGGCAGCTCTCTGCACTGGCTGCCTGGACCCAATGGCAGAAGAGCTGTCCAAAATGAAGTTTAGCCAAGTCTGCATTTGCAAAGCATGCCTTTGGTTGTACTGGAGCAAATGGCAGGGCTGAGCTATTACTGCAGCTGTTACGAAACACAGAACATTTCAGGGAAAACAGAAAAACAAAGCAGTGCAGGGAATTAGTTGGAATCTTTCAAGTCTTTCTTGCCTTCTGCTCCTGTCTCCAGACTTACATAGAGATTTTGCTTGCTGGTCTTACTGTTTGTTTAACACAGCAGTTCAGAATTATTGGGAGGGAGGGGCCCCACATGTTCAAATTGAATTTCTGATATAGATTCTTCTAAAGTTATCACTTATACCTCTGAAACTGAAGACTGAAGTCCTGGTTTTGTTTTGTGTTTTTTGGGGATTTTTTTTTGTTTGTTTGTAGGGGTTTTTTTGTTTCTTTTTTGGGTTTTTTTTGGGGGGGGGGATTGGTTTGTTGATTTTTGTTTGTTTGCCTTTGTGTTTTGGTTTTTGTGTGATTTTGTTAGTATGGTTTGATTTGATTTTATCCTTTCATGTTTTTCTCTTTCTCGCAGATTTTATTTGTTTATTTCTATCTCTTCAGTGTGGTTCTATTCCTTGCTCAGAGACTATAGGTAACTCATAGAATACAGGCACAATTCTAAATTTTTACACAAGTTGGTTTTGGTGGGGTTTTTTAATTAGTTTTCTGTTAGTAATTTAATTCCAAGTTTTCTGTTAAGTGGCTGCAGGCAGGCTTACGTGTTGAAGGGATGGGAGCTGTCAGTAGATGAACTGTTAAATTTTCCAGTGGCTTTGAGCTTCTTTCCCAATGCTAGGGAGCAGTGCTTTAAAGAAAAATTGTCTCTCTTCAGCTGTGATTTGCAATCTGAACGTTCTAAGGGTAAGAAGCACTTGTTATCCTATATAAATTCTGAAATGTATCCCTTCAGACAAGCTTGTATTTGCGATTGCTTTTCTGAGCATATAATTTCTGAAGGTAGCTGAAGGTACTGTTGAGGACTGTTCTTGACATCAAGTGGTATTGTAGCTCAGGGATGTGGGACACCAGAGCTGAGTAGTCTTACTTAGCAGAAAGGGAAAACTGTTAATTGCATAAAATATTTATATTTAAGTATCTTCTGCTTCTTTTCTCTGAGTGATTCATTTTAAAGGCACATATCAGTGGATGCAGCACGCAGAATTACCACCAGTGGAGCTTTTCCTTGTTAGCAGTTTAAACCTGCATTGGAGCAATGTTCCAACAAGCCCTGCATCTACCTGCAGTGGAGGATTCTGTTCAACTTCACAGCAGTTTAAGAAGAAAATCCACCCCCCATTCTGAAGCAGTGATCTTAGGGTTTTTCTGAATAATTACAGTTCTGAAATCAATTAACTGTTCTTATATTCTTTCTCACATCAGAAGGATTTGTATTCTTCAGTTATGACATTTTGCTTGTCACCCTCAAGGACTCAGAATTCACCTTGCTGGATATAGCACCAGCATCCATAATAGGAACGTGGGGAAAAAAGTGCATAAGAACTATGGTGGACATGGTTTGGCTGTTCCCAAAACAGACTGCCAAAGAGTCAAAGACATGGTTAGTTAATGTATTTTCTGGCTGCTTCCCCACTCCACTGTGACCACCTGGGTACTTCAGAGACACCAGATGAGAAATGGGTCCTATTAATATCAATGAGACTTTGACTCCTGTATGACATTAAGCAGTTAAGCTTTCCTGACTTGAAATATCTCTTCCTGCCTTCTCAGGTCATGGGGACAAAATGGTGGTTCTTTACTTCCCGAGAGCATTCTTAATTATTTCCAAAGTTAATTCTTAATGATTTTTCTCTTAACTTGCAAATGATGCCACAGAGTATAAAACACTGTCACGTGTGCTGATACCTAGAAAGTGATTTTGGGGTTTATACTTTTCTCTGTCTTAAACATTATTGTTTGCATAAACCTTATTTTTATGCTGCCAAGCAGATAGATTACTTTGGACACACCACTGGTTGTTTGCTGGTGTAAGAAAGAGAAAAAATACAGTCATCTTACTGCTGACAGGTTTGTCAGTACTAGAATAAACAGATGGCTTGGAAAAGATTAAAAGGGAGAAAATCTGAGTATTGCATTTAGTAGTCAGATCAGTTCCAAAAGTGAAGGAAAAAGTTTCATTGTGCCTTTTGAACTTAAAGTTATGCTTTTCCTGATGTATAAAATATCAGCTGGTTTCAGTCCAGCATCAGAATGCTTACACAATAAACCAGTCTTAATTGGTCATTTCAGTTTAAGTTGACTGGAGTTACAATGTTAATTGAATTGTTTTCCCTTTGCAGGGACCTCAGGGGCCTCCAGGACAAAAGGTATAGTATAACCTAACAATACTGTGGAAGTGATTATTCCTCCTGGTGCCAAATTGAAAGCAGAAAAGGTGAACGGGATTAGCTACTGTATACTGCATTGAATCAGTTTGTTTAAGTTCTGAATTTTGATTTTGCAAAACGCAGCCATATAACGTGAAACATCAGATTTCTCATTTCCCCCGTCATAGGAAGTTCCAGCAATGCAGAAGAGACTGTTTTCAATCTGTCTGCTTAACTTTCAGGTGAAAAGGTCACTATAATTTTCTTTTTCGTGCACTGATACGATTAGGAAACCAAAGTTAAAATGTTGTGAAAGGTGAGGAGATAAAGTTTCTGATTAAATGCATGTCCTTATTCATGTAGATCAGTGCCATATGACTAAAGAATTGACCAGCAGAAACAAAGGACATAGGTGTTGCTGATAAATGGTGCTTGGTTGGCAGTGTTCAGGTGGTCTGCTGGTGTCTTCCTGTTCCTATGGTAACCTGAGACCTGACTTCCTGGGAATGCTTTCAGCATTATTTACACTCATAAAAGCTGACTGGCTCAGTTTGATTGAGTGAGTTTAGGATTTATGGAATTACACCATTAAAATAGTTCCCAAAATATCAGCAAAAATAGCTAGTGAGTGGTATTTTCCAGCATCAGACCCACATACCACCCAAGCAGGTAATTTTCTAGTTGATTTTAAAAGGTTAAAAAGTTGTATGAAAGATACTTAACAAAACAAGCTTAATTTATATAAAGGAAAAAAAAAAATAAAAAAGGATGCCTCTGGTTTTCCTCTTCTCAGATAATGTTCTTTAGAGCAAAGATTTGCTTGCATCTGTTAAAAGGAAACTTTAACAAAGGAAAGAAAAACCTGTTGTATGTAAGAATGCAATCTCAAAGCATACAAATTGATGGAACTCTGGCAGCTGTGAGTTTGCACAGAGTTTGCAGGCTGCAGGAGAGGACTATCTCTCTTGTTTGGCCATGCAGGAATGTTGTATTTTAAAGCTGTACTAATGTCTAAGTTGCCATTGTAAAATTATACCTTGAGACTTGGGAAGGAGGATGTTTTGTGTGTACAGCATCAGCAAAACCCATGTGCTAAGAAGCTTTTGAATAGCTGATAAACTTTTACTTCTACTAGAATCAGCTTTATTTACTTTTTCTAACATCCTGTGTTTCTTAAGAAAAATCATCAGCTGTCATTGAGAGGAAGAACTGTTACAAATAGGATAATTTATTGAGGCTGATGGTTTAATGCCCTCCTGAGCTTTGCCTTCTAGTTTTCTGGAAAATTATACAAAGATATGAAAATGTTCACTGGGTCCTCTTTGGAGTGGATAAAAGTTATGACCATGCATCCAGCAAAAAGAGACAATAAGGTTCCCAAAGTGGAAGTTTGAGGAGAAAAGGGAGAGAATTCTGGGTCATAGAGGTATGCTAGGATGCAGTAAATTGTTTCTTACTGATTCAAAGCTCTATTACTAGCTGTTGGAGAACCTCATGAGAACCTTTTGAGATCCTCATGAGTTGCTGCTTTTTCTTGTTTCACAGAATTTCCCAACTCTGTTCATTGACAGACATGTGCTTCTGTTTTCAATGCATTCCCTTTGGGTGTTGGTGCCCTTTGACTAAACCATTTCTAGTGAAACCTGTATCCAATAAGAATAGAGGGAGAAATGCCATGGACCAGTTCTTTCAGTTTCCTTGCTGAACAGCACCATTTTTATATAAAAAGAGAAGAATGCTGTGTAAGCCCATGCAGTTTAGCTGTTTTCTTTATGTGTCATGTTCTCACTGAACTTCCATACCAAGTCACACCACCACATCCTTCAAAAAAACTGTCCATCACAGAGGAATTTACAGTGTGAGAGCCTTGTAAGCAAGATCCCTCCAATGCTATAAGTCAATTTTAATTGTTTTTTCCTTCTTTGTTAATTGCATTTGGCCTGTGTTGACTTTTAAATTTTGATTCCAGTAATACTGTTGCAATTTAAATATGTATCTGTAACTTGCACTGTCAGGCTGAATCACTGCAGTTTATCTCTTAAAAGCCTTAGGACAGATTAGCTACCAGTTATTGAGCTTGAAGCCTCCCTCCAGAAGCATTAATAATTTTGTTCAATTGCATAGGATCAGGTCTCAAAATTTATTGAGACCATAAAATGGAGTTGCGTTTTAATTCTTACATTTCTTATGAAGCATCCACAAAGCAACCATCAGCTTGAAGCTTTTTTCTGGTAGAAGTCATAAAGTCATTAAAACGTACAACATGGGAGTATAGTAGAAAATCTCAACTGCAAAGAATGCTTAGCTTGGATAAAAATGAGTTTTTGAAAAATTTATTGCAGCCACCACAGACAAACATTCACCATTATTTCTAAGTACTGTATTAAGAGATTAAATATTTCGTTACCTATTTGACTTACTAAACACTGACGTCTCTTTCCCTCCAGGGTTCCATTGGAGTACCTGGTGTTCCAGGGAGAGATGGACAAGTGGTGAGTTCTCTGCTGTCAGCACTGCCATTATTTACCTAGTGGATTAAAGCAGTTTTGGTCTTGTTCACATGGGCAATATGCAACCTGAAAGTCTGATGGTCAAATTTGATGATGACTGGTAGGTTCCAGGAAGAAGTGCATCTTAGTAATGTGTTACTTTTGACAGCATATTTACAAACTAAGGGTTTTTTACTTTTGGTTAACTCAGTCCCATGATGCAAACACTTAGGTTGATATTGAGTATTTATACAGCACCGATACATTGTCAATGCAACCTATAAGTAGAGAATAGAAAGAAACTGGAAACACAGATGGAGAATAATGTGAAATTGAATTTTGGAGACAAAAATACAGAGAAATACAAATGGGAGGAAATGCTAACTCAGACAAGTCAATGTCATCTCTTAATGGCATCACAAAGTAAATTCATTGTTCAGAACAGTCCTCTATAAGGGCAGATCACAATAAAGGAGCAGGGCTGCTTTCACTGCATTGCTAATGTTTCTTGGCAAATCTGAGTGATTAAGTTTAAATAATATCCCTCCCTGACTGAAAACAGTATTATCCATCTATTGTTCTCACAAGCACTAATATTCATAGTGAGCTTCAAAAGCACTGGCAGGGGATACCAAAAAAAAAAAAATGTTGGTATATATATATTCAACAGGTTTAAGCAGCAATAGATGGTAGTGTATAAGGATTGTATTAGACAATCCTCTCTTCTGCCTCCCTCACCAACAGCACTAGAAATAAAAGTGCTAAGATGTTTCAAATAATTTACTTTTAATTCTTCTTTCCTATTAAAAAAAAAAGATGTATTGTTTCTAATAGCATGATACATACTATTAGACTTGTGTTTCGATGGTGGTTATAAGAAACGATATAATAATCAGTTATTTCACTTTAGTGATATCATTTTATTTTTAAACTATTCAGAATATTTTGACTAATGTGAAACAACAAAATAAAAAGTATTTAGAATTAAGAAAATATCATACAATAATTTATGAGAAAATAATATGAAACAAATTTACATTATGACCTCAGATTTTCTCTTTCACAGTTTATAGCTATATTCAATTGCAACGTGAATGGTAGACAGTGCTAACCATTCAGATGCTGTTGCTGCACATGGTTCAAGTATTTTTTGTGGCCAAAGTCTAGTGAAGATGCAGTTTGTAGCATGATTTTCTTTGGCTGTGCAGGAAAATGTAAGATAGGTAGGTAAGATAGATGTAAGATATTAGATAGGGTGAAGTGAATAGAACAGAACTGATGATTGAAGAGCTTTATTTTTACTGCAAGTCACACAAACTCTATCCAGAATTCTTTACTCAGATGAGCACAAAAAATGGATGTTGATGATATGTGTCAAATGTGCAATCAATATGTCATTTTGGGAGACATGGAATTTTTTTAAGCTGTATGGCAAGGCTGTTGTATGTCCATTTTTAGGAGTCCACATAGGCTTTCCTGCAGTTATGCTTCAAGGGTAAGAAAAGAAATATGCAATTGCACATTATGGGAAGATGCAAACTCACCTTTGTATGTTGATTATTGACTTTAAATTGGGCTTTAAAAACAACTCCTCACATTTTCAATTTATGGGTTTGTGTTTATTTGATCTACTTCAACATTCACTGCATCTAAAATGTTGAAGACATTTTTAAATTATTACCACTTCGTTAAAAATGTCAGTGTGTTCTTAGTGTAGCTGGACTATTTTATGTTTGACCTTTAAGAAAAAAAAATTACTGAAGTAAAACCTAGGTACTAGGACAGAAGCCATACAGATAAAAATAAATTGCTGTTACATTCTTTAGTTTGATAACTCAACTTGATGCCATAAAGCCTCAGATAAAAAATTGGAAAACACAGAGCGAAGGGGAGAAGCAGCTTTACTGGTCAAAGGCTGATGATTCAAAGAGAAAAATCGTAACAATCTTCCCATTTTTATAACATTTTGAGCAGCCCTCCCCCATACTATCTAATTAAAGTCCCTCTTACTTCTATGTTACCCCAACTTCCAACAGAATTGTCCCTTATTACTTAAGCCCACCTATGTCCAGCCCCTAGTAGGCCTGGAAGTCTATGTTTTGTCTTGTACCCCACTTATCTACACACAAGAATGCAAACACACAGGAACACAAGGTCTTCTAGCCCTTAATATTCCAAGTTATCCAGCTACCTAGCAAAACTCTAAAATATTAAACATACCCCTTAAGGCATCAAACTGTTGGTTGATATTGACTAGAAAACACTTCCTTATGTGCAGAAATTATTTTTTTATCCTATAATACTAAGCAGATGAAAGTTGTTTCTATCTCTTTTAGCAAATAGATTAAAAAATTCTGTTAGCTTGGAAACAGAGGTAGAAATAAAGTTAAACTGAAGAAGTGTTTGTCTAAAGTTAGAAAGTATAATGCAGCCTAGGATTTCTGTGTTAATATTTTGCTTCCAAAAGGCCAATTCTTCCCATTTCTTTGGAAAAAACAGATTATCAGTGCAGTGTGACACACAAGATACTGTTCAATGAAGACCAGAGTAGTACTTTCAAGAGTTAGGCTGTACTATGAGCCAGATGCTGGCACTCCTGGCTTTACTCATGCAGATGCATGTTGATTTGCACAATAGTTGAATCCAGCTTGAATGTGTGATGCAAGTCATCCTCTTTTTAGAAGGTACAAAGTAAAAGACTTTACAAAAGCCTTACTGTCTTGTCTGCCTTTTAATCAGTCAGCTTACACTGTCAAACAGCAGCATCTGAAGTGCACTATGTTCCAAATGAATATTTTTTCCTTAGTTTAAAGTTAAATGTCAGTGTCAAGCACATGCTTAAAATTAAGTGCGTGAATGCTTGTCTCATCTGCACAATGAAACATTTTTCTGCCACTGAATGTCAGGAGTGAATTAGCTTTGCTTTCTCCTTGAGCTGGTGAGCAATAGAAAGTTAGGTCATCTCTATCTTCTACATTTCTTTGTAATTTTCCTTTCCCTTCACCTCTTTTTTAATCGAAATAGTAGATTATGGGAGATGATTGACAAGTCTGTCCAATAGGTCTGGGAATGAGATCATAAATTCTGAGTGCACTTAGAACAGTTTTCTAATCCCTTGACATATGAACCACTTCTTTCAGACAATCTCTAGATATTAGAGTAAGTGTAATTTTACACAACCCACGTGTTTTTGCAGGACTGTTTACTTGGCGATTTTTCTTGTATTCAGAGGAGCAAAACCATTGCTGTAAAACTTCACACATTTTTTTCTTTTAGGCCAAACCCAGTGAAACATTACAGGTAGTCTGGTAAGGGCATTCACATTTGTGAAACTATTGTCAGTTTGTCTTGTTGAGAACAGTAACTGGAAAGGAGCTGCCTAATAATACCTGTAGCTGGAGAGTATTGTTCCTGGGATGGACCGAAACCTTCTGAGATAGCAAGGAGAGTCTTTCTGAACGCTGCCTTTCCTTTCTAGATTGTTGTGAAATCCACCTTAGCAGGTTGCTTTCTGGCAAAATGCTATGGCAGATAAACTTCCTTTTCTCCATCCTTGGCAAGAGGTCCTCAGGCACTTGGACAGTACAAAAAAGTATTAGTCCTGCATGGAGATACGAGTTTGCAGTGATCTAGGGGTATCAGATCCCTACATTAATCATGCTGAAAAAGCTACAAAGGGGTTATTGGAAAGTTCAACTGTGTAAGTATAGAATATATATTCTGGTGTTGCTAAGTGGTACTGATTTGATAAGGACTCTCATAGACTGCAGCAACAGCGCAAGGGGAAAAGCTGAGGTTCCCTGAGACAGGATTTCATTTGGCCTTAAGGAACTCAGTTTCTGGAGTCTCTGCAATTCTCTGTTATAAATAGGAGTTTGTATGGAGTGCATAAACTCCTTACTATACTTCCATATACTTTTTCTTAGGTAGTACTTGATATTTTGGTAATAATTTTTCTTTTTAATTGAGTACGAAATTTGTTGGATAGATGCTTTCATTTTGAATTCTTTCAGTAGATTTACAATAGAAGTTTGATAAGCTTCAGAAGAATTTTCCTCCTCATCAGTAGATTCAGAATCTGGATATGCATATTTCTTATTGCTTTCTTCATGCTTCTTATTCCTCTAATTTACATGTATTTCCCTATTACTGTGAACAGTACTATGTAGGGAACACATTTTCAAGGTAGCAATATAACATTTCTTTAGAGAAGTGAGGCAGGGTATAAATGTACTAACTTTTTTTTTTCAAATAAAGAAAGAAACATCATAAATGTAGTTCACAAATTCTCAGGCAGGTTTGCAGGCCAGCTGAGTCTTGTTGAAGAGCCTTTCCACTTAATTTCAGCTGGTGAGTGGGCCAGGAGAGATTTCTAGTCTTAAACAAACAATTTTAACTTACTTTTGAGGGGGACAAAAAATAAGTTGAAAGGAAGTAATTTAACACTGGTTTGAAATGGAAATCATAGTAACATGTCTGAGAAACCACTTTTTTACCCTTTATCCTCATATTTTAGAGTAAAATTAGACTGGATTAGGTTTGGGGCCTCATGTTTCCTTATCCTTAAATTGATTACATTCTAGTGACTGAAAAACATAGCAATACTGACAGCCTTTCTTTTCAGTGTGAGATGGATATCAACCAGCTGGTGTAGACAGAGTTATGCATCTCACCAAAACAAAATGTATTTCAGAACAGCAGCCTCATGGCTATTTTTCTGTTACAAAGAAGAAAATCTGGGGCCTCCAGCCATGTTATTTTTAGCTGATTAATTCTGGATATTGTCCTCCAGGACACAAAGCACTCCAGTAAGGAGAA
Source organism: Serilophus lunatus (assembly GCA_013399895.1). Classification (NCBI taxonomy): domain Eukaryota; kingdom Metazoa; phylum Chordata; class Aves; order Passeriformes; family Eurylaimidae; genus Serilophus; species Serilophus lunatus. Next base: position 1,068,531 of record VXBA01002045.1, read on the forward strand.
GCATGCTTTCAACTGCCTTAACTCCTGTGATATGGGCTCTAGTGGGTGATACATTTTCAGACTTTCTGAAATAGATTTTACAAGTTCATATTGACAGATTTTTTCATATTACCAGCAGACCCCAAGCAGTGCTCTACACTTTTGAGAACTCATCAGTGCTTCAGTGTAAGCATTAACACTGCCTCACCACAAAAATATCTGAGGAAACTATTACACCTATTTATTGAGCAGGGTGCTGAAGGGGTGTTCTTTGCCCAAATACAGGAAAGACAGAGACAGTCGGTCAATGTTAATACCGTTATACAATTAACACAGGCTCAAGAGTGTCAGGAACCAAGGAGTTCTGGTGTGCTGTCCAAAGGAATATCCTTCTGATTTTTCTTTGAATTATCTGAAAATCCAGAGTTGAGTGGCTGGATTGAATACATTGTTGGGATGTAAGCATTTTATTTGCCTTGATAATAGATATCAACTAGAAGAAAAAGACTAATACTTCTGACACTTAAAGCACTTTGTTGAAGCCATTTCTAGAAATTATCAGAACGTTTGGATTTGCTCATGATGAGCCAAACTCATTCAGTTGTGCCTCAACATTGCAGTTTGCTGATGGAAGTGTCTTCTTTCTAATTCATTGCAGTAGTGACAGTAACTTAGTTTGTTAAAGTGCTGCTATTTTTGAGGAATCAGGGCCTATCAGGGCATTTGGGGTTAACATGTGGAACTGTGAATGTGAGCTCCCCATCCAGAGGTTTGCTTGTGAAACACGTTAAAGATGTTACTGACAGTAAACAAACATCACAACATACCTGTTTGAAAATGCACCGTCATTTTTCCACTGATGAAGACCTTGAAATTTCTCTGTAGCATACAAACAACAGCAAAACAATCCCACTGTGTCTGCAGCATACTTCTGTGTAAGCTGTCATCAACTAAATTACTGGAACACTTCCACACCTGCAGAGTTAAGCTGATCGATTTTGGGTAAGCGAATTGCTAATAGAACATTTGCTGGAAATTTTTATTTCCACCAAACTGAGACCATTTGTGAATTCAGCAAATTGTATCTGAAAAAAATTGACTGCTGGTAGTGAATAACTGGGGACTTCAGGGTCTCTAAGAGTTCTAGAGGCAGTGTCTTTTTCTGCAGTAGATAAGAGACTAGAGAATTACCTTCTAGTGCTGCATAGTTTTTACATGAAATTTGAGTAACAGAAGCTTTTCTAGCATTTTCTAATGTTTTATACTCTGTTTGTGAAGTGAGTCATGTAATGAAAATAGAACTCTTCTTTTGAGATTGGTCCAATTACAAAAAGTCAAGAGAAAATAACAGTATTTCTAAGGCAATATTTGCATGTTCACCAGTTTGGGGCATGACATTCAAGTGTGAGGTAGTTGTGTTACTGCTTTGGTACAGCAAAACCTTGGTAGACAGTATATTCAGATAAGATGGTTCTGGTATCACAGCATCCTAATAAGCTATTTCTCTTTTGCCTCAGATGCACATTGCTGAGGCAGTATTTGAAAATCTCAGTGCCAGTAGGGAGAATTTTATTTTTATTATGGTATATCATGTTAGTCCCACACAGTGTTCATTGCACAGCTTTCTGTGGTGTTGTCTAGCTGAGAATAAAAATGCAGAAGGGCAGAAAGGGCTAGTAACAATTCCTTTAAACTGAGTACTGAGACATTTCACACCTCCCCACAGCGTCTTCTTCACAGTCCATCCTTCTCAGGGAGAAGTTCCAAAGGGATTGTCTGAGGCTGTCTTCACACAATATCTCTGGGTCTTGCATCTTTTTCTTGTATGAGGGTACAGTTCAGACCCCATTACATTTTTAATTAGGATCATATGCTGTGTTTTATTGTAACTGCAAAGTTGTAGAACATGGTTGCAGTCACTCTGTTCCTTAGTGATAATTTCTCAGGAGTTCATGACTGGAGAAAGACAAATGATGAACATCTAAATGAACATCAGACTGGCAAGCGATGAACATCAGATGTATTATAGACAAAATTACTCTTTAAATGGGAAAAAACCACTGTTAAGGCCATTCCTGGAGTACTGCGTCCATCTGTGGACTCCTCAGTATGAGAGAGACATGGACATACTGGGTAGAATCTAATGAAGGGCCTCAAAGATGAGCAAAGGAGCTGCAAGTATGTCTCCTGTGAGGAAAGGGTGAGAAAGCTGAAACTGTTCAGCCTGGAGAAGAGGCTCAGGAGAAAACCTCGTCACCTGAAGGGAAGGTGCAAAAGAAGGTGGGCCAAATGCTTTTCAGTGATGTGCAATGACAAAACCAGAGGTAATGGGCACAAACTGAAACACTGTTCCCTCTGAACAGCAGGAAACACTTCTTTTTACTCTGAAGGTGACTGGGCACTGATACAGGTTGCCTGTGAAGGCTGTAGACTCTTCATCCTTGGAGATGCTTAAAAGACATCTGGATGTGATCCTGGGCATGCTGCTCTATGTTACCCTACTTGAGCAGGGAGAATTGGACCAGATGATCTTTAGAAGTGCCTTCTAACCTCAACCATTCTGTGAAAGAAAAAAAGAAATATGCTGGCTCAATTTGAAAGCTAGATGATGTGCAGAAGACAATTGTTTCTGCAGCCTAACACCTTTGCTGTCAGTACTTTTAAAAAGAGACTGCAGTAGGAGTTGGGAAAGACATTACCCCTGGCATGGTGAATGTGAAAAACATGTGACATTAAGGACCTAGTTTTATAGTCTCTGTAATTTTATCAAGTTGAAAGGCCATCTGATTTAAATTATTGCAGCAGATGATGTTGAATGTCTAGTTTTCCCTTAAATACATCACTTCTTGAAGAGCAGCGGAATCGTTGTCATCCTTTTCAAGGTCAGCTATGCTTTTTGTGCATCTCCAAAGCATTAACCTGTGGGGCTGAAGCATACTCATACAGCATTCTACATTCCAGTTTTACTTATACAGCATTTTGCATTTCGATTTAAATATATATATTATATATATATTTTTATATAAATATGTAACTAAATGGAAGGAAAGTAATTAACTATACTTCCTAACAGAATTTAATGCAGTATTTTCATTCCAAGAATCAAAATCATTTTTGGGGACCAACATTGCTAAAATAAAACAGTATTTTAGTGTCTAGCAAGGCAAGAGCTATCAGTCTACTCATCTTCTAAAGTTAAGTGCTATTTTGCTTCATAACTACTTACGGGATTTCTTAATCAATGAGAAGAGGTCTCTCAAGGCCTTGCTCTTCTTTGCATTTGGGAGGCGTTGGGGTTTTTTTGTAGTTTTGGTTTGTTGTTTGTTTGGGGTTTTTATGTTAAGGTTTGTTGAAATTGTAAAAATACCTACACATAAAGCCAGACTGTCATGCCTACAAGACATGAGCGTGAAAAAGGGATGCTTCTTGGCATGTAGCCTGTTTTGCTGAAGACTAGGAATGTTCACCAGAGCTAAGTTTATGTGCTGTACATTTTTATTTCAGCTTATTACTCCCTTTTATTCCTCGTATGGACAAGAAAACAGAGTTCCAAAATATGAAAAGGAATATTGTAGGTGTGACAGAAAATTACTTTAGCTTCTATTTGTCTAAACATTAGAAACAAAATGACAATCACTTCAAAAACATAAAGCCATGTCCTTCTGGGTTTACCTTCAGTCTTTCCCATTCCCAGAGCTAATTTCTACAGTTGTGATACCTCTGACTAGTACTTTCAGTGCTATAAGTGTAGTGTTGAATGTAGTAAAGTCACATATAGGTCAGAAAAGAGACTGTGGGTATGAATAAGAATTTACTATTACTAGGTGACAGCCTGAGAATCTCACTTTTCTGAAGGAGATAATTGTTTTGTTCTAGTTTTGCAGTCTCCATTTTGTCACAGTAGAAGCCCTCTATATTCATAGTGCTGATATGTAAACCTGAGAAGAAAGCGCTGGCATAGAACTTCAACCCTTTGAATGGAAATTTAAGTGTCAGCCGACAGCAGCTGTCTGAAGATGAAGGGGGCAGAAACAAACTTATCCAGGGCATGGGTATGAGGAGAAACAAGTGTATATTCATTGGTCCTTTCTGCTTCATTTTGTCAACTGGCAGTTTTCTTCAAGAGGTTTTTAGGTCAATCCTTTAGGACGCTTACACCTAATCTCCAACAGCTTCAAATCCTGACCACTCATATATCAAACGCCTGTGCCACTTCATCAGCCTCACAGCTACTGTAGTACAAAGGAGCCTTGAAAAAAGGGCTCACACAAATGGCTACTTAATTCCCTCTGAGCTTAATGGTACCTAACATTTTTTCTCTAGTTTGGAAAATACTTCACTAGAGTTTTGCTAGATTGAAGGTTTTGGTTTGTTTCTGGAAACAACTCTTGATAAAATTAAAATTTCCTTAATGATACAATGGAAAACTTGCTTTCACAGAGAATCAGATTATAATTTAAACTGACTGTGGAAGTAAGAAAGAGTTAAGTCCTTTCTTTATAGAGGGCTTTTGTAGAGGTTTAGAAAATACATGTTGTTGCATTTGAAAAAGCCTTTATCGTAACTTCTCTGTAGCTTTTGAGTAGAGGATTGATTCATCAATTGTACCAAAATTGAATATTGTATGAAAGTTTTCACTGAGTTTCTGATACAAATGACTGTTTCTAATTTATGTTGTATTATTATATTTAACTTTTCCACATTTTTATACATTTAGATAGCTAAGTAAGGGCTTATAGAAGAACTTAATTGCAGGCTTCTTCTGATTTTTTTTTTGGCTGTTACTTTAATGTGCTTTGCCATGCCTGAAGTGTGATGCACTTGCGTGCATGAGGGTTACCAAAGAAGACAAGTATTTCTTGTCAAACTGAGACATAAATCTGGAGAGAGTTTTACATAATCAGCCATAAGCCCTAGTTGTTTTACAATAAAGTCTAACCATTGTGTTATTATTTTATCTAAAATAAACGTGTTTTTCTCATAAATCTGGGATATAAACACTAAGAAATGTCTTTTAGGTTTTTGTTTTCTTTTTTCTTCTTTGCTTCTTTTTTACTATCTGTTTTTAAATTTGGAGGAAAAAAGATTGAAAATAATTTTTATTTGTTGATTGACTTCTGAAAATCATCTATGAACTGCAAAAGAATAATATACTATCCATTAAACACACACAAACTTGGGAACACTGATGTAATGCTGAAAAATTTTAAATCTTTTAAAACCACTATTTAGCCAGTGGTATAAAAGTATCAAAAATGGATAAGCAAAGTATATTTAAAAAATTAAAAAAACTCTCTGTTATTCCAAATTCTTCCATTTCTGAAACAGGCCCTTCTTTTATTTCATTATGTGCCTTCTGTATGAGACCTGAAGCACAAATGTCAAAATCATTTAAGATAAGCCTTTCTTTCAGTATTTTTGAGTTGTAGAGAAGAGGAAAGCATTGGCAGTCTTGCTGGGAAGACTGTGCTTTTAAGGTTAATTGGCCAGATTTTCAGAATCAGGAGTCACAGTTTACTTTTCTGTTTGACATCTGTGTGTCTCGTTTACCTTCAGTAGAGTTATTTCTTGTCTTGTATCAGTTAGAGTTAATCCGCCCTAACAGATGAAATAAGGCATTTTAGTGCCCAACATATTCACAGAGTCTTTTTAGATTTTGTTTATCATTACTTACCCAATACAAGAGTATTCATATCTTTCATCATGTCTTTCTTAACCTTAACTTTTGGTTTTTTGCCTTTAGGGTGAACCTGGTTTGCCTGGCATAGCAGGAGAGAAGGGAGCAGCAGGGCTTAAGGTCAGTATTGAAAATGGATTAAAAACAGAAACATAGAGTATGTGAGTGCATATATAGATGACAGTCATGCTTTGCAACTTTGGCTTGTATTCTGACTGGCTTTAACGATCTGCTCCTTCCACTGCTGTAAGAGGCTTTACACGTTTCACCATGAAGAAGCATATTCTTCTGCTATGCATGTATAATTTCTGTCAATGGCACTGACACATATACATCCACTGCCAAGTGAATGCAATATGCCTGCAAGTGTTTGGGAATTTGGGGACCTTTTCAGAAAGGCTTTGTTTATGCCCCTTACAATATGTTTCAGGCTTCTTTCCAAGAACTGCTGCAGTCAGTTCTTTGGCAAATGTCAGGGTTAGGTCTTGAGAGCTGATTCTACTATTAACTGAAAGTTATCAACAAGCCTCATGAGGAACATGTCTCAGCCTGTATTTGTTACATCAGAATGACTCTTTGCACTTATTTTTTTTGTTATATAATTTCTTCTTCACTTTTGATATCGAACAAGTATAAAAGAACATAAAGCTTATGATAACTTCATTTAAAAGAAAGCTGAACATGTCCAAGATGATGAAATCTTTGGGCTTTTTGGAGCAGGTAATGCTAAATTGCAATGCCATCAGCTGCGAGCGTGTGTCTTTGGTGCACATGTGCTCCTCAGCTCATTCTGTGCATCCTGCCACTGCTGACAGACATGCAAGGCAGCCTCTTTACATTTACTGACTGTCTGCTTGTCCATCAGGAATGACAACAAATCATTTGGGAGCATGACCTTTTCTTACTTTCTACACAGAAAAAGCCAAATTATGGCAGTTGATGCTTAATTCGTATTCACAGCTGTAGTCTCTGAGTTGCCTAGCGACTGCTAGCCATTAGAAGGGGCAAATATGAGCCAGAGTGCAGCTCTGAGCCAGAAATGCAGAGATGAGTTGTCAGGGTCAGGCTGGTGTGCAAAAAGTGCATTTGCATGTTCTCAAGCATGTTTGAATTTTGAAAAAAATAGTAGCTATAAGCCATCTTTTTGTTACATAGATTGTTATAGAGAATGTAAGGAGCACTGAAGGCTCTTTACTCTGAAACAATTACGAATTAGTTCAAAACAAGGCATTTTCTTTCTCTTGAGGAACCTTCTGAACCATTAACAGAATCATGATACTTTCCCTTCACATTCAGACTTTGAGGTTTTCCTTTGTTCATTCCCAAAATAAGGAGAACCAAATGTAGGGGTCACCTAGTTCCTCACAGGCCACCTCTCAAAGACATAAGCCAGTTTGTCAATATTTAATCTAGGATGAAAGGGGTGGGAGAGAAGTCTTTACATGCATATCATTAAGCTTTTAAAATTATATTGAAATTGTATTGTCTATTGAGGACTATTACATTTACATATTCTATTGTTTATTGGAGATTTTCTTGTTGGATGTTATCATCTGAGACATTGTCATCAGTAGTGGCATAATTGTTAGTAATCAACATACTAACGATAGTAATACTAAAGCTTTGATTTTTGTTTGAATTAGTAACTTCTGACTTCTTTGCTCCAATTGTTTTCATCAGGGTGACCCTGGAGAAAGAGGAGAAAAGGTGAGGCATGTTCCACTTCCTTTGTGATGGTTCTGTTTTGCATACATGCTTGGAGAATTGCCAGTGCACTGATTCTGAGTTTAAAAAGAAAAAAACCACAGCTACTATCTAGAACTTGAACATCATTGAGCAGCCTTTACAAGTGTCAGATAATACCTACTAGTGGAAGTGATCTGCAATTACTGCAGTGGGATTAGTCAGAGAGAGCAGTGCTCATGTGTTAAAGACTGTGCAGCTGAGAAACCGTGCAACTAATCCTAACTGTGGTTAGTCTCAGAGAACAACAAGCCTGTCTGAATCAACTAGAAATAAACACATTTCTCATTACTTGGTTTTCATGCTCTGCCACCTGTGTGGAAAAAGCAATCAGGTAATGGAGTGATAGCTACATAAACTCTAAATGACATCTGGGTAGCCAGTTCTCCACACATTAAAGGTGGAATTCTCCATTTGTGTTTGGATCAGCTTAAGAGCAAGGGAATCTGCTTCCATGATCTTATGCTATAGACTCTATAGACCGATACTAGCAGCACAAATGGTACACTGATGATGTTCTGAGTTGCACTGAGTTAGCAAGGAATTACTTCCCTGATGTCCACAATCATACCAAGACAAGAAAAAGGGGTGGAACAAGCTCCACACTGCAAAACACGAGTATAATTCTAATCTTCCAGAGAGTGGGAAGCACTGAAGTACACACCGAGTCAGAGTTGAACTTCTGCATCTGTATACGGGGGCAGAAGGAGAATAAGGCATTAACCTTATTCTGGGTAGGAATCTGTATGCAGCCTCATCTTCTGCAACTGCGCTGTGCCATGTTTTTAGAAAATAAGTTGCTTGTATTAAGGTGCAATTTGCTCTTGAGACAATGTTTATCCATGTCTTTGCACTTCCAGGTCTATGTAAATCATTGTGATAGCAGGTGGAAGCATATTTTGCAAAGGCAATTCATTTCACATTTTGAAATGCATATCATAAAAATAATCCAGGGAAATCTTGGAAGTCTGTACCCTACATGTAGAAGTATGTAACTGGGAGTCTTTTTTCATGAAATAATATCTTCTGTACTTCAGTATTCCTATGTTTGTTTTCAGACACAAAAGGAATAACAATTAATTTTGACATATACTGAATTTCTGTTATTTAAAAATCATATTTTCTCATAATTATTCTTTGTCTTGTCCTAAAACGTGTAATTACAAATGCCTTCAATGTGCTTTATCATGTCAAATGAACTTGGGATGACATTCCTAACAATTACTATTCTATGTTTCATCAAGCCCTTAATTAAAGGGCTGCTAGATTGTTAGCTCGTTGTGTCAGTGACTGTGATATAGAAATTGCTCTCTATTATAAGTCCTTCTGAATGAAATTTCACAATGAGGTTTTTGGAACAATATTGTGTATACTGTTATTTGAATGCTACTACTAGTTATTTGACCAAGACCAGGAATTTTTATAGCCTTCTTAGACTCAATATTTACCAATATTTTTTTGGATTTTAAATATTTCTCCCACTTTACATGAACCTCCAGTCCCACAGCAGTGTTTGGCCTGTAGTCTGACGTATAAGAAAGACTATTTGGTGTAGACTGGATTTACTACATGGCTATATGTCATTAAGTGGAAATTAGGTCTATTTACAGATAAATCTTTTGAAATTTTTCTTTAAAAAGTGGGAGTTTTTTGAAGTATAAAATGTCTGCTCAGCCATGAAAAAGTGTTATCTGAACATCACTCTTTTAATAATAAGCAATGCATAGAATTTATGTAGAGGTAACAGTCATTTTGGTAGCTCCTTGGGGGAGTGGCATTCAGTGAATTTTTTTAGTTTGCAAATCTTTCAAGAAGGACTTCAGATTCATAGAGTATATGCCGTCAATTACTTGAGAATCCTAATAAAAAGAATTGGAATCGTGCAACTATCTCTGTGTTGGGAAAAAAAATACTGGTAATTTAAAATGCTGAATCATCATGAAATCATTAAAGTATTCCTTCATTGCTAAACCACAGTGAACTTGGAAAGTTGAGAGATTATACCAACAGGTATTGTTTGGGTGGAGGGGGAGGGTTCAGATTTGTTAGAGACCACAGTTACAGTGAAGTCTGTACAAGACATGGCCATTTCCTGACAATATCACTCAGAGATTGACTATTAGATTAATAAGATCAACTTGCTAATCCTGTTGGAATGCTGACTCTTCTGTGCATACTATGTGCTTACATAAAATCATTAAAATAAAATATGTGTTTTATTTATAGGGAGATGCTGGACAAAATGGGCTGAAGGGTGACACAGGAGAAAAGGTACACTGCTTCTTGACAGGGAAGAAAATGTGTGCCTTAGGCTTGCTTACAATGAGCTAATGAAAATAATAATTTGCTCAAAAGAAAAGTGCATTTTAAGCTGGGGGTTTTTTTCAAGGTGAGTGATTTGACTGAGTTCTAACAAAAAAATTGTAACTATTCTGCCCAATTAAGCATTTGATTTCTGACTTTATACAGCAATAGCTTTAATACAGAATACATTAGCATATTTCTAACTAGCACTCTTTGCTGAAATTTGTATCATATGGAAGCTTTGGTCACAACTTGTCAGTTGTAGAAACCACTAAAGAATAGACTTTGTCAAAATTTTTATTTTTGTTGTTTTTATTTTGTGTGAGACTGAGGCTGCATCACTGGCTTTTCAATGTGGTTTACTTACACAGGTCATAGTCTTTAGCAGACAGGATAAAGCCTGCATTGCACAGGAGAGAGGGTCAGACATATTGATCTCTTCTGACCGTCACATTTAAACTCATATACTTCTAAAACCATTTATTTTAGTGACTGCACTTGGTCAGAAGCATAAAAATTTTTTCTTGTACCCCTGCATGTGTAATGCTCAACCACTTTACATCAGTTCAGCACAAGGAGAAATTTATGATGGATTTATCAAGCTAGTAAGGAATGCATGCAAATCCCTCAGAACCTATCATCTGGGTACAGTAAGCTATAATTCGATGAGAATGAGGATTTTATGTGGCATATTCCAAAATCAGCAATTAAAAAAAGACATCAGATGTAGGAATGTAGAATATTTGATTCTTTGAGTTCATTTAAACAATGCTTTTTCTGCAGTCATGCTTATTAACGCAGATGAAAATCTTAAGAACCTTATTTAGTTACTTACACGATGTATGCCAGTAACATAATCTATATAGTTTAAGAATATGATCTGTTAGCTAGTGTGAGATTGTTGTTCAGATAGATAGTTCTGCAACAAGTAGATGGGAAGTTTATAATCTTTGAGAAGTCTAGTGCAGCTTCACTTGTTGATTTTTCAGCTGTGAGGGTGAGCTTGCATACACTAGAATGCCCATGTGCACTGTGATCAGTGGGAAATCCTTTCTGTCCAAGTTTTAAATATTTCTGTGTGAGCTTTCAACAGTTTGGCAATCTAGTTGGGGTCAACTTGTGGCAAGTATAGGTCATCAGGAGACTTCTTATACTGCTGTATCTGAAGAAATTTCAATAAACATGTTGAACTTCATAATGCAGAAGTCTCCCATCTCTTCTAGGCTTCATGTGACTTTCAGAGTTGGGGTAGTGACATGGGAATATGTTCTGTTTGTTTGGAGTGCATTGCTTTAATCATAACAGGATAGAGTCCTCTGCATTAATTTTTGCAGGACTTAGCATAACTATGATTTCATTGACTTTCATTATTTTTCTCCTTTTTCCCTGCCTACAAGACAATCTGCCACCCAGAGAAAAAGGTCCACTTCTTATAGAGGAGCTGCATCTTACAGTTTCTGATACTTCTGCAAATTGCACTTTCTAGAGAGCTTAGGAGGGCGGTATTTGACAGATAATTTAGGAATAAACTTTAAACTTGATGTCATTACATTAAACTTGAGCTGCTTAAGAGTTTGTGTTCTCACCTGTTCGTCAGCACAGGGGGAAATTTTTGGTCTATGATCATTATGCATAATTCCAGCATGAATTTGCCCAGCAGTTGCTGATCATTTAAGTGGCAGAGGAAATCAGAATGACTATTTCAGACACATTGAATTAACATGCTCCCGAAGCAGACTTGACTTTTTTTCCTCTAATTCTTTTTTATTTGTATTTTTGTCTGTATTTTAAGACACAATCAGGCTCTTTTTAAAGTGTGTTTGTAAGAGAGCTGCTGGATATATTCAGAGATAAATGTAGTATCCAATCTGTTCTCAGGTGTTCAGCCACATATGTGTACAGACTCTTCCTACTCTGTAAATGAGCCATTAATTTTAAGTACATAAATGCAGAGAACAATGTACTAGATCATAATCCTACACACAGGCTTAAGAGATTTAATCGATAGTTCATAAAACTTAAAAACATTTCTTTAAAGGCTTAAGTAATGTTTCTATGAGATAAATGCTAGATTTTATTTCTATGGTGAGAGAGAGAAATACTAGGTGACAACAGTTTCAGACTTGGTTTAGGAGCAGGTTCCTGTTTGTGCGATTAATTAATTAAGTTTTGTTTTCTGAACTGCTGTACCTAGTGACTCTCACTATTGTGAACTTGAGTCCTCACTTCTTGACCTGAGACTTTAGAATTAAAGTGTTTTTGTTGAATTCTCCTACTTCGAAGACAGTGTTAATACCAAACTTGAGTTCTTGCTTCTATTCTTCCACTGTGGCCTTGGTCCCTAGAAACTACCAAGTGTATTCCTTCTTTGTACATGTTCACCTGCTAAATTTTCTTCATTTGTGAACTGCTTGACTCAGCAGTAAATTGAGAACATGCTGCTCTATTTTTTAATCTAATTTGGTAGTAATTTTTATTATAAATATTTTGTGTCTTATCTTCTCCATATCCATCATTATCCTCTAAAATGTTTAAAGTGTCTTGCCAGTTGCTTTGCCGCTGTATAGCTATTAAAAGTCCTTGAGGCTTTCAGTTGTACATACTTGTAAGGGATATTAGCAGTATCACTCATGCATGTCTATCAGAATGAGGCAGCTCATGTTTCCATGCATATATCAACCCTTCATAATACTGATTTTTGCGTTTTCTTCACACAACAGCAAGTGGCAGTAACTGTGTCTATTCTTTAAAGGGCAGTGAGCATGTAAACTGGTACCGTTTAATTTTATAACATAATACTAAAGAGACCCCATACCTAACAAATTTTAAAGCTATGGCGTTCACAGAATGTTTCCTGCAGCTTCACTGAAACATCAGGAATGGGTATTCCTATTTGTATTTTAGTACAAAGAATATTAAGCATTTATACAGTACTGGCTTCCATTCTACCTGTGTAAATCACTGGCAGGCTGCTGGGGAGCTGCAAATTGCTGCTATGTAGCAACTTGTTACTTTCAATGAACAATGTAAATTTATTTTGAATAATGAATAATGAAATAATTTTTCAAATGTGAGCACTCTAACCATTTTCAACAGTATATAGTTTGACTCGAAACTTTTCAGTAGGCTTTTTTGCTTTTCCTTTGGCATGTTGTTTAAGAAAAAAAGTAAGCAAATAGAGTGTACAAGAATTTTAAGAATCCTGTGACAATTATACAAACTGGAAGCTAAAAGCTTCTTCAGCCAGGTCGCTCACTGGTCCTCTGTCCTTGTACATATCACTGCCTATCAAATCCAGTCAACTCAGCAAAACACAGGCAAATCTGTTGGAATGCTAGATGTCTTCTCAGAACAGAGACCTTTCCTGAATATGTAAATTACCATAGCGCAGTTATCCTGTAAAGTGTAACACATCACTGCATTACTCTATCTGTTTAAATATGCTGAAGTGCTGAGGAAATAGAGCTATGACCTGTCCTGATGAAGATAAACTTGTAAGTCGCTGGGGTCTTTTTTTTCAAGATGAATCTTCATTAATACAAAAAATTTTGCCAGTTAAGACCTGACACTTGCCATCTGTAGAATTAGGTCAGAATGATTATTCATATTCTTTGCAAATAGTAGTAAATTATTTTGAATAGAGATTAGCAATTTAGAGGTGTCAAAGTATGTCCCATCTTCTGGCTTTGTGAAGTACATTTATATGAAATCTGCAGTTATTACATCTACATTATTAGTTGTGAAATTTGAGATTAACTTTTTTACTGTGTGGGTGAGTGAAAGTAAATCTCTCTGTATAGTCTTGAGAACAATACTGTTCCTTTTCTGAATCATACTGATTTAATTCATTAGTTAAATTCCTATGTAGCAGCACAAAGAACAGTCAATCTTGCTATATAGTTATTTTGCCATATAATGTTATTGTAATCTTACATGATTTTTTAATGTGTTTCCTGGAAAATTGTATATGTAATAAGTGTGAATATTTCTTGTGGATTTTGTATCAGGGTGACCCTGGTTCTTCTGCTGCAGGAATTAAGGTAATGTGGTTTTAAAGCACTCGTGCAGGTAGAAAGAGGGGTGGTTGGTCCATATTACTTTACAGTATCACAGACATTTCCGGTATCATTAATGTTACAATTTTCCACATCCCTACCTGACACTCATTTTGTCAGAGCTCATCTTTCATCTATTTTCTTTTAGGGTGAACCTGGTGAATCTGGACGGCCTGGACAAAAGGTATCAGTTGGAAATGTTCAGTTTTCCTTTTCTGTTGGATTTGTTATAAATGATGTTACATCAGTGTTACCAATGGCACTTACCTGCACTAGGATGAGCCCAATGCAGTACAATTTAGCAGCCCAAGGTCTGTACATGTTTGGTGTATCTTCTTTTTATATTTTAAAAAAGCTCAGGAAACATGAAAACCAATATTGGACTAACCCACCTTCCCTTCTAGCAACAGCACATTTCTTGCATTGAAAGCTTGCGCAGTTGCAGCTGTTGACACTGACAGAGAATGTTCCTTGAGTGGTCACAAGCTAACCCAGCATGTTTGGCTGACCACTAACCTTCAAACTATGGTAGATTATTACATCTCATTAGGAAGAATATAAGTATTGACTAGAATCTTTTTCACATATAGCTGTAAGGGGAATCAAACTGTCAGAGGTACATGGTATGTTTGGAATGACATAAACCAGGTAATACTGCTCCGTTCTTCCTTCTGGAGGAAGAAATTCCTCTGGGTGCTGTGTGGCTGAGGCTAGTAAAGGTCCTGCACGAGTTTTAATGACTCTGTGCTGCATGAGGCCATCTGAAGCCGGGGAATTTGTTTTTTTAATCCATAGTACATCAAACACAGTGAATGTTCAGTGCAGTGCATTCAGCTCCCTTTCATGAGAGTAGGAGTCAGGTCCTGCAGGGAGAGCAAAGAGACAATGAGAGAACTGTTATTTTTTGTGTTGCAATACTTGGTTTCCCTCGGGCGTCATTAGCACCATTCTTGCCTCTAACAACATTGAAAATTAACCACTGATGTCAGAGTGAGGCAGAGACCATCTGCCAGTTGAGTTAGGAGGTATTCCAGACAGACAATCAAGAGCTAAAATTCTATATAATGGGTGACAATACAACCATTTTCTAATACTCAAGGTCTTTTCATGACTAAGAAAAACCCCAAACCACATATAAAAAGAAATAAATAAGAAATTAAGTATTTTTGTTTGAAAAATTGTAACTGTCATCTATTATAAGAGACTGAACAGAGGCTATTATAATTGTAAATGCAGTTATTTAGTAAAATACAATTTTAATTAGGAAAGGTAATCAAAGTTTTTAAAGCTATCTAATCTGCAGAGTCATTCAGTGTGTGCATTCTGCACTGTATACTTTGCATGGGTAATAAACTAGAAAATGCACTTAAGAGCCTGTGGAGATTCATTCTGTCACTAGTCGGCTGCCATGGAGGCAAAACCAGCTATGATTTATCAGCCAGCTCCTGGATTTCAGTCCCCAGGCACTCAGGTTTGATCTCGTGTAGCCAGCATGGATGAGAGGTACGCAGTCTAGATTTCCTATAATCTCAGCTTCTTGTTTAAAAGAGAGGGACTTGGTGTGTTCTTTCCGTTCACATCGTGAGCTTCCAGTGTGACGTCTTCATGTCCCAGCCCAAACCATCAGCTCGCTTAATGTGCTCATTCAGTGTGCCTCTTCCTGCCAGGTGCCCCACATCTGCCGCTCTGCACCCCAGCTTAGCAGGGACTTGTCACTGTACCAGAGATTTGTGGGTGGGTAGAGGCTCTTTTTCCAGCTAGAGGCATGTCTGCCATCTGCATCATCTCAATGTTTTTTCCCTCTTCTGTGTCCCTTTCCTATTTCCTTTCTGTATCTTCTTTTCTTCCTTATATTTTCCTCTTCCCTCTGGTTCTAGTTGTTCCTTATTCACCTTCTAAGGATGTATATATTGAGCTGCTCACCTGAATATTATTTGCATGAAATGGAATGTGACAGTATTTCAGAAGTCTGACAAGGCTGCTGTGTTCCATATTGAGTGCAGAGGTCATGAATGACCACTCCTGCCAAACTGAGGATTATGAAATAATATACAGCCTTCATTTCTTTAAAAGTCATTCTTCTCATAAGTTGTACTCAGATGATAGGAAGGGTCCAGAAAAGAAAATATTCTGCATTCATCTGCAATACTAATTGTAATTAAGAAATAGTGATTGTGTTTCACATTGTTTAATGTATGTTTGAGGGGCATTTTAATTGTTTTAGATTACTGTGACTCTGAACTGGCTTCACTGGGTCCTTTCTGCTTGTTATGTATGAGTCAGTGGGAGTTACCTCTCTCTCAAGAAGAAATAGTGACATATTGCAGCAATACTGTGATATTATAAATTCTAAATAAAAAATACTGTGTTTAGAAGTGAAATATAGAGCTTCCACAGTTAGATAAGAGAAGTTCATGATAGCAGTGTCATGTATGGCTACTCAAGCAAGAAATGGGAAGAGGGTAGGGGTTTGAAGTTAACATTTTGTCATTGCAATGGAGGCCTTTTAAAGGATTATTCTTTTGCAAGAGTGATAACCCATTTTCTGCTTTAGAAAGTGATGGTCAACATACCAAAATATAATGGTGTCTATTGAAAATGGCATCCTATTCTTCCATCTAATTTTATAGTTAATATTTTGTGACTCAAATCTTTCCTGTGCTTTTAGGCACTTTGAACAGTTAGAATTTTGGATAAACTAAAATGGACAAAGAAACTGTTATCAGATCCTTCTATACAACTTAAAAAATCACTCCATTTGGTAAAGTGTTTTGCAGCCCCTCTATTGTGTCTTTCAGTTTGTGGCAGAATGTAATTTCAAGCATTTCAAGTCTATTTTATATTACAGCCTCAAAAAAGTTTGATGACCATCTATACTATGCATACATATGTTTGTGTATGTGTACATGTATATATGTGAATGAAGGAATATATTATAAGCATGTGTGTACACAGACATGTAAAATATTTTAATAGCATGATCTGTATGAATCAGCCCGAACCACAGGGTTGATATCTGGATTTGTATAAAGCTCAGGAGTGTACAAAATCTGGGATTTAGTTCAACTCATTATATAGGTAAAAATTGGCTTCAGAATTCAAACCTGAGCTTCCAGAAAGTTCAGGGAATATTCAGATCCAAGGTGCTGGTTAGAATCCATCTCCATATTAAAACAAAACCTCCAGCCTTTAAAATAATGATTTCTTCACATGTTATTGCTCTCTTTTTTTTTTTTTCTGTTCATCATCTTTGTTTCCCTAGACAGCATCATTCCCTCTAGCTGATATCTCAAAATGTCCATTTGTGAATATGGTGTCCGTCTTGCCTTAGATTAATTTCAACTTAATTTCAAAATTAATACATTCAGTTTTCAATACCTGTTACAAAATTACCCTTGCAAATGCAGTTCTATAGTTCTTTTCATTGCAATTTTAAATAAGCAAGGCTTTTTTGGGCAAAGCAATAAAAGGTTACATTCCCACTGTTCTTCATGACACCATGTATATTCACAGATAAATGGCAAGCTCTGAAATGATGCTGTGGATAGCTCTATAAAATTGATGCCCCAATTATAATTATGCAATCCTGCTTGAACTGCGCAAATTAAACTTAGCTCTTCTGAATTGCTGTATAGCTACATCAGATGGCAACACAGCACAATATCTAGCTCAGAGTTGAAAATGGAACAGAATTAAACATCTGTTATAAGTATGGAACTTAAATGACAGAGTGTAAAATGAACCAGTGCTGCTTTTTATTTTCTTTTTTGCTGAAGGCTAATGTGAATTTGTATTTGGCTTTCCTGGCATGGATTTTCAATCTGGGTGTCATCTTCACATCCAAAGTTCCCCAAAGATATCTAAGTTCTTAACACGACTTTTACTAGTTGTATATTTGAGCCACACATTTTTGAAAATGTCAGTCCTGCTGGAGCTGACTAGCAGTCATTCACACTCTTTTACCTTGCTGCAGAATTTACGGGAATGTTCACTGGATAGTGACCATAACTGAATAATGTCTGTAATATTATGTAATTTTCCTGTATAGGGTGAACCAGGCCTTCCTGGGCTTCCTGGACTCCCTGGAATAAAGGTAAATAAACTGTAGTATCTGTTGTATTTGGGGGGGACAACACAAAGGGGGAGAACCGCAAGAATTTGGCTCAAATGGTCTTGCTGTACTTGTCTTATGTCTTTTTCTGAGTCTCTGGTATTAAACTGGAGGTTGGCACAGAAAGGTTTCACATAGAAAATTGGTTAAGTGTTTATAAGTAGGCAAACAATGTATCGTACATTAAAATGTGAGTAGAACATTGCATTTCTAGTCTTGTAAAAAAAAAATCTAAAATAGTAGAGATTTTTTTGTTGTTGTT
Organism: Serilophus lunatus; assembly: GCA_013399895.1. NCBI lineage: Eukaryota > Metazoa > Chordata > Aves > Passeriformes > Eurylaimidae > Serilophus > Serilophus lunatus. The sequence continues at coordinate 1,086,662 of VXBA01002045.1, forward strand.
TATTTAATGGAAGAGTCTTGTCATAAAAGTTTTACTTGGTTTCCACTTTGATGTGTGCTTTCCAGTAGCAATAGTCTACTGAATTTACCAAGCCTTCAGCCAGAGAACTGTATTAATTATACACAAGGTGTGGAGAACTGTCTCTGTCAACGAAAGTACTCTGTGCTCCATTCCACAGCAGTGATTTCCACTGACAAGTCAAAATATTTTAGTAAGATTCTAGTCAGTATTAGGTACAGTCCCTGACTCAATACCTGGTTTAGTTCCCGGCTTCCAGTTTGTCTGGAATCTTCAGGTAAGTTGATAAAAAAGACACATGGTTGGTTTAGTTCCAACAGGTTGCATTGAGAGTTGCAGACACATACACAATTTGACCTGTAATCATATAATTCTGCACAGAGTGAGTGGATTCACATATCCAGAATGAGCACAGATGGGAATGGTCAATTCTCCTTCATGGCAAAGTCTGTTCTTTCAGAAAACAAAATCTCTTTGAAACTTTTTATTCCAGCATGGGCCTGTGTATGCCTCAAGGAAATAGTTTTTATCATTTCTCCCATAACAAGGAGGATAAGGCAGAGACCAAATTCTTGTCCATTGTGGTAGGATTCAGGATTTATCTCATAGAATATAACATATGCAGTGGTTTTGTTAAGGGACCTGTGAATTGCCACAACATTGAAGCATAATGTCCCTTCTGTGTTACTAGTGAATTATGGAAAGAATAGAATATGCATATTGAAGTTTGTGTGTTGTAACAGCTGAAAATATAGTTCCCAGGGAGGCTGTTCATTTTCTGCAAGAATGAACGCTATACTGACAAGTGAAAATCATGTAAGAGGAGAGTCTTGTGTGGTTAAACTATTTTTACACAGACCTTTGGCAGCAATCTCTGTTCAGTATACTTTAACAGTGAGCAAAGAGGTAGCTCAGTTGGAGGTCATTGGAGCACTTGCCTGAGGCACTCATCCTGGGAACACTTACCAAAAGCAACTGGAGTTGTGGCTGGTCTTTGGGGATTTCGTGTTCATGCAGACCTTGCATGTCCATGCATATGATCAGTAAATAAAAAAGTCTACATATGAGTATCTGCTGTGGGAAAATTATTTGTTGGCATTAAGAATGGCTCAGAAGGGCAGCTTTCAGAATCACCTGAAAGGCAAGATGTGAAGTGAAAAATGAAGTGTGGGACTTTCGCCCAGTGAAAATTTGTTTCCGAATTCAGTGGATACAGTGGAAAAACAGTGCAGTTGCCTGCAGAGTAAAATGGAAACATTTGGTCAAATATTAATCATTTAGGAAAATGCTGTCATCTATTTAAAATCTAGTCCAGCGGGAGACTGGTGGTGTTTCAGTGAAGAAATTTCATCTAGTGCAATTCTGTGTTGAGGTGGAAATCTGTGTGCTTGTGCAAGGTGACAGGCAAGCTAGCAGAACGTGCATAGGAGAGAACAAAGCATATCTAGTCACATCAGGCTTGCAGGATGGTGCTGTTCAATTCAAGGCATTAGTTAACTCTGCAATTAAGCAGTCTGTAGAAAAGACCCTGAATTTTTCTGCCACTGAGATTACATCTATGGCATTAGAAGAGGTAGCAGAAACCAGAAAATGGCTAGAGTTCGGAATAAGGGCACTCATCAGCGAAGGAAAAGTAATATTTGCCCCCTTTTCTTACCCTTTGTTTTAGCAAATATTTACTTACCGCTGTGGTAAAATCATCACATCAATTTCCAAAAATCACATAAGTGTTATCATATGGAAAAATTTCCAGTGAGCTGGTGTTGACTGAAAGCTACATTGAAATAGCAGTGACACAATGAGAAACGGGTATGGAGGAAACCCAATTGTCTGGACTTGCAATCAGTTGGTGCTATCATGTTGTTACTGCACAATAGAGAGAGGAATCCAAATTTGGAGCAGAGACTTTTTTCTTTCTTTTTCATTTTCTACCTTTGTTTCTCTTTCTTTTTTCCCCCTCTCTTTTTTATTTCTTTTCTTTCTTTTTTTTCCCTGTTTGTTACAAGTTTTTCAGGGATTTTTCAGGATTTTGTAATAATCTTCAAGATACATAGTATCTAGAAGTGGGTGCAAAAGATGTAGTACAAACCTCACACAATGTCTTTGCAACATCTAGGAACTTATGTAAGCTTCCATAAAGGAAGTTTTTCCTAGCAAATGAATGACAGCATTCGCCTACATTTATATGCTAGCCCAGTGGCTATTGGCAGAGATGTTTCAGGCTATTTCCAAACTTTGTGAGAGGTAAAGAAAAGAAGATCAAGATACAGGGTTATTCTACACAGAAAATTCCTGGATGTAATTCTTAAATGTTAAATATTAAATCCCCTTTTCTTTAAATCTGTTAGTTGAACTAAAATTGCTTCCTTGTAAATGAATCTCTACAGTGACAGGCAGTATTATGAAATATTTTAGGTAACTGTAAACATACACAGCACTCTACACGTGCTAAACCAACCTGTGAAAACACTAATGCCATGCCAGGGAAGGGACCATATCTTTCCAGCTACATCTCATCTTTCTTCTTATGGCTGGGGAAGCTTCCCAAGACATTCAATCCAGTGTGTTTGAACATACATAAAAGATGAATGGATACTAATCACTGAGAAAGTTTCAGCTTCTTACAGTGCCATTGCAATTAATTAATCAATGTTCCTGGGAACCTGTTAGGACTCAGTTGAATGTGATACTGGAGTCTGAATGAGCAGAAACATTAAATGGGCATGCAAGTTTCATATCTGAATTCAGAGTATGCAACAGGGTCTTTTATTACTTACTTTCCTAGACCCGTTCACTAAGCACATGCGGATGTTTTGGGAGTTCTTCCTGTTCCTTTTCAATCTCTTCTCATTGTCAGTTGATGCCATGGAGGAAACACAAGCGCAGTTCCAAGACAGTGAAGAAGCTGTCTGTGATATACAGGAGAAATGTTTCTCAAGCACCTGTTGCTGTTTAGGAATGGCTGGAAACTTAATGAGCCCCTGAATGTGTTCTACCATGTCACTTGGGAAGTAAGTAAGGCATCTAAACACAGAATATTAACTCATCACTCTGGTATCCCTCAACTGATGCCAAGCAGACACAGAAGCCCATCTGTGAAACACAAACTTCATATATCTGTTTTATCTCATAACTTTTGTGGGAAGATAGTACAAAGCAGCACTTGCTTACTGTAATGGAACTCATGCATACCCTTATTGATTTTAATATGAGACATCTCTCAAATCCATTATGTTGCATTTTCTGGAATTTGGGCTGTTCAGTTCTCAACGTCACTGAGTGAGAACCTTTCACAGGACACAAGCTTCTTTTCAGTAGCAACGTTTTATGTAGGATCTAGACTTTCAGTTACATTTTTGGCATTTATCCCTCAGTTTTTAAAACAGATACTGAACTGAAGCTTATGAGAGCATATAAAGTTTTATTTCATCCTGTTCAAGAAAACTTAACTGTTGAATGATTCGACATGAGAAAAGACAGGCTGCTTAGCCCTTCTGCTGTTGGGAGGTAGGGAAAGCTTTCTGTTGAAAATCCAGTGGAACTGACTGATTCAATAGTTGTGTATTCAACATCTTGTATCTTTCTATACAATTACTTCGGATTGACTTCCCTGGGACTCTGCCTGAGCAAGGTTTCAGAAGAACCTGGATAATGGGAATTTGAATCAAGTTTCTATCCTTTTGTTTTTCTTTTAATGAAAGAAAAAACAATTCTAATTTTCTTCCGTATTTTTTTTTCTGTACCTACTCAGAGAGCTTACCCTGTGACTGCTAGTTCCATGTAAGGACTGAAAGGACTTCTCTGTTTCACAGAACTTACTTTTTTAAGCTTCAGAAGAGTTAATACTCCTTTCACCCAGTCAGTTCTGTCACAATTAGAACTTTCAGAGAAAATGAGAGACATATTTTTCAAGCTGGATGCATAGAAGTTAGTCTCCTATTTAAACTCCTGTAGAAAAGAGAGCAACTGTTGTTGAAGCTTATGCATTTAAATGTTGCTCTTATCATCTAGCAGCAAAATGAAAGGAAATCTGAAGTAAAAGGTAGTTCTAGGTTTGATTTGGGAGTCAAGGCCATTCACAACATGTAGAAAAGTTCTGCAAATTCCCTTTTTCTCCCAAGAGTTCTTACGAAGGCTGTGCGCGTTTACCTAATGCATTCTTCCTTTTTCACATTTCCATTCTTCTTCTTGCTTTTCCTCTTTGTCAGTCACTATTAACAGGAAGCCTGCAGAGCCTCTCTCTCTCTCTCTCTCTCTCTCTCTTTTTTTTTTTCCAGTATTTTGATATTCTTGTCCAGGCTTCAGTTCATCTTTATCTGATAGGTCACCATACTCAGAACTCTCTCTCGTCTGAACTCAGGAGCTGGAAGGGACCAGCTGACTTTGTGACAGGCGTCTCTGAATCATGAACACGGAGATGTACCGAATATGTTAATTGCACCAATTGAAATTCAAGAGAATTAATTTCTTCCTGATACACACTTGCCTTAGCTGGTATATGCATGGAAATATTCAAGTGAAAGTGTGTCATCTACCTGAGCAGAGGAAAATATATAGTGTAGCGTAGTTTAAATATTGAAAAGTAGACTATAAGGATGCATGTTCTGGGTGAAAATGGGAACTGATCTAAAGAAACAGGGCTTACTTACCTGCATTTGGTGGGCTAGTTTTCAGAAGAAGCTCTATTCATGGGTAGGTAAAATACTTTACATAATCGTGCAATTCATTTTAAGTATTCACTTTCCATAGTGGAAGTACATGTGCAAACATATATCTGTACGTACATAGTTACAAATCTAACTTTGTTGCTTCTTTCCTAGCTCTCTGGTTTCCATGCGTTATGGCAGTAATCACTTGCACAGGGTAAACATTTCCCAGAAATAATTTTGATAATCAAGGCCAGAAAATGAAATCATCAGCATTGGATGGTATGCATGGATATGGTCAGGAGTGTTTACTGGGGCATTCTTCAAGATTATTACAGTTCTTATTAATCTGTCAGATGTATCCCCCAAATCATGAAAACACTAATTTTCTGTCCTGAAAAAAGCTAAATCATAACTAACTGAACACAGAATGTTGTTTACTCTAAAGCTATTACTAGTTGGAAGACTGTTTAAAAGGAACTACTTCTCAGCATATATTTTAAAGCATTAACAAACTGAAAAATCCAAATCCAAAACTTTGAAAGCAGTTGAATAATCTGAGAGTCCAACATCCTGCTGTGTTCAGAAATCAAGAATTTTGTCATCCACAAAGAAGATGGCTTAAGCTGAAAGAATTTCTGTGCCTCAAATACTCATTTTTATTGAGTGAGAAAATGGGAGTGTACAATAAAGTGTCTTTCAGAGTAGCAACAACGATTCCTTAGATTTGTCAACTATTTTCTGAAGGAAACAATTTGGGACCAGACTCTTCATCATTTAACAATCTAGTCATTGCAAAAAATTAAAAATTAGGTGCTTATTACAACAAGCGTTATTCTAATCCTCAAAAGTAGTTACCATGCTGACTTGAATTATAAGTAAGAAGTCCCTTATAGGATCAATGCATGCAGAATTAATCAGAGTTATTACCGGTTCTATTAGCACCATACCTTCTAAGCAGACAGAACTTAAAAGCAAGGAGAAAATTAGGCTCACTAAAAAGCAATATATGTCATACAAAGTAGGGCTTGTTGTGAAGCTTCAGGATTTTAGCCAAGTTGTGAGGTTTTACTTCTCTAACTCTAAATTAATCATAAAGGCTAAATACGCGTTTGGAAATTCTAAACCACAATTGTTTTTCTAACTTTAGAGACTGATTAGGGAGGAAAGATATTGTTTCAAATGTGATGAGTGAGCCAGACAACCTGTTTTAACTGGCAATTTCTGGAGCCAGTTCTGAAGTGATATGAAAAGCCTTAAGAAAGACCTTATAACATGGGGTTGGGGTTTTTTTATCAGATTTCCTTGTACCTTGTTCATTTCCTTCTTAGGAGCTGAATACTGTAGTCCTCCTGAGAACAACATTCCCATGGACATCAGGCTATATATAAAGTCCCTCTAATGCCCTTCACAATGAAAAAGTACTCTCTGACTGGTACAATCTGAGGCCAGCTGAATTTCTGAGAAATTGCTTCACTGGGACTAAGTGCTGCAGACAGAGGCAGGGCATGAACAAGCACAGCTTCATCAGCTGCCATGGATTGCTCTGTTCGAGGCTCCTGAGAATTTAGCCCTCACTTCTCTCCAGAGTGGAGGAATTGCAGTATTTTGGTTGGATAGCAACCTCGGAAATAAAGTCTTAGGGCAGCAAATGGCATCTTCTGGAATATCAGCCAGTGAACAAAATCCAAAAATTCATAGCTATTCTCCAAATTGTCTTGCATCTGGATTTGGTTTTTTGCAGGGTTTTTTTGCTAGCCATTCTTCTCTATATCTCCATCTTTGCAGCATTTTTTCAGTAGAGTTAGGCAAGGAGAGGGAATCATACTGATTTTGGTTTAAATATGCTTATTAGTAAGCCAGGGCAACACAGGGCAAGCATACCTTGATCTCCTCATGGGATTAAAATGAGGACCCTTCCATGTCAGTGCTTGTCAGAAAGGACTCTTTGAGGTCTCCCAAGGTCAGTGACTCCTTAAGAATTTACAGGCTGGCCCATGCCAAACACAGGAATTTTTGGAGACCCACCAGACCTATGGGCAGGAGTTTGGAAGCTCCAACGCTGCCCAAAGCTGTGTGTTTGAGCATGGTCATGGTTTTCCTGAAGCTCACACAGCTGCGTTTTCTGTGTATGGAAAAGGTGGACTGGATCCACTTTTCCAGAATCCTCCACAGAAATTCTGGATGCTTTGGCCTGGTTTCCCAACTCAGAGGTGTGCACGTGGGTGTTCTGACCTTGGTATGTTTGTACTTCCAAGAGAACAACAGGGAAAGGGATGTGTGTCCTGCCTTGTGGCAGACCTGCCAGACAGCCCAGGAGGCCCAGAACTTCCAATGGGCTTTGCACTGGCACAGACACTGAACAAAATATTTCAGGAACAATGAACTACGTAATAAAGGGGAGAGTGTGACTTTTAAATTTCATGGGCCAATTCAAGTGCATAGCACTAGATAAGAATAACAATTGAAATTGCATTACTCCTTTCAAATTCATGGGCTAAAGGTTGGTTTAGTCACCTTTCTATAGCATAGAGAAAATAATGTAGTAATCTGTTGTAGCTGGAAAACAGTAAGGTGGCCATGAGACTTACATGTAGGATAGTAGTTTCAGAAATGGAAGTGAATTTATTTCATTGTTACAGGAAAGATGGCGGTTTGGGTGCCTTCCTGCAGCACAGGTTTCTTTTTTAAGCAAACATTGTTCTGGATGGGAAAATGTGTGTTACAGTCATTAGAAGAATAATTACAGAAGGAAGAACCTTCTGTGGGAAAATAGTGTATCCAACAACTGTTCTCTACTGATTGCTTTTAAGAGCATAGAGCTGTCTATTTCAGGCACTGGGAATGGATTAGGTCTGTCTGTGAGAACAGAGTTTCAAACAAGCCTTTACTCGTGCTTTCCTGCAGCTATGTGCCAGCTAAATCTTGTGTGTCATATATTTACAACAAAAACCTAAACTCCTTAGTTTTCTAACCACATTCCTCTATAGCTCTGGAATCTTGTTTGTGTGATGGACTAATCATAATGGTCTCTCCCTTGCCTTTGCATAACAGGGACACCAGCATGCCTTTCTGAGAGGAAAGTGTTCTCTTTACATTTCACACATCATTGGCAGTGTTAATTCTGATAAGTTTTTCCCCCCCACCCTCCCAATCTAAGTGGCATAGAAGGTAGTATAAGGCATGAAGTCAGCAACGTTTTCAGAATATAACGGTAGGATGCAGGTGATGAGAGGAATGGGCGTTGCTTCTCAGGAAAATATTACTCTTCTGGGTAACTGAGACAGAAATGCCAGAAACAAACTTGATGCAGTTGTTACCTCCTCTGAATGTTGCAGAAGTAATTCCCAATGAGCATTATACTTAATGCCTTACGCTTGTGAATGCACTCAAGAGATTTGAAATATTAGAGAAGACATGGCTTAGTTTCAAATCATCTAAACATATCATCTTTTTACTTAGAAGCTTAGTTCAGATGGCAAATCAGATCTGTCTTTTAATCTACTTATCCTCACTAGCACTGGTTAGAGGGAGAATTCCATGTTTTTCTTAATGTAGCCAGGTTTTAACTACTGCAGTTTGTTTCATGTGTGATAAGAATACAGTGCTAGATCATGCAGCTTGGCATCCACCACAGCTACCACATATCTCTCAGCAGAGCTGCTCTTGGCCAGTCAGTTCCTAGGTCTCTGCTGACACAGCGGCATTTGAAAACGTTTTAAAGCTCTGTGCTGTATAAGATCTGTATTCTACTTATCCTAATTAAGCCACCAGCTTCTTCCATTATCAGTTCTACTAGCTTTTGCAAAGCATCTTTTTCTTACCTCTTTAGAGATTTTCAGGGAAGGTGGGGCTTCTTCTTGGACTTTGTCCAGAAGTTCTGTTGTGGTATGCAACTGGTATAATTCTGAGCAAAGAGCGAGAATTTGACTCAAAATGAAAGATTTCTCTGGTTATAGGTTTGCTTTGAGCTATTGGTGGTGGATGGCTGATGAGAGCACAGATGAATGTGCAAGAATAATTCCTAATTTGCTCAGCCTGTAAATCATATCTGTAGTTCTAAGGGAAAGAAGTGAAGAGAAATATTATTTATGCTCATGTACTCTGTCTGTATGTTATCAGTAATGATAGCACTACAGGATTATGACACATCTTGTCTTTTAGCTATTTGAAGAGGCATTTGATGGGTAATTTTTAGGTTTTAGATTCAGGGATATTGTTAAAAGGCTAATAAATAAGAATTAATTGGGTTACACTAATGAGTTTAATATTTACGCTAGATTGTGGGTATATCTTCTTGATTCAGGTTTCTCTGGAAAAAATGCAAGATTAAATAGCAGGAAACCTTATTCAAGTGAGTTTGTGAAAGAAAGCTTATGGTTTATTAATCTTCCATTATCCTCCTTCAGGCATGGAGATAAGTGATAAAATATGGCCTTAGTGCTCTGCATAATGCTGTTTCTGCTGCAACTCTGCTTAAAGAAAGAGGAGAGCTATGGCTCATTCCCAGCTGTTCAGAGCCAGAGAAGTTGTCTGGGTGCAGAGAACTGAAGTGTTTTAGTATCAGAATGAGGAGGGAGAATACCATGGTGCTGCAAGTCTCTGACTTGAAAGGAGATTCAACACATTACAACAGTACCATCTGTCCTCTCCATTTGTCATTGCTTTGTCATACACTTACCATGCCTGCCCATCTCTTCACATGCTGCAATAGAAAGCTACCTCATAACATGTGACTGAAATGAACTGTCCTTTTTTAGATTTAGGAACACTGAGAACTCTCCTCCTGCCTTCACACTTGCTCTGATATTAGTTGGGTATGTTGTGTTACAGACCAGGTTGCATATTAACAGTCCTTAACCTCATAAAATCCATGTTTGACACCTTCTGCTTCATTTGCATTTCATGTGCTGTGTGATGGCTTGCTACAAGAATTTATGCTGATGAAAGTTACCCATGTTGAAAACCACTTCTATATAACTGTTACATCACAGCTGAAGAGCTGCAAGCACTAGAGGGGAAAATACTATTCAAAAGATACTAGTGCTATAATTACATACTTCTAAATAAATAACCAAATATTCCTCTCATGTTTTATCTTTAAAGGGTGAACCAGGTTTCATTGGTCCACAAGGAGAACCTGGCTTGCCAGGGCTACCAGGAACAAAGGTAAGGGTGCTCTGGTGCAAAACCCCTAGAGTTGATGTCAAATTCAACTTCCTCAGCAACTAGCAGAGACTGAGACTGCACTAATGGAGGAACACACAGAAAGTCAAAGTTAGTGGACCAGTGCTGTGAAACAGATATATAGAGCTATAGAAACATATATATATATATATCTAAATTTGTATTGGTGCCCTTGAAAAGTGTGAAGGCAAATATTGTATCATAATTATTATTAATAATAATAATATATTAATATAGATTAATAAATAGCCTTTTTTCATGTTAGAATCACAAAACTGACTTGTTCAAGAGGCAGAATATGTGTTGGAAAAAACTATTTTCTTAAGTGTTTTTTAGAAAAATAGCTTGAAAGTGTGTGCAGGGATTAGAATTTATTTTTTTTTACTAAACACCAGACTCCGAAAATAAACTAAACCTCTGTTTCTCCTCTTGGCTTGGTTTCTTCAGTTGGTGTGCTAAAGGCTGCCCAGTATTTGTAATATATGTGTATCTGTTGCAATAGGGTGACAGAGGAGAGGCAGGCCCAGTTGGGAAAGGTGAACGAGGTGAACCTGGAGTCCCTGGACCAAAGGTCAGACTGATTTTACATTAGAGATGTTCTGTTAGTTTTATACCTTATGAACACATCTTTTCCTTCTGAGAAATAGAAAAAGACTTGGTGAGTCAGCTTCTAAACGAAAATGCTGTCAATTATTCTGCTTCAGTCCAGAAGACAATGGCAGTTTTGTATTCACAGCTGTGGAACTGCAGTCTGAATGGACTCTTTTTGGCCTACAAAGTGAAGTCAGTATCTATATAAACTGTCATGGAATTGGCCTAATTCATTCCAGCAGAAGTCCTGACCTCCAGGTCCCTTCAACATCGAAGTTTGAACTCTTTGACCAGTATAGCTATTGAATACAGAGAAAATCCATTTTGCATGCTGTTTTCTAGCTCTATGAAATAGATCAGTCTAACTATATTTAAGCATTGTCTTAATATTTCCTTCTGTGTCAATACCATCAAGTTTTTCTTTCCTAATGTGTCTTGTAAACAATAAGGCAAATTCTGTGCTCCTTGGCCCATTAGTTTGTATTCATTCACCTGAACTACTGAGAAAAGAAGTTGTGGTTTCACTTTGTTTTAATCTCTTTATGTTAGAATATTTAACTATCTTCTCTATCTGTTGGCTATCATTTCTCAGGAGCTATAGAAAGACACAGGGCATTCTTGAAAACCAGTGTTAATGATGCCTACTCTTTACTAATGCAAATAATACTTTTCCTTTGGAAGGGTGGAATCTGTGGCCTTTGCGCTCTGGTGTTAAAGAGTATGTTAAGCTGGATGCTATTAAATTCAGTGCCTTTACACATTCATTATCTTGGTAATAGGAAATGAAGTATTTCTGCTGTTCCATACTGTAGTTAGTCGTTACTAATTTCTTTTTCTCTGCACTCCCATTTCTCTATCATTTTTCTCCTATCTTCCTTCAAACAGGGGAAAACAGGTGAACCTGGATCTAGAGGCCCAAAAGGGTCAAAGGTTAGTAGTAAAGAAACTGTCTCTAGTAGGATAATTAACATGGTGATTTTTAGGATCAATTATTTGTAACATTTCATAGAAACATCGCTTATCTCTTTAAAGGAACCTGTAACAATCTGCCACGTTCTTTATAAGTGAAACCTTCTGACTTTCAAGTTCAGCTATTAGAGTCCAATCCTATGTTTTTTGAACACTGTGATTCTAATCCTTTTTCTGTTATAACATCCATTTCACTCTGCTCTGTTTTCTCCCTGTGCAACTTGGTTTCTCTCTGTGTAACTGATGTGGGTTAGTCCTCCCACATTCAAGGACCCAATGCCTGACTATGCTATTACTGGTTTTGCAATAATTTTGTGGATCCACACTTTGGTGAGTTAAGAATCAATGCTATTCCAAGTACTATAGGCTGAGATACGATGGCCAGAAGTCCTACGAGGGCAAGAGTTGTTGGTTGCATTGCTGGTTTACCAACTTAAAAAGACCTATTTTGAGTATGTCTATCTAGTCATCTACCTCTCTGTAGATGTAGTTTATTCAGATACATGGAGAGAGAGATAAAATGTATGCCTTTCTATTATTCCATCTGCTGGGCAATTACTGTGTTCACTGGATTCCTTAAAAGCAAAATGAAAATACATTTGTTAGGTGATTATTGTGTCCACTGTCAGAATAAAGGTGATAAGACAGTATAGGTTGGTATGATACTGTTTGCAGTATGTGTAAGGTCCTTGAAGAGCCAGCCTTAAATGCTTAAGGATATGATTAAATAAGTGCTCTTTAACCTCATTCATTCTCACTATAAAGAATCGTTGGAAAGAGAGGGATCTAAAGAGGGGATTAAAGTATCAGGGTGAGACTAGAAGAGTAAATCAACCTTTCATTTGACTACAGTATCTGGGCACATCCCACATGCACCAAAATTATAAAGATATCCCTTTTAATTCCCTTTTTATCAAAAAATGGTGCACCATTTTCATCTAACCTTCATACCTGTCATGAAAATCTAGCCCACAGAAGTCAATCTGGTGGCTCAGGACTTAATTTTTTAATAGATCCAATGACACATTCACTAGCTGCTGCCACAGCAACACTGAAAGGAAAGGCAGATGGCACAACCTTGATTGTGCCCTGCCACCAGCCTGCTTTCCATATGTCTTCATTAGCCTTATGAAAGTTTTCTGGTTTCTATGTGTTCTGTTACCACTGGTGAATTAATCATTCTTGCCTGACTTTGTTATCAAAGGGTAGATTTCAAGAAGAGCAAAAGTTGCAGTTCTTTCCCATATTAATTTTGAGTAATCTAAAAATATAAGATCCTACTGTGAAAGTGACTGTGAAATTAAATGAATTGTGGATGCTGGATTATGAATGCATACATGTTTGAAAGTCCTAGGAAGAAAAAGCTGTGTGTAAGTTGTTAATGGTCTTAAGCCTTTCATAGAAAGAGAGTCAAGAAACTCTAATGCTGACAGTAATGTGTTTGTAGGGGAGGCAATGACTCAGAGCAGGGATGTTCAGAAAGTTAGTGGAGTCATGATCACAGAAAGAAAAGTTTGGGTTTTTTTAAACACACCTTTGAAGAAGTTGTTGGCTGTTTTCAGACTCAGTGATTTCATTTCTCTAGTGTTCTCTTCAAACTTTGGATAATAATGTCATTAGGAATAGGGATGTTATACAAATTACTTAATTGGTAATCTGTCTTTTTTTGGTTCTTTGGGATTTCTTATCCCAAACCAATACAGCACTCTAATAATGCACACAGAACTAAATGCATCATTGTTAACTTTACCATTACACAGATTTTGAAGGACTTTTCCCTTTAATTACTTAAGATCCACATTTTGTTTAGGATGAGAGACCCTTTAAACCAGTGAAGATCTATGTGATGCATTGTCCAATGTCATATCTGTTTTCAAATATGATTTTTACAGGGTGATACAGGTGACAGAGGTGACACGGGATCTGCAGGTCCACGAGTAAGTCTACTTTTCATCACAGCTCTTCATTTTGTACTCTTGGATTCAGTCCATATGACCTAAAATGTAGCAGCAACTCTAGTTAAAATTCCAGGGGAAACTGGGCACTAGACTGTTGAAATGTATCTTGCTAACTGGCCTTTAATATGACTAACATGCCACTACTATTGTAGTCTCCTGTTTACAGTTCGTGGGCAGAATGTTACATGCCAGATGTTCTGACATTCTTTATATCCAGTGGAGAACTAGAGTATAGAAACTGCTTAAATATTTCCCCTCAGAAGTTTTATATATTGGCTTTTGCACTGCAACACAGGTCACTGTGTATTGAACCGCTTATTTTTCTTTTTTTAAAAGAAATTGTTTTTCTTTAAAAAAATCTTAATTTTAATGCTAACTTTTGTGTTTTGTAGTAGTATAATTTAGTACAGTAAGGTTCTGACACCACACAATCAATTTAAAGCATGTGTCAGTATTTAAGAGTCTAGAATAGTCTTTGGCAGTTCTCTCAAAATTTTTATGGAAAATGTATTACAGGGACCACCTGGACAGAAGGGTGATCAAGGTGCAACAGAGATAATTGATTATAATGGCAATATCCATGAAGCTCTGCAGGTATGCAAACATAACAAGGCTGGATCGGCTTCGTCTGGTCTGGGAAAAAGTAGTTTGACAGCATTGTATTTATCTTTTGCATAGACCTTGAATTTTGTGTGCTAAATTGTGGAGCTTATTACTCAGGAATTACACTCTATATTTGGAAACCACGTTTTATATTTGCTGTTAGACAAACTGTTTCCTTGATAAAATATAGCTGAGTGAATTAGTTCCATATCCCCTGGAGACTATTGACATCATCTAATGAGGATAAAGCTGATTCATTGCTGGCTCTGGTGTTTAGTGCTGAATTCATGTAATAAACCACACGCACAGGTTCAAGAGAAGTGTCTGCTTTTCAATTCATGTAGTATAATATTGATATTTCTTTTTTTTCCTTGTTTTCCTCTTCCTATAAAATGCTAAGAGCAGAATATTTGAGATTTGGAAACCATGTAATATGGTTCCATTAGCAAGCTGTGGATTCAATCAGCAACTTGAGTATGTTAAATACACTAAGCGCCAGTCTTTTCACTTATTCATTTCTGGAAAACCTATTTTGACTGGTGTGCAGAAAAGTGTGGAGGATTAAAGTGGGGTTACAAAAAGAATGAATGTGTGTTTGCATAAAAGCAAAAGACCAAGATGACATATGTCATTGCAGTCAAAGTGATTTACATCGCAGTATACTCAGATGCAAATTCTGTGCAGTGTAACTCCACGGAAGTGAATGGCTTGCTTATGTGCAACTGAAGAGTGGATTTGGCTCATTGTGCATCTGATCACTTTCTCACTGAAGCTGATGAACTTTCTTCTTGCATTTACTGAGTGAGAGTGGGTAAATATCTGACCAGTCATTTGGTGCTCAAGATTCTTGGAAAATAAAAAAGTCTCACTGCCTTTACTAAAATCTAAAAGCCTGTATTGTCATTAAGGCTACATTCACTCTTTCATTGTGAGTGGTATCTATGGGGAAGTCTGAATAGGCATGTTATGAGGCTCTGCATTAAATTTTTCTCATTTGATTTGTTTGTAAGGGAATCCAGACACACAATTTTCAGTCATTTAAACCACTCTCTGAGTTACATGCCAAAAGTAGCCTGAAATTAGTGCTGCATGTTACCAGACACATTTACCAGAGGCTTTAGCTCCTGTACCTTCTGTATTCCATCTTTGTATCCTAACTCTGGCCTCAATTTTACTTTCAAGCTCCCTCAGAAAAGCTGCAGCACGTAAAGAAGCCTTAAAAAGGGACAAAAGCCTTTTGCAGTGGTTGAAACATATTAGGAAGCCTTTATCCCATTGCAAATCATTTCAAATGTCAGCACTTTGTGATCCAGGGCAACAAATAATTGATATTAATGGGAATTGCTGTGCAAGGAGAGTGCAAGTAAGATTATATAGGATCAATCGAAAATATGCTTGCCAAATTCAGCTCAGTCCTTTCAGATGGCAAACACTCATTCCTAAGTCTCCTGGTGCCAAATTCTTAGAGGCTCAGAGATTTTCAGTTCTCTCATGGAAGTACATATGAACTTCCAGTGCTTAGCACTGAGCTGAGAACTTGCACATGATTTGGCAAGACAAAGTTGACGAGAGATTGCAAGATCTGGGTTGCTTTTCTGGTTTATATAGTTTAGTAATAAATCATCAAGCAGTGTATCAATTCAGTTACTTTGCCTTGCGCCTCCTATTTGATGTCATGTGTCAGTGGAGAATAACATGTCTTAGTCCATCAGCACTGAAAATTGTAGTCTTAAAATTGTCATCATAGTTCTAACAAGACCTCTCCTGGGAGTATATGGCTTTCACCTGGAGGATCAGATACAAAATTTGTGTCTCTATCAAAATTGCTCTTCAGACCTATTCTGCAAAATTTCCCAGTGCAAAACACAGTAGCTTCAAAAGTTTAACTAACTTTTGTAAGAACTACAGCATTAGATATTAAAATGTCTGCTATTGTAAGGTAATCCATTAGTGTGAGCATGCATACAGTAATTTGCAACAGTTATTTTAGGTTTTCTTATCTAGATAAACTGAATTTTTCATTATTTTTGAATTTCTTGATATATTTCCATGAATATGTTAAATTACAAGGGATATGAGTAAATGAAAGCCACATGTTAGAGAACAATTTTTTTCCGTTTTTTTTTTTATTTCATTTTTTTTGTACTAAGCAAGGTCCAGATTCCTGCCAACAGTATGTATTGTTGCATTGACAAGGAGATTCTTTTAAAGCTTAAAACAGAAGGTCTGTAAACCTTTGTTTGCACATGGGAAAAAAATGAGAAAAGCAAAGTATTTCTTGTTTCATGTAGGCCAGTGAGTTCTTCACGTGCAAAAGGAAAGCATGTGCAAGCAGCAGTACTAGGAGGCTTTATGCTGTTTAAAAATATAGACAAGTATTTAAATGACTTTTAAACACTCTTTCACTTGCTTCTAGATTCTTTGGCCAAAAAATGATATTAGGTCGAGATATTTTGCCTCCTTCCATGATGAAAATATCTTTTGTCCTTCCAAACATTTAAAGCAGAATTATAGTGTATATAGGTGGGTTGTGGACTGGCAGTTTTGGACTTGGACTGCAATTCTATATGAAAATCAATCTTATATCTCCACTATAGGAATTGTTTTTTATTAAATAAACATTAGTGCAAAAGCTGCAGACATTACAGAACACAGGACCAGTCTCTTAGTCAACTGAAGACACTAACTCACTGTATTTTCTTAAAAAGCTTAAAAAATCTGTTTGAATACTTCTGCTATGATTTTGCTATTTAGTCATCATTTATTTGATCTCTTAAGTTGTACAAAAACCTGCACTCTTCACCTGTGTAAAACCCTAATTCCCATAGAAGTTAAGCACCTAGTACAACACCAAGAGTTAAAAATAACAGAGTTTTGATTAATTTTTTTAAGTCATGGCATCTCTCAGATGCATCTGTAGGTTCTGTGGAGATTACAACTGTAGCAAGCAAAATAATTTATTTCATTGTTTCATTCTGCCAATGATGTCTCTTGTTAATGCATTTTGCCAACAGAGGATTGCCACCCTGACTGTCACGGTAATTCCTATTGCATGACTTACTGTATGTTGTAAAACTTCTTTGTGTCGCAGCACGTTCTTAATTCTGCTAGCTCAGGAAATGTCTCCATTGGGTGTCAACCTGGTTCATCACAGCATGTATTTATTTACTTGTTTGGTGTTCCTATAAAAGTGAACCCATTGTTGAAAGCCATGCAACAATGGAATTGATTCTGCACCTGCTGAATTAATGGCAAAACTGAAGTTCACTTAAGTAAGACACCAGGAAAACAAAGAACTCAATACTTCTTTAGGTACGCATCTAGACAGATAGCTGCTTTGGAAGTTTTGGTGTATGTTCCCTTCTGCAGATGTCTGCATGGGAGTTGAGTGAAAACATGAGACAGCATTTGAGTACCAAACAGTTTTCTATTCTCAACCTTATTTTCAGGTTAGAAATTCAGTTCTTTCAAGTTGTTTTGTGAAGAAATTTCACTTGGGATGTTTTAGGCCAGATAAAAATTAAACATTTTCAGAAAAAAGGCCTGTCTCAGTTACTTCACTTACTATAATTAAGTAAATTTAAGTAGAAAGCCCAAGTATGAGGAATTCTGTTTTTCCATTTTATCAAATCTCAGAAATAAAGTTCAAATTTCCAGCACTTGTCCCCAAAATGTGTGTACAACTGAAGAGTCCAGTCCTCTTCCTCTTGAGTCAATTTCTGCAGGAGGTTTAGCCACATCTAGACAGACACAATATCTGAGAATACTGACATCAGCTAGGAGATGCTCATAGTATTGCCTGTTCAGCCACTCCTTAAAGCTGCAGACTTGATATAAACAAATTACTTTGTTATTATTTTTTTTTCAAGTTCTTCTCTGCAAGATTACTCTTAGTCCTATTTTCCTATCTGTACATGCTCTTCCTTTATATTAATTTAGGGGATTTTTTAAAGTTGCGAGGTTTTTTTAAAGCATCCCCACTATGCACTGTCCAGGCCTGTATTTAATACATCACACAGTTTGAGGTAGAAAGGAAAGACAACTCCATGGCAATTTCACAGAGTACTGAGTATCCCCAAATGCACTTAGCATCTTTTAGCAGAATCCTCCTTGCAGTGAATTGGAGATTTCTCCTGGTCTCAGATTGTTTTGAGTAAGACTGTGAGAACTGTCAAATGTGGCTGACGTGAGTTTTAGTCTCCCTTCCATTAAAGGAGCTTTGCCATTTCATCAGTCGGAGCAGAGGACTTCATTATAGAATATGAACTATACTGTTATTTTAACACTGATTTCTGTGGTACCCTTCTGGTTGCTGAGACTGGTCATAGATGAACAACTTGTCCATAACTGGTGTTGGTTTCCCTTTTGTTAAACAATCTAACCCATTTTGTTACAGTAGCTATATTAACCCTCACCCTGTGCTTAAATGGCAAGTTCTTCAGGAATTTATTTAAAAGCTGAGAGATTTGTATGTTTCTGTTTAGGGACCACCAGGACCACCGGGACCCCAAGGGCTGCAAGGGCCAAAGGTGATCTTCCTTGTTTTACCCATTGTATCTTAAGGGTGGAGTATTCAGTTTTTTCAAATGATGTATGCACACAGATAAATGGAGCTTTCTGGTAAAGCTTATTTAACTGTAGTTTTATCAAGTATGGCATGTTTCCAACTTTCTATCCCACATTCTCAAAAACTAGCTTTCCAGAATATGTGCTTTTTTTGGTTGCCACACACAGATGCTCAACTAAGAACCAGCAAAATTAATTAGTACTGAAAGTATGCAGAAGCATCTCACTCAAGGATCTGCTCTGAGGCTGTTCCCTAGGATTTTGCAAAGTAGCCACACAGTGGCTCCAATGGCTCACTTCAGTCTGAGTGGTAACGAGATAGGCAAAACTATGTGCAAGACGCCACTGGGCACAGAATGAGTGCACGTGAATGAGAGCTTTTACATCATGGTGGTACCTACCCAAATAAGTACAATATTTTCTAATGTTAGTAAAAATTAAAGCATACACATGGGCAGGAGCCTGGCTGGAAACCCAAGCCAGCTGATACCACCTGGCTGGTGGTATTTTATATATATTTATATACATACACACACACACACACATATATATATATATACACATGTAGTACCAGAAGGATTAGTGAACAGCCCACACAGGGGCAATGAATACCATATGCTGCACTGTTCTATAAAATTGAAATAAAAAATTTGCCTATACTTAAAAAAAAAAAAAGTATTGACGATAGTGGACTCTACCTTAATTGCTTTTAAATTAGTTGAGATATTTCTCCTCTTCCTTCCGTGTCTCTAAGCTCTTCCAAGAGCAAATATGTGCATCTTCAATAACAATACTAGACATGGCAATTTTAGACTTCATCCAGTGTTTCTTATGGAAATACATCACAAATGTTCATTGTTTTGAGAAATTGTGAGAAACACGGTTCATTCTTCTATATGAAAATTGATAAAAGAATACACAGTTAAGTGTGCATAAATTGTTTTTTGCATCAACATCTACCCAGCATTTCTGCAGCCTGGAGCATGTTGTAAAAACAGAGGAGTTGGAGTGTGGAAGAGGTTGTGTTCCTTCATATATCTGAGTGTTCTCATTCAAAATTTATGATATAAAGCAGAATTCAGCATTACAAGATTTTGTTTCCTGTATCATAGACTCTTCCTATCAATGTTAACTTGCTCCCTTAGAGAATGCTTCTCAGGAACTGGTCACGAGACAATGTTGTGAATGTGAATTCCTTCAGAGGATGATTCATATTAGCCAGGGAAAGAAAACATGAAGTCTCTGTCTCTCTTACATGAATCAAGAGCCATAATTCTATATTTATTCCAGTAGTGGGCAAAGTTTTCACTCGTGGGATTTTGTCTTCTTTTTTCTTTCTTTCTTTTTATACACTTGTCTGGCCTTTATGCAACCCAAAGTTTGTGTAATGTCTTAATCAGTAGGGCTGTTTATTAGATACAGGTATTATACATATGCTGGGGTTTTTGGCAGAACATTCTCTGTATTTTCTGTTTTTAATTATGGCAGTTTCTCTGCCTCTTTCCTCTAATGTCTGAGACAATTGAGTTAATCCAATTCTGTTTTATCTTTTTCAGGGTGAACCAGGATCCCCAGGAACTCCAGGAGTTGATGGAGAGCAGGTACATTATGTGTAAATCATGTAGTGAAGAACATGTGAGCAACATGGTTATTTCAGGATATTTCTATGATCTCACCTTGTAACTTAGATTTCATAATTGAAATAATAATACAATGATAGTGATTAGTAAAGATCATTATGTTGCTGCATGTTCTGTAATCCAATAATGTTTCATTTCTGCATTTTAACAGCAAAGGTATATACATGCACATGACTTATTCAACTTATTAGGATCAAAGCTACAATGCTGTTGGTGTCTCTGGTTTTTTACATGACTTGCTGAAAAAGTCCATGTTTTAGGGTCCTAAGGGCTCAAAAGGAGATACAGGCGATCCTGGAATGTCTGGAGAAAAAGGAGGAATTGGACTGCCTGGCCTGCCAGTGAGTATGAAAAAATAATTAATTTTAGCTAAGATACTTTTATTTTTTTCTCTCTTCCATTATCAAGAATTTCCAACGGTGCTGATAAATTGCTAATGGGACAGAAAGCACTGGGGAGAAAATTCTGAGATGGTTCTGCAGCTGATCTAGAAGGAGGTGTGAGATTGTCAGAGCTTTTCATTACACTTACAGTAAAAAAAAAAAATTGCATTGAGAAGGGGGAGATTAGTTGGCATGCTGACCAGAGTTGCACCTTTTTGAACACTTGTCAGGAATTTCAGATCACTTAGACTGAGGAGAAGGAGAAAATGCATTAATATTTATGGGATGCAGTCTTCGTATATGCACAAATGAAATTTCTCAGAATATATCATGAGTGGAGTGCCAACTTAAGGAATTGTCATGAATATCATGCCTCAGTTGATAGCTATCAATATAAAAGCATACCTTTACATTTGTTAACAATTATTTATAAGGCAATCCTAGTACTTTTTAAAATCATTTCTTTCACATGTGTGTTGTGTTACCCTTTTAAAAAATTATAATTATTTTCAAATACATATTATCATTTCTAGATTAATTGCTAATAAGATTAAAGGTGTTGTTTCATAATTTTTTTGTAGGGTGCCAATGGTATGAAAGGTGAAAAAGGAGATGTTGGTTTGCCTGGTGCCCAAGGTCCTTCAGTAAGTCTCACTGTGGTGTTGCAATGAACATAGGAGTTCAGCAATGGTTCTCCAGCTTTTGATTCTGAATAATACTCATATTCATCATGACAGATCTTTCCTGAGAATAAACAGACTTCTGGTCATAGAGCTAAATACAGGTTAAGAAATTTTAGAGGTATAATTCTTGTTCTGTTCTATTTTGTCACTACAAACAACAGTCCTGCTCACTTCAGTGAAGGTCTTCTGACTCTGTTATGAATCAAAATATAAATGGAGGATAAAAATCCCAAACAAACCATAATCTCTCTCAACACCTTAGACTCTGAGAATCTCAGAAAGTCCAGTGAGAACCACACTAGACTGATTCCAGACATGCGACCAAGGGTAGTGGCTAGTTTTATGAGACCAGACATTCTTCAGATTTTTTTCAAAGCATTGCAAAGGCATTAAAAAACAGACAAACAAACAAAGAAACAAAACCAAAAACCAACCAACAAAAAAGTACCACCAAACAAATACAAAACAAACAAACAATCTCCCACAAAGTGCCATTATGATTAACACTATCAGAGCACAGGAAGATAGGAAACCTCAGAGCAGAGGTTAATTACCACTGCCTTGTCAGTGGTGACAGAAATCAGTTCTGAGGAGCCAGAGGTGACCCTGTGCTGTCACAGGACATGAAAGGCACCCTGCATCTCCAAGTCTCTTTCTCTGAAATGAAGATTAGTTTGTTACAAATTAATTCACTAACTCATTCATCTTGTTCTGCTGGTTTTCACTTGAAGGCAAGCTTTCGTTCTTCAGGAGATTTCGCAGATGGTGGAATGTCAGGTTTCAAAGTGCATTTTGTTGCCACTGTTGCCATCACCAACAGCTAGTGTAGCAGAGTGGCTGTGCATAAGTCTGTAGACCTGATTTAGCATCCCTGCTGCCACTCTGCAGGTTATGATAACAGCCATTTGGAATTAAATCCAAGAAGCGAGGTGATATTAAACTGTATATATCATAATGAAATTTTTTTTCCATGGATTTGTTAGGAACACATAAAACCGGTAGAGAATATTCATGCACTAAGTGCTGAGCAACCTGATCACGTATTTTAATGAGTTTAGAGAATTATTGGTACAAATGGTCTAAACAAAATAAAAGGCAATTTTGAAAATATGCTAAGCCTAGCTTGAATTTAGTTTCTTTTCCATTTATCAGTATTGAGGAGGAAAAAAATAACACATCATCTTCTGTTTCTTTAGATTAAGTAGTGCAAGAGAGAATTAAAGAGAACATACCATAACATATTAAATGTTCAAGCATCCCTGCTCAGTACTGTTCATTTTACAGAGATTTTTTTTTTTTTCTTCTGATAATGTGCTAAAGTGCATCATAGACCCTAGGAATAAGAATCAGGACACAGGCATGCTGCCATATGGCACAGACAAATCTACACTTTCGGTACCCTGTCTTTCAAATCAAAATAATTCCCATTCCTAAAGTCCTGCCTAGATATGCTGTCAATGTTCAGTGTTGCATTGCTATTTTTGTAAGTGCTTGCCAACAGAAGAAGGGTCAGTCTGATGTCAGGTATTTTGCAGGAGTTCTTTACTCTGTGTGGTTTAATGCTGTTGTTTTTTGTCTGTAGATGATAGGACCACCTGGACCACCAGGGCCACATGGTCCTCCAGGCCCTATGGTAAGCTTGGGAGGAAGAGTGGGGCTAGGAAGGGCTTAAGCCCTCTTGCCACTTTAATGCCTGCTTACTAGAAGTGTTATGAGTTTACATGGCCATTAGAGAGGGACCTAATTTAGACCTTTTTTGCATGTTTTAAAATTCACAGGAAGTAGAGAAACAAATTGCACTTCTTATATTAGTGTTAACAAGCTAGTGTTCTGTTTCATCTTGAGATTCAGGTGTTTACAGTTGCTTTATTGGCAGCTGCATTTTGTTTGTGAGTACAAAAACACAGGTGCAACTTGCACCCCTATAAAGCAGCAAACTCTTAAAAAAATTGTGATGTATTTTCATAATCAAAAGTGCTATCTTTATTTTCAGGGACCTCATGGACTGCCTGGCCCAAAGGTAAACTAATACCTGTCTCGAACAGTCATGCTCTTGATGTCTGCAAAGTGTCATGCTTTGCTCTTTAATGCATGCAGCTATGTTTTGTCATATTTCATTCAATAAACTTTTCTGATATTCTTAAACCTTAAAGCAGATTTTAATATTGATAGCTTAAAAGCTTTTTAATTTTCTGTCATTCTTTTTGAGTAGTATTTCTCCTCAGCATTGGCTGAGTACATTTTTTGTATTATTTGTGATGTGGCACTAAGTAATTTCGTTTCCTGTTTAAGAGCCAGCTACCATTGCACTTGGAATTACTTTGGAACACAGAAGCATGTTACAGGCTCAAGAAATAGAGTTAGATAAACTCTTCTTCGTTTATGCTCTCTCATATCTCCTGCTCCTTCCAGTGTGCGTGGCCTTCCACCTTCTTAGGCATCATGTATTTTGCTGACCCGTTCTTTCACATATTATGCTAGTTTTCCATCACAAACCAATATGTGTATTTTCATGTTTTCCAAACTGGAATTGCTGATCAGGCAGATAAAAACAGCTCAGGTGGTTAGAAGGGAATTTTGACAGAGTTGTAGTATTTTAATTTATGGTTTAATTCAGTAATCCTCTAGTAAGCTAAAATTCAGCATAGCACTCTATCATAGTATTCATTAAGGCCAGTGGTCTTAATCATAAGGCATAATCATTTGCATCACTGTGGCTCTTCCCTAATCACATCTACCTTTCTCAAAAAGTAAGGAAGAAGGGGCAGGGGGAGAGGTATTTTTTGGTTAGTCAAACACAGGTTTGGCTCCTTATGAAACTGTTTGAGTTACCTTGGCTCAAGAAATGTGAGTCATAAATCATCTTTTGAAATTGAGTCTGTTTCGTCATGGCAGCAGCTCTGCCTTACCTCAGGCTTTTGGCCAAAGACTCAGGCTTTGTGGGATTTCTCAGGCCTGTTTCCAAAACATAAGTTCAATGCTATTGCTCTGAAAATCACATCGAGTCAAATAGAAGAAGAATGAAGAAATGGCTACTTAGGCAGGATGCAAAGCAGGCAGATGATGTCTGGAGTTACTTAAAGGAGCAGACTGGTTCTACTGAGAATTTTTTTTTTAAAATATGAATATGATATTAGGTAACATAATACATCAAAGAGAAAAGTAGGAACAAGGCCATAGGGAGCAACCTGGATGAAATACCTATATATTTCTCTTTCCCAAAAGCATCAGGTGTGGTCAGCACTCCTTTTGGCTGGGCAGCCTTCATGCTGATTTAGTTTTTTATTATGAGAACAATTTATTGGCAACTCTGAGCCCACCATTATCCTCTTAGTGATGTTTAATGTAATAGCCTATGAAGAGTTTAACAATCACAAGACAAGTGCCATTTCTTACGTTGTTAAAACTTCTCTGTGTATGAACATAGAAACTATGGACCTCCCAAATACCTTGGCATTGTGTAACCTATACTGCTTTTTTAAAATTTGTTGTTGTTTAATTATGTATGCTTAAAGGTTTAAAATATCTTTATGTAAGATTTTGCTGCAAATTCCAGTTTGCTATAAGGAAAAGTATTACTTTCTTACCAAATATACTCTTCAGGATATCCCACTGTGGAAACGTACAGTTTTGAGGCTTATTTTTCTGAACTTTTTTTTCAGTTTGAATTACCTGCATAGGGTGGTTTATGGATTTGAAGAATTTCCAAAACTCCCTGAAACTCATTCTTAATTCAAAATATTTAACTATAGTGATAATTAGTAGGAAGAGATTAAAAAAATTCTATTGCTCATAAATATCCTGTAGGTTTTTTTCACACAGATTTTAAATCTCCAGCAGACACATCCCAAGTGCTTTTGCCCAGTCTTTTATCAGTATGTAGATTGCTGGTAAGGTGAGAAGTTTCAATTTGTGTCTTTTTTTCAAACTGGAATTTGCAGCTATTTCTGAGTCTAGCTTCTTCTATCCCAGCTTAAACACCCATTATAGCACCAAAAATTTGGCATTTATACTTTTACGTTTAGGGTGAACCAGGGTTAAATGGTCTTAAAGGATTGAAGGGTGAACCAGGTCAAAAGGGTGACAGAGGGCCCCTTGGTCTTCCAGTAAGTAAAAAAACCCAACTATTCAATCTCAGTGCAAATCACAAACTTCTCTTTCTGCTCCTGATGAACAACTCTGATTTACTCATACATTTACCATGTTAGAGCAGAGCATCAGTCTTGTTTTGTTTTGTCCCAGATCTATGCTATCTTTCAAAGTAATGTCCTGTAACACACAGTGCTGTCAGGTTTGGGTTTTTTTGTTATGTGTCAATTGAGAGTGTTCAGTGTCACAAGGATGCCATCACCCCCATTACATTAGTCATTCTGTTATTTAAGTGTTGTATGTTGTTTGCATTAAAAAAGAAATCTTCCCTTCCCTCTGTCTCCTCAGTTATTCTCTCTCTGATTAAACTTCTTTAGTTAAAGTGAAGAAGTCTAACTGAGAAAAGTTAAAAATTGGTTTACAGAATTTAATTTTTTTTTTCATGGATTGTTATTTTTTCCTTGTTCTTTAGAATATTTTGATTCTGAACATTTGGCATAAATTTTGTCTTAGAGAAAAACGAATCTTAAAAATACGGAAACATATTTCTTAAAATTTAGGATGATAACATAGAAAATACTTTATGTATTTGAAACTATTCTGAAAAATCTAACTTCATTTTTTCTTACAAAAAGAGTTAACTTTTCCTTTTGCTTTTATTGTTGTATGAGGATTACTTCTTGTGATTGCACTGTTAACAGCAAAATGGAAAAAAAAGACTTAGTTGACCCAAATGAACACAAACCTCTCTGATTAATATTTTCAAGGATTATGTGCAGGACAAGGCCATGTGAATTATGTGCTAGACAAGGCCAGCTTCACAAAAAATTTCAGTTTATTTTGAGAAAAAAAAAGGATGATTTTCCATTGACAATTACATCTCTGTAGAGAGTGAGTTTTCAAGGCCTGAACCAATGCCCTAAAAATGGCTAAAAGATAGAAGTTTTAGTTCTGTCAGAAATGCATATTCTAACTAAGAACAAAATATTATATTAGTTCTTCAA
Organism: Serilophus lunatus; assembly: GCA_013399895.1. Taxonomy (NCBI): domain Eukaryota; kingdom Metazoa; phylum Chordata; class Aves; order Passeriformes; family Eurylaimidae; genus Serilophus; species Serilophus lunatus. The sequence continues at coordinate 1,112,999 of VXBA01002045.1, forward strand.
ATTTATACAGATCTTGTCTTCTCCTCCTTACTACGTCTAAATTTCATTTTCAGGAGAAATATCCAAGTGTTTGATGTTCCAAGAAATGACTCATTTTATTGAGTTGGGTGGAGTATTTTAGTTGGGTTTGGTTTGGGGGTTTTGGGGCGTAGTCCTCCAGATTATTCCCTATGTCCCGACTAGTGTTGTCTCCTTCCTACCCCCATCTTCCCTGCCCGCACTGCAGCGCTCTCACTGCTGCTCTGTTATTCCCAGACGATCCACGAGGGGTCACCCCATCCCCAAGGATGCTGAGGCACACGGCCCGGAGTGCCGAGTGCTGCTATTGCAGCCCTTGACTGTGCTCTGAACTGGGAGTATATTGGGAAAACAGGAAATGCGATTGTCTGCCGGGCTTCTGGAAATGAATAAGGTCATTGTAGTCGGGATCCAGATTTTGTTGGCTGCATAATGCAGTATTCTTGAACGTAAATATTTCCTATCACAGTTAACGCCCATTTTTCTTCCTTTGTGTATAGCATTCAGTATTGCCGTTATTTACAAATTAGAAAGCGTGCAAGTAAATTACAATATGTGTATTTGGTCAAAACCACCTAACATCTGGTGTAGGTGGTGCTATAGCTTGAAAATACTCTGTTATACTGTGATGTGAGGACAGGAGTGGATCAGTGATGTTACACTGAAGTGAGAACAGAGTCAGGCTCTTTGGTGTTTTATGTCAATTTTTAACTAACATGCTGTAGTAATGTGATATCCATTCCAAAACCCTGTCACAACTTGTACTGTACGTTTGAATTATGTTTATTCATCAGCACTACTTACTAATCTCACGTTCTTGTCATTCGTGTTGTACCCATCATCCATGTTCCACCTAACCACACAGGGAGCATCTGGCTTAGACGGAAAGCCAGGACCCCGGGTGAGTCCTTTGTCTTTCAGTGTTGTTCTTCATTACTGAGTCCATGTCCTTCCCAGGGGCTCCACCAGCCATGCTCACACACTGCACAGAGGAAGGAAGGCCAAATGCTGCAGGCATTTTCCATGCTATATTAGAGGTGGCTTCAAACAGAGTCTTAGGGCAAGACTCTGTTGGAAGGAGAATGTAATTCTCTGTAGAAAGAGCTCTGAACCTTAAAAAGGCAGTTTAGTTTTGATTTTTGGTGACAACTGCCTTGGTTGGGTTGTTTATTTTCCTGAGTAAAGTTAGGAATTTAGTGAACTCTAACTAGAAGAAACACAGTTTGCCTCATAACATTTTGAAAAGTTTTGATAGCCAAATTGAGTTTTGAAAGCCAAATGGATTTGTTCAGCTAGATCCCATCGCAATTAAGTTTGAATTTTCATTTCAACCCACAAAGACTGATTCCATGTTAGTTCTTGGCTAGAAAACAGCTATTAAAACTACAGAGTTGTAAGAACAAGACTTCTCTCTTACCCTCTTTGTTTTCTTTTTCAGGGTATAGATGGCCCAGTTGGTCCCCACGGCCCTGCAGGTCCTAAAGGAGACAGGGTAAGTATGTGTTCTGTATGCTTCTCTTTACAAAGTGACTGCCACAATGGAAAAATGTCATATGGGCACAATGTGCCTACATGTTAATAAACATAACAGTATCTCATCTGTCTAAGGATCAGCCCAGAACTATATGTGTTCTAGTTACACACACATTTATCTGCTTAAGGGTTGGCGTTGTAACTGATTAACTTCAGAGGAGCTGGCATTTTGAAATGACTAATCAGTAAGAAATTGACAGGACTTTCAAGTTCACGGTATCATACAGAACATAATTTTTATTGGTTTCATTATTTTGTGTAAATTGAGAGAACAAACTGGGACAAAATATAGTGTGATCTGATTACATAAGAATGCAATAGCAAAAATATAGAGTATTTCACACAGAATTACACACAGAATCACACACAGAATGAACAAGGTTGGAAAAGACCGTTGCTATTATCAAGTCAAACCTATTACCTAACTTATCAACCTATCCAACACCATCCCATCATCTAAACCATGTCACTAAGTACGCCATCCAACCTTTCCTTAAACGCATCCAGGGATGGTGACTCCACCACCTCCCTGGGCAGCCCATTCCAATGGGCTCTTTGAAAAAGTTTTTCCTAATATCCTGCCTAAACCTTTTCCTATCACAGCTGAAGGCTGTGTCTTAAGCTTTTCTTTCACTCCTGTATGCACCTAAATGTTTTTATCCAGGAAAAAAATCTCCAGCCTCTGTAAAATTTGAACTTCCTGCTTTTTTAAACTTAGAAGATAGGAACTTTCCATTTCCTTTGATATATTTAGAGTCAATTTTCTCTAGTGGAAATAGGTTAGAGACTCTCGTCTTTAAGTGTGAGCTTGTCACCTTCAACAATACAACCATCAAACTATACAACAAACCAGAAGATGATGCCTTATACTAACTGAAACTCTCATGGAGTTGCTGGTCCAGATTTTAGTCTCTTTGACTTTCTCACTTTAATGAAACAGCTGTGCTAAAATGACTTCAGACTTTCTGTATTAAGGACACAGTTGCATGGCAGAGGTCCTGTTAGCTTAACAGCAATACAACTGAGAAAGGTATGATTCATTTTTACAGAGCTGTGTACCAAGAAATGAATTCAAGACATGCAGCATTGTCCAAAATAGTAACAGTAGACTATAATTACCACTCAGGCTAGCTAACTATATGAAGGACTTGAGAATTTTTCTTGTTTTCCTAGGGGATTACAGATTCAATTCTTCTTCCCTTTTTTTTTTTTTCCCCCTCAACTATTTCTTCTATGAACTCTGTGAAAAGATAATTGTACATCTTCTGTTGATCTTCAGTAAATAATTTAGATGAGATATGCATGTAGAAGTATATAAAAATACCACATATTTTATTCTTGCATTATGAGCTTTTATATTGAAGGATATGCACATGTACTACCAGTTGAAAGGTCTTTGAAAAACAATGTGCTATAATATAAACTGTTCTTCTAGTCTGTGGAAAACAACTATTAATATTTTTTCTTGTGAAAGTGAGCAGTCATAAGAAGTCATACATCTGGATCTAGAATCAGCCCTACTGTGGCCGTTGACAAGTAGTAGTTAGTAAGGGGATAGGACCTGCTACAATGTCAATCAGTTCAATAACTGCATGAGCACAGAGGTATTGATTTGCAAAAGGAGTAAGGTGTGCAAGAAATCCCTGCACACCCGCCATTTTCTTTGTAGCTAAATGAATAGGAGGAAGTTCACAAGACAAATGGAAGGCTTTTTCCTCAAGCAATCAACTAGCAAGATTATTGCTGTAATTGTTCATTTTATTATTCAATACCATTTGGGAGAAGTTGTTTGTAGCATAGTTATGTAGCAGGTGCCTCATTATCTAAATAACAAGTCATGTGTTTTTAATACAATTTTACAACTTGGATTTACAACTGTTGAATTTCTTTATGTGAAAGCGAGAGGAAAACATTTTTGCCTACGGATTTCAGATTTTTCAATTAAAAATAGTGCCAGTGCTCCCTGTTTCTGGCTAGAATCACATTTTATTGTGCTGACAATATTAATCTAAAAGGGCACTAGGGTTATACTACAGAATAATCATGTATTCATTGTTCCATAGGCTTCATTCAAGGCAAAGCTGAGTTATGACTCAGGTAGAATGGACTGTTGTGCAAATTAGGTTGGGTTGATTGGTTTTCAATTTAGTTATTTCATTAAAATAGAAAACATCAGATCATCTTTATACAAAATTTATTTAGATGTTGAGAAAGTAGACCAAGAAAATCATGCATGACACTAATATGGTTTTGTACATTTCTTTTAGTAGAAACCAAAATGGTAAGTAATAGTGTGAATTAATATAATTTATCAGGCTGGTGTCTTACAGTCATTATTAAATTCTTCAGCTATTGGAAATACCATTTTGCTAGGTATTGCCTAGAGAGTTTACTGAGACCATCTGTATTCAATGGAAGAGTTGATCATAATAGGCCTCTGAATCTGTGTTACTTATAAAACTTATATATGGTCTTGAGAGAACATAGAGAACACTGGAAAACAGATAGACATTTTAAATTAGTACTAGCGAAAGGGGACATGACAGGCAAAATGTGTATCCAGCTTTGGCCATCTAAAGGATCTGAAAGCTGGAAATGCACATTTTCCTCATTTTTAATTTTTTTTTTCCCTTCATGACAAAGACCTGACTTTGAGCTCGATTTTGGCTTTCAGTTGTGCAGCCTGTGCAACGCTGTCATCACTACACACATTTTGTACTAGTAGTGAAAGTGCATTGTCTTTAGTTTGCTTAAAATGTTTCTCAGTCTGGTAGTGTTACTAATATCCCTGGCTATCTTAATGAAGACACCAAATATTCAGGTTTATTCAGACAAATGGTAATTCATATTCATCCATGATTCAGGAAGCTGAAGTGAAATAGGAGGCAAAAACATAGGCTGTGGTTTCTATTCTTTGGACACTGATGGATTGTCTTACCAAAAAATATTAAAAACCTTCTTGAAGTTTGTGAATATCTGCTTCCGTGAAGGAAATGCTCTATTGTGATGGTTGAAGGCAGTATGCTCATGACAGTCCATCAATCTTACATAATGTGTAAACATTCAGGACCTCATCTGATATTCCAGACACGTTTCAGCATGTGCTTTGTATTGGAGGAAAAAAAATCTGAGATAGTCTTCTCCAAATATATTCTTGCATAACAGATGAGATTATTTCCTAGACCGATACATTCAGTATCTTTATGTCTACCATATGTTTAGTAACATTATAAACCTACCTTGAGAGGACTTTATACAGTCATCGTTGTTGAAGATTTTTTGGAAAAAAGATACTTAACTAGTCTTGACATATTTCGAGTATTGATCAAAGTGTTTTGTAGCTATTACATACATAGGTCAGCACATTATTTTCTTCTTAGCAGAAGAGTTTAAAGCTGCAAGGGATTTGCTGTTTTTAAAATCAGCTGTTACTTCTCAGTACCTCCTTATTGTTCTGCAAGGGCATCCAGCCTAAGTGCTGCTCAGGAATATCTGGGGAATAACGAATCCAGAAAGATCAGAGATTGCACATCTAATCGCCACTAAACTAAAGCAAGTGTCCATCTAAGAAAAATACGCATTCTTTAAAATAGATCAAATGTCAGTTACTCTGACAAACTCCTTATTGATGTGATCATTCAACTGCAGATTCAGATTCATTTTTTTCTGGTGCCTGCTCTTCTTGCAGAATTCAGTCAAGAAAATATAGACTCTGCAGCCCATTTTCAGAGCTATGCCAAGGACTTGGCTGTGCTAATGATCACCACTATTAATTAGGTACACATCTACAGCTTTGTCTTGGGCTTTCAATAATAGAGTAATTAAATAATGAATAATACGTAGTAAATAACCCATAGGATCTTATGCAGACAGTTATCTCAAGGGCATAAGTGCAGCAAGTGCTAGGATGAAGTACAGCACTTCTGCATGCCAATAGCCTTGAACAAAGACTTGCATTAGTTTATGTTCAGGAAAGGGGGTGAAGATGGGATCTGTCTCATCCTGCTTAACAAATCCAGAGTAGGAGCTTTGAAAACTATAGGTGGTCAGGATTTTTTTTTTTGTTTTCCATTTTGTCAGCACTTGGAGCAGTTTAGTTCTCTCAAGAGAGTATGGCGTTTCTGATTAATTTTATTCAGAAGAAAGCACCACAATCTGAAACAAGACTTCACCTACTTACCAGCCTTGACTCCCTGACAATGCTTGCAAGTTACCCAGGCTAATGCTGGTTGAGTGGAGAAGTTTAACTTCATATCAATCTTGATGAATAACAATCAGAGAATAAAGATGATTACTGCTGTCAGCCTGAAATTTGTAACCTTGAAATTTCATTTCATTTGGAAAAGTTTGCCCTTTATTAAGCTTGCAGAATGATTTTGGTAGACCCTGTCTGGAAACTGCTAAGTTTTCCATGTATTTCAGTGCAGAATGAGATCAAACTTCCTGAGTCATCTCTCTACTTGTTCGTCTCACACTGTTTTGATATAAAAACCAGGGTATTTGAATAACTACTCTAGAATCCAGCAAAGCACTTTTCAAGGCAGTACAGTGCATAGGATAATCTTCACAACGTCACTGTTAATAGCATTGACTACTTAAATACAAACTTCTGTTGACACAATATTTTTGTCTGTCACTGTTACATTTCTGCTTCTCTGTTGGAGCTTGATGCTGGATATCCTCAGTTTTCATTACAGCATTAAGTTTTTACTGAGAGCAATGTTGCAGCTGTTACAAGCTTAAAATTGGCATTGGTGGAAGTTCAGTTGAAAAATATTTTCAATTACTAATGTATTTAAAAATGAATGCAATATCATATGCCTAAAAGGTTATTTTGCCTGGAAAGTAATGCACACCTTCTCTTTGCCCCTTAAGCACTTAATAAAAATAAACGAGTTTGGATATTTTTCACTCAAAATATTTAGGAATGAATAAACGTCAACCTAAAGCACTTGGTAGAGATCATTTCTAAGATAGACAATGTTTTTGTTTGCTTGTTATGTAATCTTTTCTTAGGGTGAAAAGGGAGCTGTAGGTGACCCTGGACCCAGAGGACCTTATGGCTTGCCTGTAAGTTGCATGAAGTTTGTACATGCTGTGCTTTTCATCACTCCTTGATTAAACTTTCTGTGCTTTATGGCTGCTTTTCACCTACCAATAGAATTAGTTGGAAAAGGCAAAGATAGATAATAAACCCTGGCAGTGCAAGGTCAATGCTCTGTGTCACAGACTTAGATTCCTACCCATGTACATAACAAACCAGACCTAACAGGAACCAGCAAGAGCAAGGAAATCCAGAATGCAAGGGCACCTCTTTCAGCAGCCTGTGGCCATCAGCTACCCGGGGACCATGTGAGAGTGCCAGGAGTTAGGGATGAACTGTGAAGAACTGTGAGTTTCTTAATGTCAGTAAGCTGCTTGGATTTCTATACTGCAAGGCTACTTCACCATTATATTTCTGATTTGTTTGACACTTCAGAGACTGTTTTGTTTTCATTTCTGTATCATGTGCTATGAAGCAATATGAGAAGTTCACTGTTGCTCACTTGTAGGTGGAAATGGTATGCTTTAAATCAACCATTTATATTATATTATCCATTTCTAAAATATGAGGGAGAACTTCCTTTGGCCTAACAAGGATATTCCCAATAAAATAAGTTGACTTCCTGATAATGACTGGGTCAAGTGTGTACATATACACATGTCTTTTCCGTACTTTGACGCAAGAAAAACCATGTAAATGTGCCTGGTCAAGCACAACCAGCCTTTCCAAGAAACTTGCAACGTTTCCATATCCTCCCTAGTTTAATCTGCTTGATTAATTAATTTAAGGTGGAATACATTGGATCCATTTAATTGGATCAGGAGTCAGTGACTAGAGACAGTCTTCAGGCTTCGTGATGTATTAAATTAGCTTGCCATGCATTTTTATCTAAGGGTCACTCTCATGAGTTAAATAGAAAAAAGTAAAAATCTAATTTCTCTTTCCCCTTCCTCTGAACTAAAAATAATTCTTAAAAAAAAAATTAGGCTTTTCTGTATCTTTAGCTTGCTCCCAGAATCTGTCTACAAACAAAATTTTGCAGTCAAGCGAAATTCTACAGTCAAGTTATTAGTTCCTGGACATGTTAGACGCTGGCAGCAGTGTCTGGCTCTAACAGCAGTGCTGTGTGTGCAGCCTCAGCAACGTGGGGTGTCGCTGTGCAGAAGGGGCACAGAAGCTGGGCCTTGAGGTGACCATCGGTACCACAGCTTAGGGATGTTAATACAGTTTATGTGGTTCTTTGGCAGGGCAAAGATGGCGAGCCTGGCCTTGATGTAAGTAGTATCTGTGACCAATGCACTCTCACTAGTTGGTAAGCGTCTTTCAAGAAATAGCTTATGGAGCATAACACCTTTGTGTCCATCTAGTGTGCATGCAGTACGTACTGAGTGTGTGCTGAATGCTGCATTTGCTCTTTCTCGGTGATAAAGAGGACAAAGATTGTCTCATACACAGCCCTTATCAACAGACACCACCAGATATAATGCTTGGTAATACAAGAAGTTGGTTGTTTGGATGTTAATAGGCTGAAAAACTGTGCTTGCTAAGAAAATATTCATGCTTGTGACTCATTTGTAGAAGAACAAGGAGTCGCTGACACTTAGTTAAGTAAATTTATTCTAATTAAAGAGAACAATGATTCCATAACTGTAAGGGATACATTTCAAAACATAGTCTCTTCCTTTGGTATGCTAAAAAACCCTTAATGAAAGCCTTTTCCTCTGGCTCTACACTGAAATCCCTAACTTGGAGGAGTCTTTTTCAGAACATACATACACTATGTAGCATAGCCTTTTTGCCATTTTCAGTGGTATGATTTCTTTCTGTAACTGGCAAATTGTCTCTACTAAACTCTGATTTACTTGTCTCACATGCTCTTCTATGCATGTGTCCACACATAACACACATACATATACAAAACATGTAGTGAAAACATCTTTTTATGTTTTCCAAGAATATTTGAAAACTTAACCTGCATGTGAATAAAAGTCAACCTGTCTTTGTCCATTTTGTTTTTATAGGGTTTCCCTGGTCCTCGAGGAGAAAAGGGTGATATAGGAGAAAAGGGAGAAAAGGTGACCAAAGTGTTATTAACTGTTGCTCAGTTCCTCAGCCTAGTCAGTTCTGCTGTCTTTATGCTATAAATTGTTCCATTAAAATTTATCTTTGTTTTTACTGTGTGCCAAAATGAAGGTCACAGATACAAGCTAAGTAAAATCATTAAAAACCACAAAAATATATGCACAGAAGTAGTAATATCAGCATGTCCCGAAGCACAGCTTTTTATTTTAGGCTTATTTTCTCCAATTCATTTAACAATTGTTGAAAATCCTGAAATATTTAATATAGCCATTTTGTTAGTAATTTTATACTGAAAAGCCCAGCTCTGTTCCCTGGCAGCATTTCCAGCATAGTAGTTGATCCTAGCGTACCATGCCTTCACATGGTACCTGTCCCACACCAAATGGATAAGACAGAAAACGTTTGCATTTTTATTTTTGGTAATGTCTTATTTACAATTAAGTACTTTATGATGCTTGTGGATTGAAATTAAATTATATCCTCTACCATTCTGGTAAATTAACTAGACAGTGAAGTCAACAGAAACGGCCTAACTTCATTTTCAGCGTCCAGACACGGAGACTTGGAAATATGTAGGAAATAGGGACTTCATGTGTGCACATAAAGCTCACAAGCAAATCTCTCCCAATTCTATCCAACACAGCCCAGTTGCTGAAACTGCTGAATTAGCACTCACACAAAGCCACTTAATATAAAAGTCCGTACACACAGCAGGTGGTTTTTCTGAGTGCATTTTTATTACAACTGTTTTTGTCTACCTGACATGTAGGGAGTTACACTAGGTTCACTTACAATCATGGTGTCCTAAACAAGAGGCAGGGTTAAAAAGTCACCATAAGTGTTAGAGTTCATCTCCACCTCTTAATACTGTCAGGCAAAACACTTCCCAAGAATGGATTGAAAAGGGTACTATGGAATATATCCTTCCCTTCTGTCCCTTGTTATCTCGAGCTCAGAGATCACTGGTAAAGTACTGATTTTGCAGAATTGTTGCTTAAGCAGGTGCTCCATAGGTATCATAAAGGCAGCATCTGATCTGGAGGAGTAATCACAATGAATGGTGTGCTTTTGCTGTTGTCGAAGATTACAGGTCTGTCACAGGTGAACAGCTTTTCTATTTTGAGAGCAGTCATCAGTAGAAAAGTGTAACTGGTAACTGCCAGCTCTGAGAGGTGACTGGCAGAATGGCAAACATGCACTTGCCATTCTCCCACTCCAAGTGGGAGTAACAGTAGGAGCCAAATCGAATAAGCTTAACAGTGTGTTCTCATACTGGGATACATTTAAAGGGTTGTGTCCAGAATATAAAAATAAGTTATTCCATCTCTCTAATCATTCCCAGTGAGGTTGCTTGAATGCTGCAGATGGTCTTTTGAAACTCCCAGTTCATGAAAAACTTGAGAAATTGGTGAGTAAGAGGGCTACTAAATCGGCAGGGCCCTGGGGCAAACACAACCAATGGAAGAAGTTGAAGGAAGTGAATTGGCTTAGTCTGACAAGGAGGAGGCCAAGATAATTGAAAGGGAAGATACAAAAATGGTGTAGCAAAACTCTTGAGGGTAATGGCAAATGGTGAAACACAGGTCAGAAGCTGCTCCTGAGAGGTTCAGAATGGCAATTAGGAAAACCTTGTTGACATGGAGGCAGCATGGCACTGAGACAGTGTACCCAGACAGCTGGCTGAATCACTGCCCATGGAACACCGCAGAACCTGGTCTTGTCTAACCTAATCTAAGGTCAGGAATCATCCTGCTCAGGATGGGAGGTTAGACTAGGCGACCTCTGGAACTCCCTTCCAACCAGACCTTCTGAGTCTGTGTATCCCTTTACAGCTAGAAATAGGTAAACAAAGTCAAGCCATTGGAGCCCAAAAAGATCTCTAGGAGATAGAAAAGATGGAGACTTGTGGAGACTTTTTCTATTGAGCTTCAGGACACATCTCCTAGGAAGTCTAGTCCTCCATCACCCTAAAAATTCAGGAAAAGGCAAAACTGTTTTCCTGAGGAGAATGCACGAGATAGTTACTCTGATGGATGTTTCAAAAATTACATTATTTTGAAGAACTTCAGATTAAGGGGATTGCCAGTAAGTCTGTAGAGTGAAAATGGAGATGGAATACCTGCATTAAAAATTCTCAGAGTATTCAATTAAAATTAGAAGGCAAAGGGAGGTCTTTCCCGGTGAAAAGTCAGGGAAGATATGGATGAAAGCTCTGTGAAAGAGCCTTCTTTTGCATAGTTTTGACACATTTTTTCCAGAAAGTAGGGAGTATTTGTATCATTCAAGTAAACTGATTTCACCAAAATTACTTTAGATGCATCACTAGTTCCTTTTCCAAATGGAAGGCTGACTCTCAAAAGACAACAAAGTAATGCAGTTAATTGAAGCTTTCATTATAACAAATTTTCTCTGTTCTGATGCTTTTCCTTATGTAAATTATTGATTATCTATGAGCAATTTAGTATAACAGCACTGTTTCAGTAGAGAGAAACCAGTTTACAAGTTGAGCATCCAACTTACGATTTCTTGACTTATAAATATTTCTTACAGCATTGGCTGTTGGACTGAGGTCACACAAATTGAGATTAATGAGTTTCTAGTTAAGAAACTTAACTCAAATTGCACTTCAAAACAACATATCATTATTAACATTCTAAAGAGAACCAATGACACTTATTTTTTTCATAGACATGCAGGGAATAAAACTTTACTTCTTCAGTTTGAAATGAGACCTAGACTGCTAATTTTTATTTCAGCCTAGCAGTAGTTGTGCTACAGTAAAAGCAAGTCAGTGTTTCTATTATACCGACTGCTTAACTTGGCTGTAAAAATATTTTTTTAAGTGTTCTAGCTGTAATTACTCATATAAAATTGTACTCCAGGAGCACTCATCATGAAAAAGGTTTGTACAATTGATTTTGTACTTTTGTTATATGAATAGAAAAAAAAATCCTTTTAAAAAAGGATTTTTAACAGAAGTTAGGGATTGTTGTGGAGATAGGGAGGGAAGGGGTCCAAGGTCCCAAGTGCACAGTTGTGTCTGTTATTATAAATTTTGGCAAAAATATGTCTGAACAGAGGATGAAAAGGCATTACCCCGTCCCCCTAAACTCTGCATTGATGAAAATCTGTGGACATGAGGATTGGATAATGTACCGACCGTAATGGTGTTGCAGAAGTGCCACAACTTTGTATTTCGCTAGGCACTGAGGAAGGGCAGAAAGGAATATTTTAAAGCTTCATCAGATGTAGATCCTCTGTATCACCTGTGGATCTCTGTAGTTCAGGGTAAGGAGTAAAGATTAAAAAGACATAACTTTGTCTGTGGAAAAAGTAGTAAAATTCTCAGGAATTTCAGACTATTGTCTATACAGATGACTGCTGTGTTGCTTTGAATAAGATCACAGATCTACCTTGCAAAACTGGAAGTTTAGTTACGTGCTGGCTTGTAACACAAAGAAATACAAATCCTAAAGATATAAAAGAAGTTAGAAACCAAACTGTACTGTCTATTTTCAGAATCCTTTTTGGAGTATGTGCTTGAATACATTCACTGCAAATGTACTGGTGTTACACTGAGCACAAATAACAGAGGAGTTGACCCTGAAATTGTTGAGTTTCTCTGCTATGCTGTTGTCTTTGTAGGTTTAAGATGGAAACTCAGCCAATTTTTGGTTCTTGTCTCATGGAGATTTTTTTTATGTGATAATCTTATCATTTGGTAAAGAAGGGTAATTTTGGGGTTGCTGTTTTCCCAAATACTTTCTTGTGACTTTTTGGCACACAGAGAAGATAGACAAGTAACTTTGCTTCTATTACAACATGAATGCAGTATGTGTTGTTCATGAACAGGTTTTTTTGTTTGAATGTGTCAAGTATGCTATAATACTAAATGACTAATGTGCTTTCCTTCCTTTCTAAAATCCAATTGATGTATTTTTATTTTTTTATGTGTTAAAAATAGTTTTTCTCTCTTGTTAATGAATTAAGTCTTTCTGTACTGATGTGGAACAAGTTGGATGTTGATTTACTATATTTCACCAAAACCTGTCTGTTTTTCCAGAGGGGCATTCCTTCCTTCTCCTTCTACCCACATTCCTTGCAATTCCTCTGTCTTTTTTACCCTTTTCCTCACAAATTAAATCTTCCCAATAGCCACAACCTCGCTTGCTGGTTCTCCAATGTCATACTAATTTTCCTATGACTATTTCTCCCATTTCTTTGTGATGTTCCTGATTTACTCATCCTTCCTATCCCATTTTTTACAATCCTAGTCCAATTTGTTAATTTTTTTTTTAACTGATCCTTTTTGATTTTTGTGAAATTGAGAGCAAACCTGAAACTCATTTACCATTGTGATCAACTGGTGTGAAATCAATTATAAAATGAACTCTCTGAACATCTTATACTGCTTGAAGGTGAGGTCATCTTTTCAGGTAGCTTTGTTGAGAGGAATCGACTCATTTCCATGAGAATTAAAATATTGGAAGTTTCACATTTAAAAAGAAAACTCAGTGTGAAATAAAAAGATTGAATTTTGGTAAAATAAATAGATGGAGCGTTGCCTGAAGTAGAGAGAATATTTGAATGTTGAAATATTTAAATAAAGAATCTTTTTATTGCTTCCAATTATTTTATGATACCGAGACAATATAACATCATTGAAAGTGTCACAGCACCTCTCCATCAGGCAGTTTGGGTGTTTTGGTTCCTGTAACAGGGTTTGAAATGGTCATGTTGTACTTGGAGTCACAGGAGTGCTTCCTCAGTGATGTCAGTGGGTTTCTGTGGACACCACAGAGAGCAAACTCTGTTACCAGAGTCCAATTCAATTCAGCAAAGGATGGATGCTCTGGGCCAAGTTCACCTTGATGTGACACCCAGAAGCTGATAGAATTGAACCAGAGACCAGCTGTCCCTGTGAAGGAAGGATCTACACCACAAGTCTTTTTTCAAAAGACTATGCTGATAGTTTCTGCTCTCACTAAGTTACTTCTGACTAGTGACAAATCCTCTAGGGAAGCTGACAAATTCAAGTTGGTGTGCCCTTGCACTTCGGTCCTATCACTTAGAACAAGTAGCAGAACTCTTATTTTGGACTTTGGACTGGGGGGATTTGCAGATTTGCATCTGTATCAAGAAATCAGTGATTTCAAGCCCTGTTCTAGGTTTCAAAACATTCATAATCCTGATATGAAATACCAACACAAACTAATACAGACTGATTGCAGTTCTTGCTTGTGATCATATAATTTATTTTTCCACATAATGCATCATCCAAACCAGAACACAGTGGTAAGTGTCCTTTCAGCTCTCCATTGGCTTAAAAAGAAAAAACCCAAACTTTAAACCAATCTTTCTTTAATTTTTTTTTCAAAAGAATGAATCTTGTTTTATCCAAACCATTGTATTCACAGGGGGAAAAGGGAAAGAAAGGCAAAAAGGGGCCTAAAGGGGAGAAAGGAGAACAGGGTGCTCCTGGATTAGATGCACCTTGCCCATTGGTACGTCTCACTTGTGTATTGGAAGATCAATCATCCTGCTGTAAACTGATAGAATAAGAAATGAGGGGAGAGGAGCAAGAACCATCTACTGTTTAACCTCTAGCCCTTTGCTAACACAACTTTATTTCAAGTTCTGGCAAATTCTGGAGCAGACTTTTTTTGCCAACCTCCTAATTTGGTTTAAATCACCAGACTTAAGATCTTCAGGCTAAATTTGATGATTTTTTTTTCATTATTTCTGCCAAGCACTTTGGAAAGGAACCAAATTTGGGATTTGCCAGAGTAAGTGCCCCACAGGCTTAAATCGCACTGCAACAGTCAGCTTGCTCCTCTTGCCTCTGTTGTTATTTGTTCACTCCATCTAAGTCAATACTGAAGGCATTTTCTTGACAGTAACATTGCAAGTTAATCTTTACAAACAGGGATTCCGTGGAATTAAGGGGGAAAAAGGGGAGCCAGGCCAGCCTGGCCTGGATGGGCTGGATGCCCCTTGCCAATTGGTACAGTATTTCTCTTTCCTACCAACCCTGCATGCAGTTCCTTTGTTTGTAGTCAGCCATTCTCGATGTAAAGTAATGTTTTCCTGAGCTGACTTTACATTATTCATGTAACACATGCATGTGCATGAACAAACCAGCTGCTTCAAGTGATCATAACTGCAATGAGAGAACACACATTTTTGTTGATACCTTCAACCTAACTCTCAGGAGTTTGCTCCCACATCACATGGTAATTTGTAAGTTTGTGTCCTTCCTACATTTTCCCTGAGAATCGTTGGTTTGTTGTTTTCCTCACAAGATACCTATTGCCCTACTCACCTTGAACGCAAGTCATTGTAGAAATCCAGCACAATGTTCACTTCTAATCAAGTCTGATGACTTCTGTCTGCACTGGCTCAGTTCCACACCCTAGCTCCTCTGCACCCTGGACTTCTTTCAAATCCATGCAGTCTTAGGTGCATGTTTTCACAGTTTGACCACAATGAAAGTCATGTACAGAATGATGCAAACACTGTTTCTGAAAGTCAAGGTTTTCAGTAAGCCAAGCTGGAGCTTGTCTTCCCGACCATATACAAGTAATATTTTTGTTGTCTGGTCTGTTCATCAAAGAGTATTTAAACACATCTGGAAATAAAAAGCTTACCTTGAGTTTTTAAGAAGATAACAGTCTGCAGCCCAAACCCTGTCTTTGTTATTTAATGTCTCCAATTTAATGGTCTTACCCTTGGAACTTACCTTCCTGGAATACACACAACACTCCTCACCCTATGTTAGCATGAATTCAAGTTCCCACCTATACTAAAATGCTACTTCTTGACCCTCTCCCTTGTACCAATCTGGCAACAGTTATTTTTATTTAATGGTAAAGTAAGCTTGAACTTTTTTCCATTTAAGAAAGAAAACCCCAAATGAATAGTACATACACATTTCATAAAGATACAAGAAAGATTTTCTTTTTAATTGTTCACAATAAAATTTGATCTGCATGTTCTGATACTGTTTGGTGGTTAAGCACGGTTCTCTAAGATGAATGTTAAATAGATTTTATTTCAGCTATAGCACTTCTAATTTGAAGCCAATGTTTTTTCATTGTAAATACATAGTTCTTTAAAAGTATTCCATAGTCTATATTGTTTGCTTCCAATTAATGGTAACCATATCTCATATTTTTTGGGGAGTAATCCAGCATGCTTTTGAAATTTTAAAATGTTTCTGTCTCTGTATTATCATTTATATCTGGAGATTCATTAACAATCATTGATGAATGGAAAATACTCTGTTCATAGATAATTGCTAGAATAAGCTGCTTAGCAAGCAGCGCTGTCTCTTGCTTAGGCAGCAAGCCATTCCCATCAGACTACATGCAAGCAATTCAAAAAACCTCATTAACCACTATCTTCACATGTAAATTCACATATTAAGTATTGGTATTCTATATTCTAAAAAATGTCAAGGCCTGATTTTTTTTCTGCTCGTGTATAGTCTAGTTACATCATCTGTGCTCCTAACTCTGACCATGTAACTCTCTGGATAAACCCTTGATAGCCATGTGAGTTGGAATTAGGTCCATAAAAACCAGAATGACTGTGGTCAATAGCTGACCCTGATCTTACCAGACACATGGAGATATGTGAAGGTAGGGTAGCAGCAGAAAAGTAATGGAGTGACTCTTACTAATATGAGAAGAAATTAGATGGCCATATTGTCCAAGCACAGAAATAATCAGTGCTGCTGTACTGCCCTGCTCCCACCACAGATGTTTTCTTCCACTGTGGCACTTAAGGTATGTTCAGGCCTTAAGATTTTCCTAGGGCATTCAAAGACTTATATCAAAAGTGAAAAGAAAAGATCCTGCTCACTTTTGAGTCTTGCTATCTTAACACAGGGTTACCTTTGTACTAAGGACCATTAAAACGCAATAACCTCCAGATAAAAGTGATAGTATTTTTTTCTCATTGGTTTTGTACATTCAGATACAACTGTTGTGAAGAAAACAGATTATATTTAAAAGAATCTGTAGCCCAAGCTCTAACAGCAATAAAAAAACTGATGAAGATATACTAATGATTTAGAGAAACAAAGCTTTATAGCAGAGGGGTGCACGTATGTATTTACAGTGTAAACCTTCACTCCTATGGCTGTTACAACAGATATTGATGGATTATCTATCTTATCAAATTTACATATGCTGTTTTTTTCTTTTTTTCTTGACCCTCCTCCTTGAAACAGGGTCCCGATGGATTACCAATGCCTGGCTGTTGGCAAAAGGTAGGATGAGCAGAGCTTTTTCTTTTCAGAGGCAGTCTGTCCTTAGTACACAGATACACCCATCACAGTCATACTGAACAGTATCAAGATACATTTCAGAGCCTCCTAGACAGATATATCCAGCAATGCAAGATCAGACCTCTCCATGGCAGTAGTTTATGCCATATATTGCAATATATGTAGAAGTAATAATTCATTGAGGAAGTATAAAAACAGTTGGCTTTTGTTTTCTGGGAAGCCCAAGATTTTTCTTCTTT
This sequence comes from Serilophus lunatus, assembly GCA_013399895.1. Classification (NCBI taxonomy): domain Eukaryota; kingdom Metazoa; phylum Chordata; class Aves; order Passeriformes; family Eurylaimidae; genus Serilophus; species Serilophus lunatus. The sequence continues at coordinate 1,130,205 of VXBA01002045.1, forward strand.
CACATGAAAACATTCTTTGGTTTCTGCACAGGATCACTGCTTCCCATTCATTATAAAAGTTCATGGATTTTTGTCAAATATTTTTATTGATCTCTTATGTTATTTTTCTGGAATGCTGAGAAGAACATCCTCCTTCAATACATCCTCCTGAGTTTTTTTATGGTATGTTAATATAAACTGCCAATATTATTTTAGTAAAGCCTAGACAGAGCTAGATTTAAAAAACATGGCATTCAGAATAGTGTAGGTGGAAAGATAATAGCATATAATACATTAGAAAACATGGAGCATAAGTTAAATTCTGGGTGCATTTATCTCTGAAGAATAGCTGGTGCTGAGGAAATAATTATCCATATTTGCAACTCTGCTTTATGTATGTATTTGTAATAGATGTCTGAAATATCTTACTAATTGGATTAATCTGTATCTCTTTTTGTCTCTGCAGTGATGAATCTAACCTTACAAGCATGAAGTTGTGTATATAGTGCTCCACTTCTTTTATTTATAGTTGAAAACTGAAAATTTGATTTTACAAGTCTAAGATATGTTTACATGTAGCTGCTTCTACTTGTTTGCAATAGTCCATACGTGCATCTTTTTTTCACTTACATCTGCAGTAAAATGACACTGCAGAGTAAACCTGCAAAGATTGTCTCTCTAATGAGAGAGAGATCTTGAAACAATGATCAATAATAGAAATTAATATTTCTGTAAATTCTTATATTTCGGCTTGTGGATATGCATGGACAATGCGTGCCATGAACTAGTTTACAAGAAGTTGTGACCAAATAAGAGCAAAATGCTAAGAAATGTACTGTACCAGCTGCCATTGGAGTTTACTGACTTGGCTTCTGTGTCCATCTTAAATACTTCACTGATTCATGACACCATACCTGCTTGTATGAACTAAAAGCATGAGTTTGTGTGCCAAACCTGCTTGTTGTGTGATCACGTCATGCACTAAATGGCTGCTCACAGTGACCTTTGATTCCAGCTTCTGAATCATTTTCTTTTATCATCTCAAGGGAGTCACACCATGGCTCATTGCTAAAAAGAGATAGACCAGAGAAGCATAGAAAGAGGCCTTGAATTTTTGGGGAATAAAGTTCCAGCTGCAGGTGGATGGCTTCCAGTCTTGCAGGATACTTGGCCCTTTGGTCCAAGAGGGTCCTTCCTGTTAATCAGCATCGGCTTGCCTTGCACTGCTCACGGTCGTGAAGACATTCACAATAGGCCCTGTCGAGTCCTTAATCAAGAAGGAAAGAAGTTTGAAGAAGAAACCAGACTTCTCTGTGGGTTGTTTGAAAAGGTTACTGAGGTGCTGCAGGGATCATTTGATGGCAGACATTGCCTGAGACCAGAAGCTTCTCAACCTTACTCAAGGATGGACATAGTGTATTTTGGGACTGCTGGAGGAAAAAGCATTCTTGAGGTGGGGATGAACCGGATCATCCTCTAGAAGAGGATAATAATGGAACTGACCAGAGATGTATGTATGTACCATGGTGTGGTTTTCAGGTTTTTCACTTTAAATTACACAAAAGTAGCTGAACTTCTCTTCAGGATTTTGGAAGCTATAGTTTTTGTTTCCTTTTCCTGTACCTGTTGCCATAAAGAATGCATTTCAATAACCTGTTCAACATTGGTAATGACAGCATTGAAGAAAATAGTTCAAGCCACATGTTCCTCTTGTTTCAGTATTAACAGTTTTTATTTCAGAGTCTTTGAAGCGTTTAAGTCTAGCATAGAAAAAGTTTATTTTTGTGTTTCACTGATTTATTCATCTTGTTCCTTTTCTGTTGTTACAGTGACTTTAGTGGACATTAATACTCAAAAAAATATTGGAGAGCAACAATTCTGTGTAACTACTGCGCACTTGCCATCACACTCCACTGTCAAAGGTGTTGATATTTCTCCATTTCTGTTCAGATGGCTAGCTTTTTAGAGACACATCAGTAATTCTTTCCTTCACCACTTTTTTTATTGCTAAAAATATGTAATTTGTGCACATTTTTAATTTCAGTTTTGAGTCTTCATATGGTGCACTGCAGTTAGTTTGAGAGACTAGTTTATGAGAAATGGTGGCATATTTGGCAGATAGAAATTCTTTTTATACCACTTCCATTCCTAATGTATATAGCAGGATCATCACAGACTTTTTTAGTTACTTTTCTGAGAGCTATCTTTAATATGTAGACCAAAACTAAAGTTGAGGCATACAGCTTGTCTCCATTCATATGTGGGCACTTTATGCCCTCCTTGGAATGCACGTTTTTTCCTTCCTTCATCATTTCTGAATCATGTGTAGATGGAGACCTGTGTGGTCACACTTTTTGTATTGCTTCACAATCTCAGATCAATGGAAATGCCGCTATAATGCAACCTTTCACTTTGATAAATCTCTAGTGTCATTTTGGTATATTGAATTTGAGCCCAGTTTTTCATTGGGAGACAAAAAAAAAAAAATTAAAACTAAAAAATTAATTTAGTGGCCTAAACTAACAGTATCTTACTAATAAAAACAAAATTCCAGCTTTATATAGATATATACACTGAATACATATATATTTTTACTTTCATCTTTCTGATAGTAAGAAATAGACAAGTGTTCACTTGTTAGTTAGATATAAGGAAATATGTTTTTCTTTGCCCAAATTTTCAGAGATGCAAGTATCAACCTCTTTATCAACATTTAGTCATGTTTACAAAGCCTTCACACAGCATAGACTGAATATAAAACGTTAATAATTAGAGTACTGCAGCAATAATGCAAATGAAGGCCTTTCAGAAAGAGGACAAGAAGAGCACCGTGAGAGCCCTCTGACTTGCCCCTCTTAGTCTGCTTATTTTAGAAGTACTAGCTCAAAAAAACAAGCTGAGGAGCCAGCTCTCCCTCTAACAGAAAAGAGTCTCTTATGCCCATGTCCTGATTTGGCACATTTAGCTAGGTATATTGTAGATATGAAGACTAGAAGTTGAATGTTTTTATAAGATGTCAAATACTGGCAATCATACGATAAAATGAAATGTTTTTTAAAGGTCACTCACAGTATTTACATGAAAAATCAAGAAGGTTATTATTTGGCTGGATGTTTTAGCAGCTCCATATTGAGAGTGTCCATAAACACAACTTATTTAAGAAATAGCAACAAGAACTATTAAATGTATGCTGTCATTAGCACTTTCTTTTCATTTTAATTTGTATACTTATATTTTTAAACTGCCCTCTTAGCATCCATTTCTATATGCAGCAATAGAGCTAGCAGAACTTTGGTTCGTGATTTTGTCATTGAGGAAATAATTACAGACACTAGTTTTGAGTGTTAGTCAAAACTCAACTGTCCTTTATCTCCCTGACACAGAGACCCTACTGAAGAAGCACTCTATTTGCTTTCTTGTGACTTGTAAATTAATTTCTTCATTAAATTCCTGACAGGTGGGAATACTTCTTTTTTTTTTTTCAAATAATCCTACTTAGCTTTTTTAGCTTTTGTATTGTTCAATATTCTGAAAGGTTCATTCTGTTTAAATGACACCATGAGTGAACAGCAGATAAACAATTTAATTTGAAAGGTTAAACTACATACATAGATTAGATATTAACATTTGCATCTCAGAGATTGAACTGAAATGAAACAACCATATCTAGAAAAGTTACATGGGCAATACAAGAAAAAAGAGAATTGGTTCTAACATTTCATCAAGAAAAGCACCCTGTGAAGATTTACAACCTGCTTATTTTCTTATTTCTGGTGCTAGTATATCTTTTTCTTTTTGATGGCAAAGCTACAGTTTGAACCACTAGTGAGGTGTTGTATCTTTTAGTGGCATTCCTCCAAATAGATATGATTTGTTTTGTTTAGTTTGTGACAGGAACAGTAGTTCCTCTACCAGTCTTTTCAGTTGTAGAAATGTGTAATGGTATTAGTCTACACAGTTTCTATATCCCTGATTTTTTCAGGTATAATTAATTCTTGTTTCTTTGAGAGTTTTCAGTATTTGTTTCATTCAAAGCTTTGTAATCATCTATTACTCTAGTGCATTATAACCACATTGTGCAGAAGTCCTGCTACAGAAGCTGCAAGTCTTTTAAGCACTATATGGAGTAGCCTTTGTCTTCATGTCCATAGATTAGCTATGGGGAAGCTTTCTTTCAGGATGCTTTGGACACTTTTTTTTCCCCTGAGGTAAAGCATGAAATGTTAAATCACAGAACAATGATACAATGTATTTTTTGATTTATATTTTATTTATTGCTGATCTTGATGTCATATTCTGATAGTGTAGCAAAGCAGAATGATACTCTTCATCCAGCTGTTTATATACTCTTTTAGTCTGTCGTATAAGCAGTATGAATGAGTTTCAGAATGATCAAATCCATGTACCTGTACACGTATAGAGTTTCAAAAGGGGTAATTCTTAAGATTGATGTTGAACGTGGAAAGTTAGCATTGGCACCACTGAGCATTACCCTTGTGGAAGGGGGGGTGCATGTGATCACCAATTCCTTGGTTATGCCATTGAAAGAGACGAAGCAACCTCAAATGAGATGAGCAGACCTTTGGTCCTTGTGGGATGGTGGTGCTGCTTAAGGCTGGGGGCTCTGCCAGGAGATACAGTTAGATTCTCGATCCCACTGGGGTTTTGAGAGAATCGTCCCACTGTCTGTCCCCAAACTGGGATTGTAAACCTGGGCTCAGCCATGCAAGGCTCTTCCCTTGGCTGTGCCTCCTTATCCCCACCAATGAACTGGAGAGAGTTACTCACGTTCCCCTTGCGAAGCTCTTCAGACATACAGAAGAAGGACCCAGGTGTTGTGCTCAGTAACAAGGGGAATATTATCAACTTCAGCAGTGGAGTTTTGCCTAAATCAAGACCACTTCAGTGAGAACTCCAGAGATATTCCCAGTTTGTTGAATGTGATGAAGATGTTCAAGGCATGCAGAACTCGGCCTTTCCCTTCAAATTTCCCGATCTCTGCTGCTTGACCATTTAAAATTAGATTTTAAAATCTCTGTATTTTACCTTATGAGATTCCTAAATTTTCACACAAGACTCACACAAAACATAAATATGTGCAAAGATACTAGTCAAAAGAAAGTCATTGCAAAGATTCTATTTCAATGACTGGAATTAAAACTAACACCTAATTTACTTTTTTTCCTTCCTGCAACTTGCTTTTATGGATGTGAATGTTGCTCTAATGTACAAATGAAGGTTTTCTTGCACCCTCTGTTATTGAAGTATTTTACATGGTGGTTGGATTCATTAAATGCTGTTAGAAACAAGTGCCTGCCACCATAATTTCTGAAAAAGATACTCTACAAAACAAGTAGAATTTTTATTTTATAAAGGAATTTGGAGTGTTGTTTTTGTTTCATTTTGGTTTTAAGTGTATCCAATTATCAATGCTGCTCGGAAATGGATTTTTTTTTGGAAAGCAGGGAGCCTTAACCTGGGACCGTTAGTGTTTTCTTGTTTCTATTTAAAAAAGTAATTGTATGAACTTCCCAGATCCCATTGGTACTTGCACACTTCTGAAGTATTATGGAGAATTGGGTTGGTGGAAGAATGTTTTACATATTGTTAACATATACTTGGATATTCTTATATTATTGTACATGTTTGGGAAAATATCACACAACTTTAAAAATGTTGCTAAGATGTATGTATCTGACTTTTTCCTTTGGAAAATATTATATATTTTTATTTGTATTTTTTACTTTTTTAAGTTCATCTATATGTGCCGTTATTTTTATATTGCAAATGGTCTCATAAATGAAGTAGAAGAGATAAAAATACAAAGAAAAGTAATTTGGCAAGGATTTCAGTGCTTGGGGGGGAAAACACATGGGTCAGCATCATGTTATCAATACTATAAATATTTTGAGTGTCTTAGCACTGTAAATACGTCACAAGACCTTTTTTGATGAGTAGTATAAAGAATTGCAAGGTTTTAATCACACATTTTAATTTGTTATTAATTACCACGTTCTTGTGGCCTCTGGTCTTGACTTAATTGAACCCAATCAAACAGCATGCTTTTGTTTTTATTATTAAAATTTCTCCATGTTTTTCAGTTGAATATTGTTTTGTTTTCTTTCAGTTTTGTACCTGAGGTTTTGTTTCTTGCTTGTGAGAAGTTGATCTTCAGAATTATTTTTACACTATTTATGATTTATTTTCATAATGTAAAAAGTGTGTAATTATTAAAATATTAATCCAACCATTGGTGCTGATTTTGCATAGTTATAAATTTCTTCATGTTGGTGCAAAAAGTTCTTCTAGTCTGTCTGGATTGGACAAAGTGTGTGCTGTGTTGTGCCAACCTGTAATTTGAAATCTAGTGCAGGATGTGTCAGTAGTAGCATTCACACAAAAATCAGGGCCTCTGCAACATGTTGCATTTTCCTACAGTATGCAGTAAGAAAACTCACCATCCTCTTGCTATTCTTAATGTGTCTTTTCCATTTGAAGTCAAGTCTGTTCAGTCATCAGGCAGCATAGCATCCACAAATTATGTAAGGACGAAGCTTTGCTGCAAACCTAAGAGCCTTTCCTTGCTCTGGAAAAGCTACAAGGATCTATGTTTTAACCAGAAGTTGAAACTATTGACTAGGCAAGTTCAGAGGCATCTTAGGATCAAAAGAAATAAAGCTGGAAATCACCCTTTCTGTAATTCTGAAGATGAAAAATAACCCAAATTGGTGAGTAATAAAGATGTGTGCAAGCAGTGTCACAAGTGAAAATGTGAAGAAAATGTGAAGGTCTGTTTTCCCCAAATCCAGTTGATGGAACATAATAATTACTGCAAAATGGTATATTTTTAAGCACCCTGATCTAAGAAGACATATTTTTTTAGGAGTCTCCTTGAACAAAAGAGTTAACAACAACAGTAAAACCAACCAACCAAAAAAACCACAGAGGAGCAGCTGTAATCTCTTCAACACATTATTTAAATGTTTGGGTTTTCTAAACCCAAAAATACTTCAGACAAACAGAACACTCCCCATTATTTCCTTCACATTAAAAATGCAGTCACTTTAGGTGAAGAGAGAATGAGCACTGTGGGGTTTGTCTTTTAACTCCAGCTAATCCCCATAAATGTCCATTAATCTTATCTAGCTCTGTTTTAGACTCTTGGAGGGACTAAAAATACCTTTGCACCCTTTCTAAGATGAGGTATTTCCAGCTTAACGTGCTCTGCTCTGCCAGGCTGAGTGCATGGCCCCAAGGGCTGCAGGTGCTGCTGCCACCCCAGCCAGGCAACCCAGACCCAGGTGAAATCCTTGGTTCAGCTGTGGCCACTATTAGCCTTTTTTTGCTTCCAGTTTTATCCTTTCTACTACTGTCACAGAGGATGGAATGCAGTTCTAGATGCTGCTGGAGCTGTCCTGCCAGAAAACAACACGTGTGTTCTGGACTTCTGCCACAGCTAATACCCTGTGGGTTTCCCATTCAGCACTTTTACAGCATTCCTGTTATTTTTCCGTACTATGCTCCCTCTAAAGCCAAACCTCAGTTAACCAATATCCTATCGCCTTCACATCCTACTGCACTCAGGGGACATGGCTTCCCTCTGGCATTCCCTGCTATTCACATACCTCCTTCATAATTTGTGACGTGCCAAAGCACATGCAGAACTGTATGTGAAATGCCTGCCACTTCTGCCTCTCATTTTTTTTTACTGGATCTTTGATTAAATACTTCAAGGCCATTACTCACATGCAACTCTGCTTTGTGGGCCTACTAAACCTGCTAATTTCTACACATTCATAATAAGGACTCTATGCAAATAAAAAATAATGCAACAGAAGTGGCTTTTTAGATGTCCTCACACAGCCTCGCCTTGTGGTTCAATTATAAAATCTACACACAAATGTTTTAAAAAAAAATCCCCCCACCAAACAAACAAACAAACAAAAACATCAAATAAGGAGCTGACAAAGCATTTCACGATCTGGCAGGTTGTAACATTTAAGTCATGTTGCTGCAAGCAGAGTCTTTCTGTCTTCCCAGGGTTACTAATTGTCCTCTTTTCTGTTGGCTTCTGCTAATTTCCAGACGCAGTACTCACAGGGCCTTCTCTCCCATCTCCTAGCTGCAGTAAAAAATGCAGTGGTTTTGAATGTGGAGCATAGATGCTCCATATGTATGTATGTAGATATGTCTTCATGTGTCTATGTGAACATATATAAATACAAATATATATATATACCTGATGATTAGTGTTCAGAAAAACACACACCTCTTCAGGGAGATCCCAGTCTGCTAGTATAGTTGTAGTCAAGTTCCTTTAGTTTGTCTGCCAGATCAAAGGTGGACACAGCTCCTGTCACATAACCAAGATAGAGGGTTTTTTGACATGCTTGCAACAAGACGGAATTTCCAGTAACTAATAACTATCTTGATTATTTTTTTATTTGCAGGTTACATCTTGACCGAGTTTTCAAAGTGCCCACACCTAAATGAAGCAATCACAAGGTCTCTCTTACATCACCCTTGTCTGCTCCCTCCTGGAGTTAGCAAGTACCTGGTAACTTTTTACCAGGTGTTAGGAGCTCTCTTCTCTTTGGTATATTTCCATCATTGTGAGTGAATTGATTCTGGTTGAGATAAAAGTAACAAAAACAAATATTAGCATGCTGTGTGCTTAACTGTCTCGGGCCTGTTGAACCAGTCAGTCACCACATCGACTTTCAAGCAAGTCCATTCCCTTTTCAGAGCAAATGCCAAGCAGCTGGCTCTCCCTGAGAAGATGCAGACAGATATGATTTGTCCATCTTTACATTTCTGTAGTGAAACAGATCTTCAGTACAGATCATTTTCCACTAACTTTCTGCAGTGGGTTTGGTTCTCGGAATGCACCAGCAAAACATTGTTTTTATTGGTACAGTGACTCCTTCATAATTAAATAAGGAGCCAAAGGCACCTTCCTTGGATAATTTGGATAGGTCTTAGAAATACTCCTTTTCATCCTTCATACAGGAAGCCTGGTTACTGGTACCCTGCCAGGAGAAAGCCCTTAAACAAGTGTGGAAGAAAGTAAAACATCATAAAGCAAACCGAGTGGGATGGAGTAAATAGCATGTTTTAGGTATTTTGGGTTTTGAGGTTTTCTCTTTGTGGGGTTTTTGTCTCTGTTTTTTTTTTAATAAGTATTTAAAAATATTTTAATAATACTGTATATCATGGGGTATTTACTCGTTAGTATTTATGCCACTGTACTTTGAGGGCAAGTGGAAGGAGCTGGAGGGGTCTAAAAAAGCCAAGTGACAAGGTACTGAAATGGCCTGTGTCTGAGTCAGAGTCTTTGATAATCTGAGGGAGAGCAACTTCCTCTGCTCTACACATGAGACTTGACAGTCTTGTCCCTGCTGATGGTATCAAAAGAGCATGAAAAGAGCCGAGGGAGGGATATTTTCTTGATTCTTAAGCCTCTTTCCATGGATGGGAAGGAACAGAGAAGCAACCCCTCCCTTCTAACAAGCTACTTCACCTACCACTTGAAGTTTTCCTGAAGTTTGATGTTGCTTCCAGCAATTACTAAGCTAGCTGTGTGCAAGCTTTCTTTTGCTAAACCTGGAATGAAAGCCCTGATACAAGCAGGGCTGGCTGCTGATGCATGCTTCTAAAGGAGTAACAGCACAGTATCTTGCATAACTCTTAAATCTCTTCGTGGTCCAGAGTTTCTGTGCAAGCAAGGCAGGGCAGGTCAGCATAAGCAGCTGAAATTTTCCAGTGTTGCCGTTGCCAGCAGGTAAGGAGAAAGGACAAGGCTGTGCTCAACACCAACAGAGTGCAGGTAAACCTCTCCTGAAATGCCTTGGGACTCACAGACTGCTATTCACTACCTGGGTCCCAGCCTTTCTGTGCATTGCTGGTACAAAGGTCCAGTATATAATGTGTACAACTTGAACTGCATCGACCCTGTGCTAAATGCCATTCCACAGCTTTCAGAGATGCAGGTAAAATGGAAAAGCATTGCAGACAGCATTCCTGACAGGCTCTAGCCCTGGTTGCATTTGGATGTTAACAGATCTAAATGCACATTCTTTTCTTGAGACCCATACATGAATCTCACACTGTCTGTACATTACTGCCCTAGCTGACAGTTTTGGCAACTCTCTCACGTCTTTTAAGTCTTTTCTGCCAGGACAAGGCACTGAAGACAGGCAGCTGCTGTCTCTGGTGGGGTATAGAGGTCTAGCTGCTGGTGCCTCCTGCCACTTCTGAGGGAACAGGAGTGCAGAATGTGAAAGCTTCAAAATTAATATTGTCTGAGGAAGCTCAAGAAAATGACTGTACGAAGAGAAAGGCTTAGTGACTGGAGAAGCAGAAATGTGGCTTGCTGCCAGAGATACTAAAAAAATGTAAAAATCAGGAAGTGTGGTTCTTCCATCGCAAAATTTGGGATGACGGACTGGGTAGTGATCTAGAAAAAAACCAAGTATCATCAGCTCAGGAAATTGTGTGGCTCTGCATATGCTCATTGAAGACTCTTCTAAACACAGGGCTGCAGGTGGCACAGATGAGCTACAGATGGGGTAGTAGAGACGTGGGCGAGAGTTTTGCTGCTGTCTGCCCATGCAGCTCAAGGAGCAGCCTCCAGCAGGGAGAATGTAGAGCTGAGGTGCTGCACCGGGTTCGATGTTTTGAAATGTGATGTCTCTTCATGTGAATTCGATCTTCCTCCCCATGTTATAGTCCCCTCTTTTTCTTGTGGGTTTTGATGTCCAGTGAGATGGTTATCAAGCCTAGCCACGAATAAATGTCACATTTAAGCAAGACACTTCTATTTTGCTGCTGTATTACAAAGCGATCGTAGGACTAGTTATAGATGCTGCCTAGACTTAAGGGTTTACCGATGTACCCGAGCACCAGGGCCCTTTTCTACTTACGTGCATAAAAACCTGGAAAACCATAGCTCTCACTCATTTGCCCCACTGTACAAAAAATACAGAAATACGGATACTGTCTTTGATAGACCTAAGCAAGTATGTGTCACAGCTTACTTTTACGAACAGATTTGGAGAGATAAGCAGAGAAAGACATTTAATTATGACCCAAATTTTGATTAAGCAATCCTCTTGGTTTCTCCCCTTTCCCTCCCCTATGTCTGTGGCGCTCTGACCACCAGAGTGACTGACGAATGGCAGGCGCAGCAGGATTGCCCGTGAGACCTGAGCGCCCGCCCGCCTCTCCTGCCAACCGCACGCACCAAGTGGATTGTTTTGAGAGTTTGTGCCAGTTCGCACCCCTAGGAAAACAAAATAAAACAAAACAAAAAACTTCAAGGCACGGGGAGGGGGGAGCACTCGCGGCTGGCTCGCCTCGGCTCAACAAACAGGAAACACGTTTCGCCCGAAACAAAAATCCAGGGGGATAGGGGAGCGGCCGGGACGTCCCGTCCCGTTCCGTGCCTGCCCGTTCCCTCGGGGAAGGCAGGAGGGAGGGAGTCGGAGGAGGGGTTTGGCCGGGGCCGGCGCCGGCATAAGAGGCGGGGAACCCTCGGGAGCGCTGGGACGGACAGTGTCCTGTGCCGTGCCGTGCCGTGCCGTGCCGTGCCGTGCCGTGCCGTGCCGTGCCGTGCCGTGCCGTGCCGTGCCAAGCCTGCCGGCGGGATGGAGGAGCGGTACAGCAAGGCGGAGACCCTGGCCCTGCGGAGGAAGCATATCGGGTAGGGACGGCGGCGGGGCCGGGAGCGGGGCAAGGGAGAAGGAGAAGGAAAGTCTCGGGGGACAGCGCCCTTCCGGACCCGCTCGGCGCTGCCCGCGGGCTGTCAGTGCTGGGCAGCCCCTGCGGACCCGCGGCGAGACCCAGCGAGGACTGGGACACGGACATGGACACGCGCTGGACCTGTCAACCCTCCGGCTTGCCAGGTCGTGGGGGCCACTTGGCACTCCCTACACGAGCTGCATTACTGCATTACATTAAAACGCTGCATGTCAAACGCTACTTAACTTTTTTTTAACAGACCAAGGCGAGCAGCCAGAATGTGGTACCCAAGTATATGTCTAAAATGAGGGTATGCAGGGGTTTGGTAGGGGTTTTTTGTGAATAAAGTGCATGCACCTGAAAAACAGCCTGTTAAATGAAGCTCAGGCTATTCCTTAAGCTAAGTCTAACTGGGGGACGTGCAGGAGGACTGCCAGCACTTGTGACCTGAGCGATAGTTCTGACTGTACACATACCTCTGTTGTTGCAATGTTAATTCCTCCAGAATGTATAGCTTCAATTCTTTCTTCACGAGGTGTTGCCAAGCGAAAAATACATCCAGGTTGTTAAAAACAGTGCTCTCTATTTTGCTCAGTGCCTCTGAAATGCGTGGTATATATAGAAGACTCACTAAAGATTCATAAAGTTATGACCTCATGGAGAGTATCGAAAGCTCTTCAGGGGCAAGCTCAATGTTGAGGTACTCCTGCCTGTGCAAGAATTGTAGGACTGAGCTGTGCTGGGTGAACAAAAAGAAACTTTCACAGAATGGACTGACACTGCAGAAATAAAATCTGCAGTCAGTAAACGGCTTTTAAGCTGTACCAGAGAAATGGCTGAAGATGTCAGAGAAGATCTATGCAACAGGGCTAGAAGCTGTGAGAAATCACTTTCTAGGAGTCACAGACTTTGCAAATTCATAATCTCAGTATACCAAACAATAACTCTCAAACTTACCTGGAAACAACTGTGTTTATCCAAGCCCATATAAATATTGCTAAAAGTTCAGAAGACTTTCCTTCTGCTCAGTAATACCATTCAACACAATTACATAGCTGGCACATCCTCCAAGAGGGGAGAAAAAAGTAGTGTTTAAAGAGTACTTTGGAAAATTTTATAAGGAGCCTGAGTTTTCAAGAAGTCAGTGTAATTTAGGTGCTTATAAAAACCTGCTTTTAAAGATTTTATCTAAAGCAAACAAGATGAGATAGGGAGGCTTTTAGGACCTTCTCAGCACATCTGAAAATGAAGCCTTCAAGGCTCAAGTGTTATGTTCTTGACTGTGACTTCTATATCCTACAGTCTTCTGTTGCGCAATGAATTTTTGGCTATAGTATAAAACAATGTTTAACATCTTAGTTTAGTCCCACTGAGTTATTTGGCCATGGATGTCTGTAAGACATGTAAACAAACAGAGCTACAGCCTAGAAACGCAGCAGGATATATAAGGACCTGGAATGATGTGCAGTCGCTGTGCTCCTGTGAAATCAATTGCGGAGCCAAGCTTTGAAAATGCCCCTGTTAAAGACCTAGTTCTGTTCCCACTGGGGCCGGGCAGGTGTGGGGGGGCTGATTTCACTTTCAGCAAGCATCTCCTATGCTTGACCACCACCTGAATGTCTCATAAGCCCTTTGCAGAGGGAGGCAGTTGTCTCTACAGCCATAAAAGATCAACCCCCCTCAATACTCAAAGGAGGGGGAACAACAGAAAACTAAATAGTGTTATTTTATAATTGTTCTTTTTTAGGCCTTCCTGCAAAGTTTTCTTTGCCAAGGACCCTCTGAAGATAGTGCGTGCTCAGGGCCAATATATGTTTGATGAGAAAGGAGAAAAATACTTAGACTGCATCAACAATGTTGCACATGGTAAGCAATTTAACTTGTCAGACTGCCTCTATTCCTTCGTTTCTAACAGGGATTAGAACACACTTCTGCCAAGTGATGATGCTCACAATGCTTCTCTGAATATCCTCGTGTGGTTTGGTACTTGACTGCTTGCTAGTAATAACTAACTATTTTCTTCTTTAGTTGGCCACAGTCATCCGTATGTGATAAAGGCTGCAACAAAACAGATGGAACTACTCAATACAAACTCTCGCTTCCTGCATGACAACCTTGTTCAGTATGCACAACGTCTTACAGCCACCCTGCCTGAGAAACTCTCTGTTTGCTATTTCGTTAACTCAGGGTATGTCTGAATAGCACTTTTTTCCCATTATGGCTATTTTTAACCTTTGAGATGGACACTCAGGACAGCTTGGTCTAAATCTTACTAAGTAGGACTTAGTAACATGCCACAAAAATATTTACTGATCCAAACTTCCTATTTGCAGCTGTCATATTTGGTGTGATGGCTCAAACCAGGAGAGTCCAAACATGAAACTGGCCTCCTTAATGCTATGGAGGGGGAGGGGAAGAAAAGGAAATTAGGTTGGCAAATTGGTGAATGTTATGTACAGATTGGTGAACGCCATCTGTAAATTGACACGTAACCTTGGAAACAAGCAGTCTTCTTTAGGCAGTCCATTTCACTTACATTGCCAGAACAGACAACCTGCAGTGACCTGTGAGCAGAGGGGCTGTGACAGGTCAGGCTGGAAGCTTAAGTCTTCTTCCAAGGTGCAGAGTTGCATTCCTTGCTGCCTGATAGTGCAAGTGCTGGGGAGGATGGAAATGTAGAGTGTGGGAGACAGGGCATTGCTCTTTGAGGGTTTGGGGCTCCATTGTGTTCTTAGCTGCAAAGCGGTCTCCTTTGTACCAAGAGGACGTAATAACTGCGAGAAAACCGGGGGAGAGAAATAAAGCATCTCTTTGTTCACTGTTTATACAAAGAGCTGTTTTTTCTATGCCTCCTTACACATAATTTTTAGTCTCAACCTTAGCGTTGTAATCTGTATAGTAACAGAGCCTGCTGTGTTATTATATCCATTAGTCCCATCTGTCATCTTCTGTGTCAGAATACACTTTCAATTGGAAGCACTTCTTCACTCTTTTGCTGCTGTATCTGTTATTATGCAGTTCTGAAGCAAATGATCTTGCTTTACGACTGGCTCGGGAGTACCATGGGCACCAAGATGTGATCACCCTTGAAAAGTAAGTAAATAGAGTAACTTGTGTGAATGCACCCAGCAACTCTGCCATTACTTCAGAAGCAGCTTTGCAGCAACCTCCTGCTGTTTGTACTCCCCTGCCTGCTGAAAGAAAAGCTTTGTTGCTTTTGTATTAAAACAGGTCAGGAAATCCCTTTTGCACATTTGGATAAACACAAGTTTTGAAGATCTCTGAAAAATAAGCTTGTCAGTCACCCCAGAAGGTCAGTCATCTGTTAGAGGGCATTTCCCACAGATACTCCCAAAGAAATTCAGGCCAGAGACTTGAATGCTGGCTTTCAACAGCAATAAGTGGTCTGGCCACTAGGCTCTGGAAAAGGGTTTTCTGTTTGTCATGCTTTGCTGGACTGTTTCATTTTGAACTCAGTGGTCAAGAAAAAAGATCCTGTACCTTTGTAGCAGTGCTGCAAGGATGCTCAGCTCTCCTCCAGTGAGCACAAGCACACACACAAAACCTAGTGGCTCCAAAGTCAGGATGCATTGAGAGGACCATCACTACAGGGAAGGTGGCCAATCACATTTCTGGGGATTCCTATCCTAGATGCAGCTGTAGGTTTGGTTACTCTGCTATAGTGCTGGTTCTTCTCCTCAGGTTGTGATTAGAAATTCCAGCCAGAGCAACTGCAAGAGCACATGTCTATGTGAACAGCAAAAAGCTTGTTTGACTCAGCTATTTTCAGATCCTTCTTAGCCCTCTTAGCTCTGATCCATATTAACCACACACTAACCTATGTGTGTGCTACTATGAGATTGTGACATCTAATTTGTTTTGAGGTTCTCTTTAAGTTCATGGCTGCACATACAGTTCATAAAGAAAACTGTTTATTTCCTGAATGAAGATGCTACATGCCTAAGGCTCAAAAGGCTCTGGTTCCTCATTTCTAAGTCAAAATGGCCTTACTAGTAACTAGCTTTAGCATACTTTGCAGTATAAAGCTTAGATATTCAAACAATATCCTTATTTCCTGAAGGCAGCAACCCTCGATCTTGCAGGGCGTTCAGGGCAGACAGCAGTGTGCTGTTGCTGCATAAAATCCCCACTTTCCAATGCAATGCTCACTTTTGAGAGTCTTTGCAATGGTGTTGGGGTCTAGCTTGCAAAGCTTGGTTTGGCCAGAGTGGGGGCCCATAGGTTGGAAATGAAGGACCTGGACCCACTCTACAGCTGCTAGGTAAGGCAGCTAGGGAAGCCACCTTAGAGCTGGTTTGGTCCAGGGGACATCATCTTGGTCCCATCCCCATGCTGGCACTTGATTTTATGCAAGCAAAAAACCCTCCTGGTTTCGGTCTCGCTAGTGAATTAAAGACAACAGCAATTTCATACTTGACAGCAAGACTGGCTAAATTTAATCAATTTCCCTTCATAAGCAGTGCTACTTTGTGGTAGATAGAGTCACTTATTCTGAATTATTCTTGTTTACAATTGTAAAGTTAGCTTCTCTGTTTGGTGAAAACTGACTTGGATATTTAACACTTATGCAGTGCTTACCATGGCCATGTTACATCTGTGATTGACATCAGTCCCTATAAATTTGATCAGCTGGGAAAGGACTGCAAGAAGGAGTATGTGCATGTGGTAAGTGTGTTTTTTTGGAGTTTTTTGTCATTTTTGTTCCTGTCATGCAGCATGTTGAATTACCCGCTTCTTACACTTTCATTCTATTTTGCCGATGGTAAAGTACATACACTTGGCTGGTTTTGAGCGGAATAAATACAGCAAAATTGTTTGCTTTTGGATTTCTAAGCAGCCATTCGGCTGTGATGCTGATTTCCTTCAAGTGCTGCAATTTTTCTTAGCTACTGCATTGTACAGCTACACAGTTTCATAAAATTAGCTAATAGACATTGTGTTGGTTTGGCTAAAGATGTGCAGAACTTTGAATCTATTTCCAAAAAACTGGAAAGGCAGACTGCATAAGTTTACGCTGCTCTGGGTGTAGAGCCCGTGAGTGTCCAAGTAAGTGTGACTTTTCAACCAAAACTTGTATATCCTACAAAGACAAAAATCTTTCTCAGCCCAGAAATGTACATCAAGCAGGTTTTTCCTATCTAGACCTCCTTGCATTAACTGCACTGCCAAAGTAGTATCCACCTTTTTATACCACTTCCTTTCTCTTATTTACTGAACCTCTCCCAGCAACATTCGTAGAGAGGCTTAAATGTCACATGGATTTGTACCATGACTAGGATGCCGGGAGGGAAGTGACAGACTGGAAAACCCCATTCTCCAGTTGAAGAAATGGTTCTTCTGCAATAATCAGAAATAAGATGATGGATGAGGACTCATTATTGTGTCCCGAGGGAGAGGAAGGACAGTCTTGAAAGGTAGATGAGGCAGATAATGACTCTTTCAACAGTTGTGTCCAGTAATGTTGAATATATCACAGGGATACATTGAATTTAAGCTCCTGCAAGCGTTTTTGCAATTCCAAGCAGAAATTCAGGATGTAATAACTCCTATTACCTATCTCTGTGGAAAGCCAATAAAGCAGAATAATAGAAAAGAAAGTAAATGTTTCATAGAAGGATGGCCTTTATTAAAAAAAGATGAAAAACATTGTTCTTTTCAGGCTCCTTCTCCAGATATCTACAGAGGGAAATATAGGGAAGACCACCCAGATCCAGCAAGTGCTTATGCTGAAGAGGTGAAAAAGATTATTGAAGAAGCACAGAAGAATGGACGCAAGGTGTGTGTTTTGTGCTCTAGAAATGCTGTGGCTTCATCTATTCTTAATAGATGGCTTGGGGGCATGTGACAGGCAACTAAGGGCTTGTTTCTTTACTCAGTTTCACGTATTTCCCCCTACTTCATTTTTCTGTGATGGGTTCTGTGTTCAAAGTGGGCTATTTTTCTACCTGATGTTCTTATTATAATTTCTCTAGGCATCAATAAAAGGATCAATAATACAGTTGTATACATGCAGATACAATCAAATCAGTTTAATTTCCTATTTTATGCATTGAATTGATAGATTGTAAATATCTTAGGAAAAGGTTTGAGGTCAGCTGAGAAACGACATAAAAAATTCTAGCAAGGATATATAAAAGTCTCTAGGACATGGAGAAAATCTACTAGAAAAATCTTGATACTTAAGGTAGCTTTGGAGTCATATAAAAAAGTGAAACTTTCAATCATACGCAATATGACCTTGTAAAAATAGACAATTTCTGAACAGGTTTATCTAAAATGTGTGTTAATGTTTTATATGATGGCGTTAGTGTGTTGAGACATGCAGGGCTTGATCCAAAACCCACTGAAGTCCCAGAAGACTTCAGTGGAGACTGGAACATGTTCCCTTCTAGTCCAATGGACTTACATCACTCTTCTTTTAGTTTCTTCATCAACTTTTTCATATTCCCTACTAACTGATAGTTTTGTTTTTTCTTCCCTTGTTTCCTTTCTTTTGCATATTTCTTAGGTTTTGGTGACATAGACCTGTGACAGGACAAGTTGTGCTAAAGGCTAAGCCTCACATGCTATGGGAAGCTTCGTACTCTTTGGCCGTAGCATGCCGCTTCAAATATAGTGTACGGTTCTTTACACGTTACTGCTCGGCCTTGTTTCCAGGAAGACTGCACCAGCAAAGAGACCTCTTGATGCTCAGGGAGGGGTTCAGAAGTGGTGTGGGGATGCAATCCCTTAAATAGCAGACTTATGCTGAGACCTCAGGGTAATATCGTATCTCTGCTGCATAGACCTCTGCTGTTGACAAGAAACGAACTTTGATGTTCCAGTGTATCTGATCTGCTGCTCTTACCCTTCCTGAATTGAAATAACTTTCTTTTTCATTCCTAGCAACTGGAATTATTTCATCTGTAGAATTTTTCTCCTCTTTAGTCTTGTGCTGACATTTTATTTGCATAGTTATTTGCATTAGGCAGGGGTGCCCAAAGGCTACTCACAGGTCATCTTGCAGTTCAGCTTCTACCCATCTCTACCTGCTGTTCAGGATAGACCAAAAAAGCTAGTCACCACAATAACTGTGAGTTTGATTAACTCCTTAGGGAAACCAGCAGGCACTGTTTTGTGTGTCCTGTAAATTGAAATTTGTAAAGAAATGTACATAGCTTCCAGGATCCTGATCCAACATCCACTGACACCAGTAAGTGTTGTCCAATTCAACAGCTCTAGGGCAAGATCTTAATGGTGATCCTTCTAGGCTGCAAAGGTGACCCTGGCTACTGCAAATTTGGGCACTCCTGATTACAAAATGAATAAATTCTTTAGCCATAGCTGTTCTCAAGAGCTCTCAGTTGTCCAACCCATTGTGTGATTAAATTAAGGCACATTTATTTCTAGACTGTTAGATGTCTGTGCAAAGGCCAAGTAGATGAACACAGCTCTCACGTGAGTTTGTTTCTTGTAGATTGCTGCCTTCATAGCTGAATCCATGCAGAGCTGTGCAGGCCAAGTAATTCCACCTGTGGGCTATTTCCAGAAAGTGGCAGAGTACGTACATTACTTCAAAAGGGCATAACCAGAAAATTAACCAAAGAAACAGGTTTTTTCACTATAGGCTTGTCTAATCAATTCAGCTATTCTGCTTGGCTATCTGTGGTTCATTTCTATTTATTGAAGGGTATGATTCCATTTCAGTTTTTTGTGGAATATCAGCTGATTGTTTCTAGCTAGATAATTGTGATTCCTTACCTATATTTAATCCTCAGCCATGAGTGAAACCATCATAATTACAATCCTGCAGTACCATTACAGTACCCCTATTTTGCATCAAAATGTCGGATTCTTTTTCTTAACATTTAACTTAAAAAAATTTATAGCTATAAAATAGCTATAGTTGTTTTCTTTCTTTTTTTCCCAACCCGATCTCACACTGGAGAATTTCTGATACAGACTCCCTTATCCTTGATTTCCTACCTAAGATGTCTACTGCAGCACTGGTATTTCAAGCTTATCTCTTTGTTTTTAGGTACGTGCATGCAGCAGGTGGAGTGTTCATAGCTGATGAGGTCCAGGTTGGCTTTGGCAGAGTAGGGAAGCATTTTTGGGCATTCCAGCTGCAAGGCGAAGACTTTGTGCCTGACATTGTCACCATGGGAAAGCCCATTGGCAATGGACATCCTATGTCTTGTGTGGTCACAACAAGAGAAATTGCTGAACGTTTTGGTGCCTCTGGACTGGAGTATTTCAATACAGTAAGTTCATAGGTGAAGCTTTGTCTTTTTTTTTCTTTTGTTCTGCCTTTAGCAGTTAGAAGTTCCTCAGGTGATTCAACTAACATCTGCATCCATTACTGCATCATATTAATAAGACCTTGAGTCAACCACAGTCTAATATCTAAAAGCAAGTGAAGAGGCTTTGAAATATGTGCTTAATCAAGTGGTATCTCATTATATGGACCAGCACTAGCTCTCTGACAAGTCATGTTTCTCAGCTCACATCCATACAGATAAATTCTTCTTTACACCTCTTTCCGTCTGCCTGCTCTGAAATATTGCTTATGCAAAATTTCATTTCCTAGGATAGACTCTCTGCTGGTGGAGCTCATGCCCTAGCAAATCTTGCTTTGCAGTTGACACCTAACCAAACAGTGATCCTTTAGCAGGAAACATTTCATCTGCATGCATGCCACTGAGGTGCAGCATTCTTCTTGTTCACCGCTCCCCTTTCAGTTCCTGTGACTCAGCCTTCTTCCCTGCTACCATGAATTCCCGTGCTTTTAATGGAGTTTATAACCACTGGTTCAATAAATATTGGATCTATCACACACTGCTCTTCCCAGGAGCATTTTGCCTGCATATGCAATCAGCTGAATGCTTCAGCCCTCAGATCTTCAAATTACGGAAACTTGAAGTGGAGGACAAGAGCGACCCTCCCTTGACCAAAGTGTGGGGGATGGTATTCCACAGCCAGAATGGCACAAAACCCTCACCTTCAAGCTTTCCCCATAACATGCCAAGGAGAGGGCAAGTGAAAACTACATGGATAGGATGTTTTGTTTTGGTGGGGTTTTTTTTGATGATGAATTTTGTTTTCCTGTTTGTCTTTGCTATCAGTTTGGAGGTAATCCAGTGTCTTGTGCTGTTGGTATGGCTGTGCTGGATGTAATAGAAAAAGAAGATCTCCAAGGAAATGCTACACGTGTAGGAAATTATCTCCTGGAGTTGTTGGCTGAGCAAAAGAAGAAACATCCTTTAGTGGGAGATATCAGGTGGGTGCTTTACAGCACTATCAGAAAAGAAAGTAAGTGCGCTAGAAAAAGCAAGTTTAGAGTGAGTGAACAATGACATGATTTTGCTATACCTCTTTTTTTTAAAATGCACTATCCAAAACTGATATTTTAAGGCAATATATTTTTTTAAAAAGTTGTCTGTCCATCAGCTTGGTTAGGTATAAGCATAACCACTAGAAAAGCTCTGGGAGAGTAGGTTAAAGAGCCAATCACATGCAATAACCCAGTTGTTAGCACACTGTTGCAATGATACAGACCTTGCTCAAATCTCTGGTCCATCTCTTTGGGAGATGCTACTATGGATTTTCCTCATCTCATGTTAGAAACAGATACTGCATTTTCAGCAGAAGGCTTGCATTACTGACACTGGATTTCATTTGTCTGTACTTTTTTTTCTGCTCCAGGGGTGTTGGATTGTTTGTTGGAGTGGATCTGGTGAAAGATCAACAAAAGCGAACACCAGCCACAGCTGAAGCCCTTCATCTTATTTACAAGTAAATAGTTTCTAGAGACTATGTGCAGTGTTCAAACCCTCCTAAAATTCCCCAGCAGTTAGTCGTTAACTTCAGTTTAATTTTTTTTTTTGATAGAAAAAGAAAACTTTCAAAGTCTAATCTCAGCCTGAAGGGCATGACAGGGCACGATATAGTTTTATATGTCTAACACAGATATTTCCTCTTTCCACAGACTCAAAGAGCGTCAAATCCTTCTTAGTGCAGATGGACCCTACAGAAATATTCTAAAATTTAAACCACCAATGTGTTTCACAATGGAAGATGCAAAACATGCAGTAGAGACAATTGATGCACTTCTTACAGGTATGTGTGATTTAGGATTCTAAGGAATACTCCTCTTTGTTCCCTTAGAAAGTAGCTACCATCACCTAGGTCATTACACGCAAGGGAAAGTAATCAGCTGTATTTCTTACTACTTGCCCAAACTGCTGTTCTTAATGCCAGTTATTATAAATAAATAAAAAGCTCCATACATACTGCATCCAAACTTTTAGGCAAAATCCTGCTCTTGATTCTTTCTCTCATTGACTCAGTGTTATTTCTGATCACATACGCTGTATGTTACGGAATGAATATATTAATTCGGCACAGGCCTGAAAGACACTGCAGATACACTGGTGTAACTTTCCATAATGTGCTCTACATTCTTTTAACTGGCGTACTAGAACATGATTATCTCACTGAAATTAGCCTGAAGGTTTTCAGGCTCTGTTTATCGTTTACCTGGGGACCATTCCAGGGGAAAATAACATCAGCATAAGGAGTCTTGGAGCCTTAAATTAAATGCTCCCATCTTCTGAGATTATAGCAACTAGAGTTAGACCATCACGAACTCGCTGGACAAAGGCAGAATTCCACTCTGAAAGGTCTACATGATACCCCCTGCCACGGTCCAGTTGCTAATTTTATACTTTTCTCTAAACACAGCCAAGCTACACAGTCCTGATGGATTAATCACGTTGCCTCGAAAAATGTTTTAGAAAGTATTCATCAGTCTTCAGTTGTTATTCTGTGTGATAAATGCCCAAAGGAATAGCTGATTTTTTTTTATTTCAGCCAGCTATTAAATTGACTGTATGCTTACTTACCCCTGGTTCTTTTTAATTTAATTTTTTTTTTTTCAGAAATGGAAGAGGCCACTGGAATGAAGACAGAAAATAATGCATCTACAAATACACAGTGTAAAAGAAAAGTATGTCTTAAATTTTTTTTAACTCTTATTCAGAGAGTTGTTTGGCAAAGGAAGTATAAATTACTTTTGGTAGAGCATACCTTCACTTTTGGTAGTGTGAGCGACTCTGTGCCTTGAAACTGAGCTCAGAACATAACTCACTACTAGAAACCCGAGAGGATTGTCTCACTGGGGCAAATTAAAAAAGAGCTGAGTAATATAGCTCAACAATAAGAAACATGTTACAGACGAGCCCCTCATCTTATCTGGCTGTGTGCAAACAAAGCCAACTAGACTTCAGGCTGCACAAACTCATGAGCACAGCAGTCAGCAATTACTAGTTCTAGGTATAATGTGCTACTGATAGATAGTTGGCTTTCTAAGCAAGCCTTGAACCTGGAAGGTCTCCAAGTTCCAAGGCTTTTTTTTCTACCATGGCGCTTTGAGTATGAATGGCTGACATGCATCCAAACTAGGACTT
Organism: Serilophus lunatus; assembly: GCA_013399895.1. NCBI lineage: Eukaryota > Metazoa > Chordata > Aves > Passeriformes > Eurylaimidae > Serilophus > Serilophus lunatus. The sequence goes on from VXBA01002045.1 coordinate 1,153,391, forward strand.
GTTAGGTTGCAGCCCCAACTTTGGGTAAATCATGCATAATTTCTCACATCCCTAAAAACATGTCACCCCCTTTATAGGAAAACCTGCTGAACTGCCCCTTGATGGGTTTTTAAGTGATGTTGTGGGAGTGAGAAAGCAATAGCTCAGCTGTCTGGGGATGTAGTAATTAAGCAGAGACTCACTAAATTATTGGCTTAAATCTAGATCTTGCTAGATTTAGAGTGCAAGCCTCCTCTTACAGACTTTTTTACACATTCAGTTCAATTCTTTCAAAACTAAGATGTTGTGCCATTAATAGCGAGTCAGGCAGAGCCACCTAATGGGAACCGAGTCCAATGGCTGCCTAAAAGAAAACAAGCATGTGCCTCCACTGACATTGCCTTTCTGTCTCAGACAACTGAAGAGAGTTCTCAACAAGAAGGTGCAAATGAAAGCACCAGCCATATGAATGGAGTTGCCTGCAGACAAGAAAATGGGATTTATTCGAAAAAACGCTCGCTGTCAAGTAAAAGAATAAGAACATGAAGAGGGAAAGTTTCTTCATCCAACTTGAATTTCTGTCCGTCTTGCTTTTGAGATGAAGAGTGCAATAATCCAAGTCCTAGAATCTGTTTGAAGCCTAGTCATACCTTCCATAAAGTGTCTGAATTCCTGTTAGCTTCAGTAGGTTTAAAATACCTTTCCAGATACATGAACTGTGCCCTGTGGCTTGAAATCTAGATGTGACAGAATGGACAAGTCATAGAAAAATCCCTTGGTGCTGATGGCAGGCTTGACATAGCTACACAAACTCAGTGAAAACTGTGGGTTTACCCATATTATACAGAATCTGATTTGCTTAACTGCCATAAAGCAGATACCAATCCTATTAAGTTTAATATAATATATGCTTAACATGCTATTTTTACAATATTATAAATTTCAATATTAATGTTGAGATGTTAATTGCTTCCCATGTTTTAATGGCTGAATTCAGTTAAAAATTGCTTGAGAAAGAAATCATTATTATCTTCCAATGTAACTTAGGTCCTATGGATCATATTCCCAGCTGACGGAAATTGGAGTAGCTTTGCTAATGTCAGCAATGTCTCTACTAAGAGTCTGCCACTCTGTGTGTAGAGACACAATGTCTGTACAAGGCATTCTTACCATAAATTCAAAGAAAATGAAGAATCTATTTTTCTTTGAATAAAGTAACTTTTATAGAGAACTATTTATATAGAGTAAGATTTTATGATTTTTGTTTCCAAAAGTTTATAGATTGAACCCTATCAGTCCATAAAATATGCAAGTAGAGTATATACCATTTCAGACACACTGATTGAATTTAACCAGAAGATCTCAAGATTAGGTTGCCAGTGACAGCCCAGCTTGCATTCCTGTGGATTTTAGTTGTTTTGAGAGGCATGGGAATTGCTGCCTGATCCTGTCGAAACAGTGCTGTTACTTTTTGTCAGTAGCGATGAAGAGTTGCATACCAGTTGCATGGGATCCTGACACATAAATGGATATGCTAACATTGGATAGATTACTGAGAGGACCACTGCTTAAACCACTGCCTATCTGTGCTGCAGATACTTTAGACTAACTTGTCTCCTTGTCAGTGTTAAATTTCAGTGAGAGCACACAAGCCCTGCTTCTCTTTCTTAATACATGCACAACTCTCTTCTATAGAGGACACTCAGAACTTTTTAAATAGTTTATAAATGCAAAATATATTTATTTCTTCTTCAGTTTTTAATACCCTGAATTCTGCTGGTTTGTAATTGCTGCTAATGATCTTACTGATGTGATGGAAAATTGAGCACCTTATCTAATTTCATGTTTTCCACAATTTGCTACATTATTATTGATGTTTCTGGTGTAACATCTTCCAAAATTCTCAAGCTGGTTTATTTTCTGTTTCTTGATCCTTCAAAGACTCTTCCATAAAAATAAATTTCTTGTTTATAATTACTGTGTCCTTTACAAGGAGTTTGTTTTTTTTTAATTCAATTTAATTCTTCAGTAACACCTTTTGATGAGAGAAGTAACCAGTTTTGGCTGGAGGTTGTCTCCATGCCAGAGGAGAACTGACTAGGCTGTGTTTCCCTGAGGACCTCAGGGTAAGAGCTGCCAGCAAGCCAGATGTTGCCTCAGCTGCCACAATTCAGCCTCTGCTAACCCTGCACCAGGAAGGACACCACAGATCTTTTCCGAAATGAAACTACACAAAGAACTAAGTCAACCTAATTTGGTATGTCCAAGGCCATGCCTTGGGTCACTCCCTGTATGGGGTGTCACTACTTACATTATACCTCATCCACTGTGTGCAGCAGCAACAGCATGCACTTCCAAGCAAGCAAATACTTGTGTGATGTATTGGAAGGCTTAGGCTCAAAGGCACAGAGCCCACCAGTCTCTACTATGACACTGACTGTTGTGGCAGGTCATTAATATTTTATTTTCAAAAGTATTTCAAAGAACTAGACATTAAAAATCCAATTAGCCTAAATCTAGTGGGGGGAGGGGGAGGGAGGGGGTGTGTGAGTGTGCCTGAAGATTGCAACCTCATAAACACAAGGGGCCTGTGCCTCTCTACTTCTACCTGTACCTGTATCTTGCTTCTGCACATGCTCGAAATATTTAGAACAGTCTGATCTAATTCACTATTTTTCCCTCAGCTTCTGCCTCCCAAGTCAGGAAGCTCTCTACCTGTTGGTTCTGCTCGTTTTGCAAGGAGCAAGTTACCTAGAACAACTAAATCTTCTAGTTTCTTTAAACAAGAGAGTATATCGCTCCTATGACACACACTGTAAAAAGCCATTATTATTTAAATGGAGCAACTAATCCAACAGTTGCCAGGAATAGACTTACTACTAGACTTACTACTACTGTATCAATGTTAACGTTCCCACAGTATCTCAGAGTCCACCCACAAAACTATGACCAGTGACTACCGTGAAGGACTTACTAATTAGAAGAGCCTGACTAAGGGATGAGAGAGTGGAAGCAGAAATAATTAAGGCTAAACACAGAGAACACAGTTCCAGTCAGCTGATCAGATATATTCCCTCCACTCAACAGGAAAGGGTTTGTTTAACTTTTCCAGCTCCATCACTCTTTTTCTTCTTTCTACCTCTCCTGTCCTGGTTGTGCAATTCCTGGGTTTAGCCATATGTTTCAACCCTAGCCCTTAACAATCATCAGATACCTCCATAATCCGGTTCAACTGACTAAACTTTGTGTAAACAAAAATAAGGCCTTATGTTTTCTGCAAGGCTAATGAACAGGCTCATGCAGGAGTGAGAGATAGCGGAGTGAAGGAAAGGCAGGGCTCTACCCCAAGTGGACACCACGCATTGGAGTTAGTTACTTGTATCTTCAGCTCATCACCCTACTGGAAGCTGAATCAAGGTAATTTTACTACATTCTCATAATTTATCACTGTTTCCATCACTTTCTTATTGCAAGTATATGACTGTTAAGCAAACAGACCAGTTAGAACAAGGGAAAAAGAAAAGGCAGTGCTTGTTGCAAATACTGATGATGTCTATAGCTTTTTAGATGAATGCTTTCTTAGACATACAACAATCGGTTGTCAGATAATACATTTATTATCTTCACAGCTTGAGAACTAACAGACAGCCTCAACACACCAAAATCCAAAGAGGAAAAGTCCTCGCACACACATCCAAAGGAAACAATCTCTGATAATACCTGGTAAAATAAGTGAGGTAAATGAAGGGGACCGATGGACAAGCCTGAAAAACTTATTTTGCATGTCTCATTGCAATGCACAAGGCATTTCTGTTAAAAAATAATAATAAAGCAGAGACGAAAATTCACTTCTAATATGGCAAAAGTCTGGGTCAAATGTCAAAATTACTCCATAAGAAAATTATATCTAAGTGGAGAAGGCCGTTTGAATGTCTCTCACAAAATAGGACACAAGAATTCCTACAGGCATCTCTTGGATAGCAAGATCCCAGTGCTGCAGATATTCTAAGCTAAGAGCTGGAAAAACCAGAACGCTTTAAAGAAACTGCCATTGAGAATATACTAGGGAAAACAAAGCAAGGAACTGGGATATCAGTTAAGTATTCATTATACTGTGCAGTTATGTACTAGATATACACATATTAGCATATTGTATCTGCATGTTTGACTTACCCCTATGGGTTTTTTCTCCATTTAATAAAATAACTTATAAAAAACTAAGAGACTTATACTTGCAAGCAGGGCAAATTAGCTCATAGGAGGAGAAAGGTTGGTTTAATTTTCTAGGTTTCTCAGTGATGACTTGACCAGGTGTTCTAATAGCATTTCTTTTCAACCTGGACCTGGCTTGTTTTGCTGCCAGCCAAGCTCTGCCAGAAGGATTATGCAATGGAAGACAAGGCCAAATGATGGTGTCAGGATTTCCCTATCTCTGCTACCCATACGGATTTGTATTTTCCCACCTGGAACATTTGATTTTGTTGTCGACTATGGTTCAGCAGAAAAGCTGAATTAAAAGAGGCAAGTGATATCTCTGCATCAACCACTGACTTGTTGTATGCCTGCACTTTGTGCTGTCATCTCTGTAGGATATCTTAGAAAGTCCATGAGAAACAGCTCTACAGAGGAGTACTCTTCATGTTGATATTTCATAAGGAAAGATATTTGGACCTACATGAAAACCTGAGAGACAAAGTACCAAAAGTTTAATGCCTTCACTGAGCCTCACAGCTCAAGACCAATCCGCACTAAGAAAAACTGTCTCCAGTCTCCCCTACTTGCACTCACAGCCATTCATGTGTCAGGGTAAACACTGCTCCAGTATCACAGTAACATACATTTACAACAATATGGAATTAAAAAAAATTAAATTAAAGGAAGTGGAAGGGAAAGAACATGAAGAAATGTGTTTTGGCACAGCACTGAAGATTGCTGAAAGTCTTTAATAACCGACAAGGCAGAAAACCCTGGGGTCACATGAAAAGCTGGAAAACGATTCCTGGCTTCGTCTTAGCTGTTAAGTGCTTGGCTCAGAGACTGATGACATCTTTATGTCTCTACTTACTTCCACATATAAAAGCAGCTGTAATAACCTTTGTTATGGTTTGTAAAGGTTAATCACTTTATCAGGAACAATACCCATTATATAGGACTGCAAGTCCCAAAGTAAAATTAGCTCAATTTACTTATTTGCAGTTATTTTATTCATTACCTGCCCATGGTTTTGTGAGGAAATAAACTCCTATGACAGGCAGTACAAAGTCAGAGATTGTTTATGTGAAATATCAGGAAGCAATGAAGAATCACAGAATCACAGGGAAGCTAGCAGTCTAGATAGCATCTCCCAGGAAGCTTAAACAGCTGTAAATACATTTTCACTCGGCACAAGACATTTCTTCAAACAAATATAAAGCTTTTGGTATCCATTCCTTAGTTTCTTCATTCTAGTCACAAAATAAGGCATGAAATGAGTTCATCTGGAAAATGTGCTGCCAACATGCTCCAGTGGCTTGCTCTTGAGAACAAAGATTTCTGTTCACAGTGGTTATAATCAGCTCTCAATTAAGTTAGCTTTAATTTATTCTCTATTAGGCAAGACACAGATCTTATAAATCATAAATAAATTAGACTATGAGGACAGACTATATTTTGCACATTCACCTTTGAAGAACAGCATCTGAGTACAGATGAGACCTACAAGTCTCTGTGAGACAAGACCAGATTCCCTTCCAAGTTATGCATTTATGCAAAAATAATCACAACATTTAATGCTGCATTTTTAGCCCACAGTGAAATGAGGACACTGTTACAGGTGGTAAAACGCCAGTGGAAAAAAATTAATTCCAGTGTAAGCTAGAGTTGATTAAAGCAAATGCCTACAAGTAAGGACTGCAACTCATTCTTTTGTCTGAAAGTGTATTAAGCTACTTTGCAATTTACAAGAGAAGTTGGAGAGTTACCTGTGAGCATTGTATAAAACTATTTGCCTACAAAAGCACATGGCTTCATATGAAGTCCAGACATGGCCCTAATTACTTATTTGCTGCATCCCAACAGAGTCCTGTTCTCTTTTCACTACACCCAGCCTACACCACAAATCTTTCTCCAGTTTGGATTTGAGAGCAGGGTTATAGGACACACAGGAAAGCATGCTAAGAGAGCAGTATATATTACAAGCGCTCCCTCCTCCAACAGTATAGTAAAAGCGGCATAGACCTTCAGGTGCTGCTGGGTACTCATCTCCAAGTATATTTGCTGTTCACTTTATTTTGTCTTCTAGCATTCATAAAGTTACCAAACATCTTCTTCCTCCTTGTCTCTCAAAGTTTTGCCAGCTACTGACAATACTGCCTCCTATATGAACTTGCTATTTCACATTCCGGAAGAACAGTCTAGAAGAATAAATAGCAGCTGCTTATACTAGCATGTCTTCTACAAACATTATGTGTGCATGTACATTATGAATAAAACAGTAGGAGTGTGTGTGTGTATATATATATATATATGTATGTATATATATGGGCACAAACACATACAGAAACATGTATTCAGGCATGTTCCAAAGCAATTTCTCTGTGAGGAAATCTCTTTATCCCCAATAAATGTAATGTGACACAGAGGGAATCTCCATTTGGCATATTTTTGAGATGAACAAAATAAATTTTATGAAAGGAGTGGGCTTAGGTACACTAGCAGGTGAACCCTTTAAGAATACTTCAAAATACTGCTGTCATAGGAAAAGATATTTCCAAAGGTAGCAAAGAAAAGGAAAAGCCAGTAAGATATCTGTAGCCCACTGGTGGAAAAGAAGGAAACACTGCCAAAGTAGAAATCCTGAAAAAGGGAGAGTTGAAAAACCACAGAGATTTAAAAGTGTAGTTGACAAATTAGACTACATTAACAACAACAAAAATACCCTTACTTATGATCCCAAGTCTTGATTGCATGCCATTCTTCAAACTGAGTAAATCTTTGTACCAAAACATATTATATGGATTAACCAGATTTACCTATAGGTTTAATACTGTCAGAAATGGGATTTGTGGAAAACCTTGTAACCAAAAAAATACATTAGAGACCCTTGAAACACTAAATGCCTAGAGAATGCTTGTAAACAAAGATGGGTTTCTTCAGCTGTATACATAGGAAAATTGTCAGAAGCTACAACTACTTTGTGACCTTACATGCCGTTGTCTCTTAGCTACCCTGTTAAATTATGGCAGCACAGTGTCTTAGGCATCAGTCCCCTGAGTCAGAGTTACTCTACTCTGGGTCTGAGCGTGGGACCATAAGTTTCTGCATCTGCATTGATACTACGGGTTGCATAGAGTTCAGACACCTGTAAACCTGCTGCTCAGATGTCTGAAACCAGTGGTCCATATGGATTATCCAGCTTTGTGAATACAAAATTCTTTTTCAACATGTAAAACTGCAGCACCTACAGGAATATTGATCAAAATACCCAGCGTCTTCAAAATTGCCTAGATGAAAGTCATCTTTCTGCTCACCTTTCCTCTCACCCTCCCACCCCATCTACCCCCAAAAAAGTGTCTGGAGAAAAAGGGTCTGAACTAGCTTTCTTCATCTCCTTTCTCCAAGTCCATTCACAGGCTGCCCTCCTGTTGTTGTATAGCCGGTGATCTCAGTAAAAACTCGAGCCACGGGAGACAGGTTTTCATCCAGGAAGCCATTTAATGAGAGAACTCACAGCTTTTTATACGTTTTAGTAACCCGCGCGCTAACATTTCATTGGCAGAGACACTTGTTGTTAACCATTTCATTGGTCCAAGTCGAGCATTACACAATCTTCTTTTGCTTTGAGAACTTTCACTATGTTTTAGAAATATTCGAGATCAGTTCGTGTTCAAAACATGTTTTTCCAAGAGACACCTGCTTGGAAAAACATGTTTTTGTGAAACAGCTTGTTGTGGGAAAGAAATTTGTCTTTGCTCAACAAACTCCAAGACTACTGTGTTGTGGCCTCAAACTGCTGCAGAGACCATAGCTATATTTTGAGAAAGTTTCACCATTGTTTTGGTATAGCCACATTCCTAGGTGTTTTTCAGTTAGCAGATGTTCTTTAGCTTGCCTGCTTGAGCTTCTGTGAGAAACAGAAACCTCTCAGGCTAACTTTGGATTTTGCTAGACATAGAGGTACTTATGCTAACTTTGAAACTCTCAAAATTTAGGCCCAAAAGGCTAGCTTTCAAAAACATACCACCAAACCCTCCCTCCTGCTTTGTTTCAAGTCAGGCTTCTAGAACGATTGTTAGGGGGCTGAAAGCCAAAGGTGGCAGCTCTGGCATGTCCAGTAACAATCCCTCTGTGCTTGCTGAATAGTGAATTACCTCAAGACAGTCCATTCTTTCTTTCCTGTTTTTCCAGACTGGTTTCTATTCAATTAAGTGCTTTATACTTACACAATAAACAACCCAAAGGCTTGTACAAATACAGCGTTCACTTTTGTAAATTGCCTGTGAGTCACACCTACATTTTCTATCACTGTGTTTTTTGCCTTCTCTAGATGAATATTGCTTCCTTTGCAATGTTTCCTTGCAAAACCATCATGGCTTTTGGTTCCTGTTGAACACGGCTTGCCGTGGAGGAAGGTTCATGGCAACTGAACCACAGGCACAAAGAGCAGATCACACAGGGAGAGAGTGGTGACACATTCCAGCCCATGGGCACCAGGTCGTCTTAAGCAAGAGGTAAACGGGAATAAAAACAAGGAAGAAGAATAATCATATGACTTTAAGGGCATATTGAGTGCACAACAGAAGGACAGATGGAGAAGACTGTGTCAGCCAATGGAGCATGTAGCAATGCCAGTATATTTCCACACCATGCAAATACCTCTCTGGAGATTAATACAATCCAACTCCTAATACGGACTTGCTGAGGACCTTAGAGCAGCAGCATTCCCTCACCTCAGACCCAGGAGCCTCTCCCAGTGGGTATGCAATGATGACTTTCTTGAACTGGTTCAAGTTTTTTTGACAGTACGCAAGTGTTTCCTTCATAAAAGCCTATGCAACTTCTAATGGTTTACCTCACCCCAAGTGTTATTGTACGAAACAACATGCAGCAATCCTTCAGTTATTGATAGCCTGCTTCCCATGGGAAGAGTTGTGCTAGTGACCTAAGGAGACCTGATTCCACTGGTTTGAAAAAAGTTCTTTCTCACAGCAGCAGGAAATTTAATTTTGTTCTGTCTATTTTCCAAAAATTTTTCAAGTCTCATAATTTGTAAAATACCGGTGGAAAAAAGTCTCGTGACTCTGTTATCAGTCCATTTTATGTAACATGTTTGCAGTGAATGATTAAACAAAAAGATTATTGCTTAGTAAGTTTTGAATAGATGCCCAGAAATCATGCATGCAGAGCCAAATACTACCATTGATGTTTAAGCACTTTTAAAAGGATTAACTAAAGTAGACAGTGCCAAAATTCATCCTTTGAATAGGGAGGTGTGCTTGCCATTGAAATGTCAATGACAGACTCAACATTGATTTGAAACATGACACAAAATGCACAGGGAACATCATTGTCCTGTTGCTTTAGAGATCAGTGCTAATGTGCACTGAAGGATGAAGATGTGGTAATGAAGTTAGTGGTGGCTACAGTCTGGGCGAATGGAGATGTGTCTTTCACAGTTCTCTTTGTGTTCCCTTTATGGAAGTCATAAACATTCATATGCCCCAGTATAAGGAATAATTCCAGTTCTGGAATAATGTATGTCTGTAATGCTGTGAGTACTGTTAACAGAGATTTTATTATTTAAGTTTCAAGTGGTCCCTGAGTTGCCAATTCCTTAACAATTTTCAGATCAGGCATATCAAAAGTTCTGTTATAAATACTTAGGAAAACACTGTCACGGAAGTATTGATGAGGTTCCTTATTACTTCAAAAATAAAGGGGTTTAGTATGAGTTCACAAAATGTTTATGAAGAGCAAAACCAAAATAAACTATAAATTCCACTGCAGATTTTATAACTAATTACCTGTATTAAATGTTTTTGCAATTTGCTCAACTGTAATGAAATGGCTTGTCTGCACTTGAAAGTTAATTCTGAGCAGGACAGAGTACATGTTCATTGCAATAACTGTTGCAGAATAACTCATGTGTAAAAACCTGTTCTGGAATCAGTGTGCCCCATTCCACTTTAGATGAATACACTCTGAAAGAAGGACTTTGGGATCTGACACATATCAGATTTGAGAGCTCTTTTTTTCTGATGTACTTGAATTAGATGTAGTCTTTCACTGTTCTTCCCTTTTCGGCAGGCTTTTTGGCACACGTTCAATTCAGTTCTGCAGTGAGGATAAAGGGAATAACACAAAAGAAGGGAGTCCTTTTGGGGAATCTTTTATTGATTAATTCCTGCTGACTTGATTTCTACAGCAAATATTATAACTAATGATCTTAGGGTATCTGAAGACTCCGCTTGTACCTTTAGGTTCAAAAATCTAGGATCACAGTGCCCGAGACCCTTATGTAATTTGTGTATGTAGTCTGTCTCAATAACTCAGAAAATGCTAGGGGTAGAATCAGCTTGGACATTACGGCTGCACAATAAATCACTACGGTATCTGATAACATTACTTTTAGAGACATCATTATTCTTGCACAAGATTTTGGTTGCCATAGCCTTTTAGAGTCTCTGAACACAGCAACAATGACACTAGCAGTCAGTGGCTCTTTACATAGCATTTTTTGCCTTTTGCCTTCAAGAGAAACTGAAAATGAGCATAGTTATTCCCAGGAACATATAGCAGGCTAGAAATTCTGACACAATAACTTTTAACCCTCATAGAATGCGATGATCAACCTCCACCAACAGGGCTCAAAAAGTCATAACGGAAATACTCACTTCTCTGTGTATGCAGCCACTCTTTCTATTGGGAATGTCTAGCACAAATGTTGAACAAAAAAATATATATAAAAGGAAAACTCAATAAAAATTGAAAGCAGTGGTAGTAGATGACTTCAGGTCATTCAAGGCACTCTGTATTTCTTTTCTTTGACTCCAGTTCTGACTGTTCTAGAAGCTGGTGCTGTGAACAAAATGGGTGTTTGTATCCTAGCCCTGGGCTAGCTAGGCAGGAAGCCCAGTTTTCAGTACTGTGCCCTCAACCACAAAGCATGCACCTGGGGCCAGGATTTGATGTGACAGCGTTTGGCTGGCTACCACCAGATCAAAACCACTGTGGCCACAAGCTAGACAGATCTGATTCAGTACACATACAGCTTATTAAATTTTGGGGACAGAGAGAGGGGAAGCTTATTTTGACAGATGTTATGCCAGGTGAAGCGTGTACTGTTCTGCTGCAGATAGCATAGAGTCTATAAATTCTATGTGATGTGTTTTGGTAAATTTAACAGAAATTCAGTAATCAAGTATGTTCATCTTGTCTGTGTCAAATCATGGCTCCAGAATGATGAGGTGAACAGAGCCAGTGTCTGGTACTGGATGATGTGCCCTTAGGCTAGGGAGTTAGATACCACTCTTGTACAGATGCCCACCAGAGGCATTCAGTACTCTGGCAAAAGTCTAATTATAAATCACCACATCAGGGCTTAGGTGATCCTCAGACTCTGCTGGTGGGTAATGCTGCTGCAGATGATGCCCAATGCATGTTCACTGCCAATGATGATGATTTTCAGTTTAAGACAACAAAATGAGAAAAAGAAGACATGCAGCATCTCTAGCAGAAGTGTCTCCAGCCTTCATCAGCAGTACTGGATGTAAAATTGCTGGTAGCAAATCAGTCATAAGATCTCAGTGTGTGGCAACAGTTACAATATTTACCTAGGTATGCTAACCCTTGAAACCCAGTGTGGCTTGGGTAGGGAGCCACTCTAATGAATTTCAAATAATCCATATGTGCTATTCTTTATTTCACATGAAATTATCCAGCCAGAGCATGATACAGACTGACCCCAGGGACAGGGAATAACAGCAGGAGATCATCTACTAGTCTTCCATTAGTTTGTAAAATGTAGTAGAATCAATCTAAAGGAGACAAGGTGTTTCAGATTAGGAGACACAGCCTATACTGCTTATGACCGTTGCAGGGAAATTTGTCTCATCCTGTGTTAGTTTCTTGCCTTCATGGACTGTTCTTTTTTAAAATGCTTGGGAAGCACATTTCCTCAGGAACCTAAAGCATTTCAAAGGTCTGGAGCAATCCTGAAGAGTAAGAGGGACAGAGAGAACAGCGTGCATGTCCATTCTGACACATGAATGTAAATATTTGAATCGCAGAGAGCTTTCCACGTAAAAGGATGTATCAAGCTTCTGCTTGCTTATCAGCACTATGAAGCAAGTCAGCTCTTAAATTTGTTAGGATGTGTCATATTCCCAGATGGTATAAACTACTGTGGCTTCTCAGGCCTCAGTGAGGCTCTAACAACAACCTTGGATCAGTATCTTTATTTATGGTCCTGCATTCCAGTCTTGTGCATTCAGAAAACTGTATGAAACACAAAGTGTTCTACACCCAAAAGTACACCCTAGGTGTAGGAAGGGAAAAGAGAGAAGAGANCTCCTGTGGTTTCCTCACACTCAATGTAATATAAGAGAGCAATGCCTGTAAAACCTATTCACTTCATTTCTTGCCAGACACAAAATATCAAAAATTATGAGTAAAGATCTCAAAAAGCAGCATATTCTCTAAAAAATTAGTAACATATTGCACTATTTCTTTGTCTTTTACTTTCAGGATACATTCAAAATCTTCAAGCCATTTCAAAAACCTTCTGTCAGCAAAAATCATCTAGCTTCATGGACGTTGTCAAAGCAATAATTTCTGGTGAAACGCAATTTCCAGAAATTACCTAAAACCATAATCTTTAAAATAAACCTCTGGGTAAAAAACTTCCCCAATATTCATTGCTTCATCTATTAAACTTACAACTGCTATTGCACAGACATACAATCTACATAGAAGACCAAAAGTACCCTTAAGGGTCATAGCATTAGACTAAGCTTCACTTCCTCAACCCCAAGCACCTCTTGTCAAGCCCACAGAGAGCCTGATGTAGAGTTAGATCTCTTCTGCGTCCCGTTGTATCATCAATTCTCAGTGCTATTCAACATGGTCAGATCTTATTTCCTCCTTGCACAATCAACCTTCATTGTATCACCCTTCTGACAAGCTATCACAACACCTTGCATGCTCTGGTGCAAGTGGCTTCGCAGGCAAGCTCACACCTGCTCACTGTTGACAGCTCTTCACAGACACACTCAAGGAAACAAAAAAGCCTCCAGGAGAAACTCTTAACTGACTATTAAGCCCTCAGGCCAGAAAGGCTATCAGGAGTACGGAGGCTACCTGTAAAAACGCAATTGGTTCTGCTCTACAAAAAGCAAATTTTTCCACTGAAGCAACAACTTCTGCCCAAATACAAGACCCTTGCATTTAGTCATGGGGATAACAGGCCTAGAAGTGCCGTGGGCATGCATCCTTTCCTACTCTGGCCCCAGGGCATGGGATATTGTTTTAGGAGTTTCTGCTCTTTACTGTGGTGTTCCCTAAGATTCCTTCTTGAAGGTTATTTCTGTTTTAGTTAGGCTGGTAGGGATATGAAACTTCTTCAACGTGAACAACTACATTCACTATCAACAACGCAGAAAAAACCTTCTCCATTTCAACTGGAAATAAAGGTCAGATAACTTTAGGCCCCATCTATGTTTAGCAGTGCCTGCAAACATTTCTGAGTATAGCAGCTCAGTTGGCTGTCCTATTAAGTTGTTCTCACGGTGTGTTGCATGCATGATGTTGGCTCATAGCTAACATAGGAGCCATTCTAGATCACAGGAGAAGGTGGCAAATGATTGGGACTTTTTATATTTTGGTACAAAAAGACATCTTTTACTACTCTTATTTCTGCTGCTTTTAAGATTGAAAATACAAGCCTTAAGTCCTTCTGCAATTGTCAGTCTAACTTCACATGGGAATTTTCAAATTAGTCCAGGAACAATTAGTTTTTTAAATTACTTAAGTGAATATGAGTTTCAGAATAACATAGATCTCAAAACAATCTTTGTTGGTTGAATCCATGTCTAATTTTATTACAAAGCAAATTATGCAACAGGATAACCTGTTTACTGTGTTGAGTCACCTGAATCAAAGGCTTTCATAGGAGGTGATATAACATCCTAAAAGGCTTATAAGATTAGTGACTGTTCACTGACTATGTGACAGGAACAATGCTGGACTAAAAGAATGAAAGGATACTTTCCAAGCTCTCAATATGTGACTTCTATGTTTTTATACTGCAAAGACCCCAGGCATAGGGAAAATAAGCATAAAATGGTGTGGAAGAAACGCTAAACACCATTTGCATTCCCAAAAATAATGCAGTAATCAGGGGGCTTGAGCACATATTAGACGGCTAGTAACATCTGAAACAAGCAGTCTAAAATGACTGACATTGTTCTTTGGTTTTTCCCTCCCTGGGTCATAAGTTCCTGAACCATCCTGGGACTGCAGGTTTTCAGTGACACCTCTGCCCTTCAGGAACAAGAAGATTTTGACCCCCCTGCTCATGCAAGAATTTCACAGAAGCTGTAATCACAAAAGCTGGCTTTTTTCTTGAGTTATGTATGATCCAGGCTAACTAGAGGGCAAAGGGAGCAGTGGCCAGCAGTTATACCCTGTAGTGGTGGTGAAAGCATGATCTAAGCAGAATCTATCTATCTATTTAAACAGCTATCATTTAGTTGCTTTGTTGCATTTAGCTATTGCATGTTTTTTTGCATGATGTTTAATTTCTTACTGAACCTTGAATAACCTGCTAGGATGAATGACATCAACCATGAGTAATCATTTGTTTGTAGTGAGTTATTATTAACATTACCAGGTAGCTTTATCAATAATAATTTAAAAAAAGCATAAATGCTCATTAAATACCCTTTACCTGTATTTAAAGGATCTCTCTTATTGTGTCTTTGATGACTGATGAAATTAACAAGCAGTGTGGAAAAGGTGGACATTATTGTGGAGCAGAGCAATAAATGTATAAATAAATGACATACATGTGGGTTTCTATCAATTATGGTTTGCACCAGCTACTTGTTTTGCTGCTAAATTGATCCTGTTTTGTCAGTCTTACTCCAGAAATGCCCTGCTGCAACTTTTGTCTTATCTCTATTCTTCCTCCTTTCTTCATTTAAAACAAGTATCTGAATGTTATGGTGGGTCTTGAGGTACAGAATTACCTTCTGCTGACATACAGCTCATCTTTCCAATCCCAGTTTTGCAAACAACACTGACATTATCTATCTATCTATCTATCTATCTATCTATCTATCTATCTATCTATCTATCTATCTATCTATCTATCTATCTATCTATCTCTATCTATCTATCTATCTATCTATCTATCTATCTATCTATCTATCTATCTATCTATCTATCTATCTATCTATCACTGTGTTACTGTGACCAATGTTAACTCTAATTCCTTTCTCTAGTGTGTCTCCCTTTATTTTCCAGCCCTTTCAAACCAATGCTCCAGTTTACCTAGAAGTTGCAGGCATGATGTAGATCTGAATGTATTAATAAATCAAATCAGATAACCTTAACTGTAGTTTCTGGTCTTTTGCTCCTATGAATTTCCTAATGTTTGTCATTATATGTCATTATATAATACTAAGTGTATTATATATGTCATTATACAATACTAAGTGGCTGCATGACATTACTGAATTGCTTTATTAAGTTTCCGGAGAATTGTAATTTTGGTGTTTAGTTGCATAGCACTTGGAATATTAAAAGCCTAGTCCAGGTTTATGGCTCCTGCTAACACTTTCCTGCTACTAAAATACAAAGAGTAATCATTGGTAAATGTCACCCTTCATAGCACATTGGCAAAGCCCAATGCTGTTTGCACTGCATTACATTGGACATAAATTGTAAGGAGATAATCAAACTTTAAAGCACTTAAAGGAGAATTACTGTAATTTGGTGCAGATTATCTAAAGCAGTTAGCCTGATTTTAAGACACAGAAGCTACATTCATCCTTTATTCAGAATCATAGCATGTCTCCTGCAAAAGTAGCCAGTAACTTTCGCAGGTATGTGGGAACATATTGGCAGCACTAAGACACTACACTATTTCCAGGTACAAGGAACACAGTTACCAGGAAAGCAGAAGTCCATGACTTGTCCAAAAGGAATCAAATAACTATCTCCATACAGTAGAGAGCAGAGATACACCAACAGTCCTTATTCAGGAATGAACTGTCAATAAAATTTATGATCA
This sequence comes from Serilophus lunatus, assembly GCA_013399895.1. Taxonomy (NCBI): domain Eukaryota; kingdom Metazoa; phylum Chordata; class Aves; order Passeriformes; family Eurylaimidae; genus Serilophus; species Serilophus lunatus. Next base: position 1,169,640 of record VXBA01002045.1, read on the forward strand.
AATTAGTTCCAAAACCATGCAATCCATTTCAGGCCCACAGATGCACGTGAGACTGATATGTGGTAAGGAGTGACTACAAAAATCCTTCTCTGTGTGGAGTCTTTGATTGAGAGACCTATCCCTCTCAGCTGCCTTATTCTTGTCATTGAACTGGAACTAGACCGAGTCTGTTTAATGAACAGATTGTACTCCAGAAACTGCTTTGTCAAACAAAACACATTTGTTCAAATGATCAGTTTCAACGTTTTTGAGTAGATTTTGCAAGTCCAGTGTACATAAAAGAGAAAAACTTAAATACAGAGACTGACCTTTTCACTCTGCAAGCAGAGGTTTCACAAAGTTGTCCCTGATTAGATGTTTCAGAAGATTTCAAAAGTTCTGAAAGCTTTGGAGGTATTTGTGAAAGAGAACCTGCTTTTTTATGGCTTGTTCCAATGTTGACATGCACTGAGAAGCAAAGCAGGATCTGGCACTCCAGCTAATCCATCAAGCTGACTCAGAAGCATAGCTGGAGACTAATAGGACTCTAGTTTACACAGACTAGTTGTTGATAGTGTCTTTTGGCCAATCTCCTTACCTTGGTGTCTTCTATTTTCTTTTCAGATGTAAAGTCAGACTTTCTAACTCATCTTATTACTTCTGTGTTAGTATCTATGCATGCATTATTTGTTTCCAATACAATTTGCAATAGCACTGTAAATATCCCAGCTAGAGCCTTTCCTCTATGCTTATATCAAACAATAGTAAATAAGCTGTTGTTTTACAAAGAATTTTGCAAATGATGCAGAAGAGGAGACATCCATGAATTACAGATGGTACCAAGGATATTTCATTTGCAATTAAATATGTTCAACTTAAAGGTTTCCTAAGAAGCAAAGTACATAGACTGAAGATAATCCCTCAAAGATCAGCTTTCTGGCATACAGCAAATGAAAAGGAAATGTGCACTAGTTTAAGAAAATGCTGTTCAAATGAATTAAGACTGTATCAGAACAAGAGCTTTATAATTTTTATACACAATTTTACCTAATTGTAAACTACTAGAACAATACTGATTCAACACAAGAGACCATGAAATGCTGTTATCCAAAGGGAAGCATTTCCAAAATGTTCATGAAAGTTCCAGAGTCTCTCCTGCTGCCAAAGTTAAATAAATTTAACACATTAACTTTATTTAAAAATATCTTTCTGCTTGGGAGAGGAGTTTGGAGACAGCTGCCCTCCCTCTCAGCATATGTAAGTGATAATAACAGGTGAATATGTATGATACAGTAGCTTCATATTTCTCTTAGTAGAATCCATGTCACTTTCTATTTTTGAGAGCTGACTGAGTGTTTACTAGGCTACGCTTCTCTTCCTTCCTCTGTACCATAACCTTGTAACCCAAGATGCTGGTCGTGGTGTTGGGTTTGCAGTGCTCTGACCTTTGGTTCATCTACTTGAAACTAACTGGTTTTATCCTGTAATGAATGCCAGTTGGATTACACTGGTAACCTTTCATGACATGCCTGGTGAACTTCCCAACAGAAACAGGAAAGGACCATGGCTTACCTCAATTCAAATAGTAGCAAAGTTGGGTTCCTGTTAGGCTAGGATGGTGTTAGATCTTTCTAAAATTACTCTGGATGCACATGGGGCCATGAAGGGACTTACCATTATAGCCAGGGGTCCTCAAACTTTTT
>VXBA01002046.1:0-27570 GCA_013399895.1 Serilophus lunatus
CGCCCGCGGCCGCGGTACTCAGCTCTTGACTTTGCCGAAGGTGCCGACCCCCAGCGTGTCCCCCAGCACGTAGTGGCCGATCTTCACCCGCCCATCGTGCTTCTGCTTCTCGGCCATGTTCGCCCCCCGCCGCCGGACCACAATGCACAGGGCCGGCGCGGCGGGCGGGCGGGAGCGGCGGGGGGGGGGGCGCCGGGCCCGGCCGGCAGAGCGGGGGCGGCAGGTGGGAAGGGGAGCGGGGACGGGTGCTCGGGATGCACCTGCCGAGGGTGACACCCCTTCAGGGCGGCATCCGCCTGCGGGTGACACCCTCCTAGGGCGGCACCGTCCTCCGGGTACGCGCTCTATGCCGCGCACCTGCCTGGGGTGACACCCCTTTAGGGCGGCACTGGTCGTGGGGTACGCCCTTTCTGCCGCGCGCCGTCCCTTTGGAGCAGCATCTGCCGGGAAGCGGTACCCTCCTCGAGTGACACAATCCTCGGGGCGCATCCTACACTCTGTGTACCTGCTGGGGGATGACAGTCCTTTAGGGCGGCATCAGCCTCAGGTGACAGCCTCGGTGCGTGCCCGTCTTCTGGTGCATCCTCTAGGGGTTCAACGCTTTTTGGGGTGCACCCGGCTTTGGGATGCGCCTGCCTAAGAGTGACATCCTTCTTGGATGACACCCATCCTCAGGGTAGATCCTCTATGCCATGTGCCTGTCTGGGGATGACAGCCCCTCGGGTGACACTCTCTTTGGGGTATGTCCTCCCTGCCACACACCTTCCTCGGATGGCATGTGCCTGAGGCTGATACCCTCTTTCGAGTGACACTTGCCTGAGGGTCATGCTCTCCTTGGGGGGTACCCTCTCCTGGCTGTAGGGATGTCACAACTGCCGGGGGATGCACCCGTCAGAAGGTGACACTGTCTTTGAGGTACACTCTACTTTTACTGCTCCTTTCTTGGGTTGATTTCTCCTTCTGGTGAGACTGTATTTGGAGTGACACCAGCCACAGGGGAGTTGCTTTTAGGTCAAAGAGCCCATCCCCACAGAAGGGATGGGCTGGGGATGGGAAGCCCAGCTGCACCTTGGTTTGGGTGACAAGATGTGTGAGCAGAAGGGATTGATGGCAATGGAGAAACATGGGTGGGGGAGTACAGAGGAAGGCAGGGTAGTTTGTATTGTGGTGATTGGGAAATGGGCTAGGGGGGAAGAAAGGAAGTGTCATGTAGAAGGGTGGTTGTGGAGTGGGTAGTGGGTGTCAGGACCTCCCTAGTTGGATGGTACCACACCCTGGGCCCTGCATGCTGAGGAAAAGAGATGGCCCTTAGAGATATCTCCTTGCTGCCCTTCACTCTGGAGCACAGGCGGGGAGAAGCAGAGACTCAGTGTGTGTGAGCAAATCCCTGAGTTTTGGGAGGGGCTGAATTTGGGGTGACTGGTACCACCCACTAATAAGTGTGATGGTGGATGAGCAGTTCCCACGTGGCAAAGCAGCATCAGGAGCCTTCTTGTGGGTCAGTAGCTGTGCTAATGCAAAGGAGCAAAACAGATGCGTGGGGAGGGAAGCATCAATAACATCAGCCGCCAGTGCAGCCAGCTGAAACCATCTCGTATCTTGGGAGCTGCTGTTTCTCATGAGCTAGCGACTCATCCTAATGATAGTGTTATCCATTCCTTAGCATTTCAACCCTGGGACAGCCTGGTAGGGTAATGTTGTGTGTGAAATAATAACACAGCTGCTCCAAGCAGGCTACTGCTTGTTAGAATTTCTCGTTAGAAATGTACCTTGTGGAGAAAAAAACATTTAGAGATCCCAGCTCTTTTTTGTGATGAAGCTACTATCTACTTTTACTAATTGAGATGGCTAGTAAAAAAAAAAACAAAATTCTTGCCATGCTTCACAGTAGCTGAGGCTGGTGAGCAGCTGGTGCAGGTGTGTTCATTATAAGGTGAAGGTCTCCCTGCTCTGCAGTCTGGTGGCTTCATCTGCTTCTTGCTCAGGTGATGGAAACCCAGTGAATCCTGTCCTTAGACCTCTGCATCTCCAGAGCAGAACTCGGGCAAAGGAGCAGCTGCTCCTCAGCTTAGAGAGGAGGAAGGGGTCTGTTGTTTGTGTAGAGGCTCATATCTATTTCTCTTTCAAGCAATCACTCAATGGACAGCTTCATCCAGAAATCCAAAATATTTTCTGTTGAAAGCAGAGTATTATTCCTTATCCCTGAAGTAGGACATAAACGTTGTCTAGATCATGTAAATAGTTCATCATACAAATGCTCATCCCAAGCAAGTAGCGTGGCTGAACACTGAAATTGTTCAAGCATATCTGAAAAGTAGTCCTGCCACATTTTAATAGTGTTAATTTGAAGCTCTTTGTTTCTTATTCAGCTGTATGCAGTAGCAGAAGGCAGTCACAAATGCAATCCATGCTCCAAGGTAATAAAGAGCTGTTTGGGAAGCTGGAACAGTGTGTGTAAACAAAGGATACATGATAAAATAATAACCAGCCTATGCAACTGAGCTATCATAAATAATAAAATGACAACTTAATTCAACAAATCCAATAACATAAATAACTTGTATAAGAAGCTTGAGGTGGAACAGGAAGGTTGCTGTAATACAAAACCATGTGTAGTATAATGAAACCATATCTGTTCAACCAGAACAATAGACATGAATTATGTGAAGGCAAAAGAGAAACAGTATTTCCAAACAGTAAACTTTAGATAAGATGGTAATAATGCTATCTCCTGGAAAGCCTGAGAAAGCTCTGTCTTCTTCAGGCAGCTGCAAAGTTGTCAGCCCATGCAAGTCTTCACCTTGCAAGTTCTAGGCAGCTCTCTGTGCTCACAAAAGCACATGAGGTTTGTTTGATCTCCTCTTCCAGTCCTGGCAAGCCCAACGCTGCCTGAATGAAGCACCACACAAATAGGTGTGAACTCAAACAGTGTTTGTTTAATGGTTAAACTAATACGTTTAACAGGAGCTGCAGTATAGAGATGCACTGTTTTGCTGTCCTTCCTGCTTCCTAAAAGTTGGTATCTCAGGGCAAACTGATCTGTCATGAGTGCTTCCACTGCCTGTTATACACACAGAAGCTGTTTACTAGAAACACAAAATTAATATTAATCAGGTTTTTCATTTACAGGATCTATTTTGAGGTCCTAAGGTTTACAGAAGACTCACAGAAAGCCCTTTGCTTGACAGCAGTGTTGTCACCAAATGAGTGAGCACCTTCCACCCCTGGTTGCCCTGCAGAGCCTCAGATACTCCTGAAAAGCAATGCCAGGGGTCAGGCTTGAGGATATTTACTTAATTTTCCTCTGGCTTTTAAACATAAAAATATATGTTCATGTATTTATATCCTGGATATCTCATTTGCAGATACCAGGGAAGGGAGCTGTGCTTGCAGGCAGGAACTGAAGGGTCTCGAGGAAAAGGCTGGGAGGGGGGGGTGTTGCTAGGAGATGGAGACTCCAGTGTCTGGCAAAGTGGCATATTTATTTTTGGTGCAGATTATACAGAATGGTATTTGGCTGTGAAGCAGGGTAGAAATCTCTTCCCTCTGCTTATGTTTGTCTCTGAATGATCCGTCTTTGCATAGTAGCATTGCAGCTTATTTAAAACAGAAATCAAATGTAGACTGGGTGGTGTTTAGTCCAGCTGAAGGCTGGGTGTTTGCAATTCTCCAAGCTTTTTTTTTTCTCTATTTTCTTTTTTTCCTACTCCTTGAGAAATCCCTTGTCTGAGCAGCAGGATATATGTCTGTGTTCAGGGGAGGGCATCCTTGCATGCCTTTGGTTCTTTTGTGGATGGTTGTCTCTTGTTTTTTCAGACACTGTGAGTTAGCAGTGGGGTTTTCTGGGTTTGGACTTATTAAATACACCCTGCCAGGGCTTGTTCTTTCGTGCTTTGCTGCTTGTACCCCTTGTTCCACTCCAGTGCCATCCAGGAGTCAGCCCCCCCCATCCAAGCTGGCTGCACACGTCCACCCTCCTCACACTCAGGACTATGTGATGGCACTGGGAAAGCTGCCCTGGAGTGCCTGGCCCATCTCTTGAGGCACTCAGTTCCCCCTGGTGTGCTGCCAGGGCTGGATTTACAGTAGAAATTAGGCCTGAGTGCTACAACATAGAATTTTTTTGCACTCTTTTGTGGGATGCAGGAGTCCTGGGCAGAAACATTTGGTCCCTTGCAGCTCCCTCAGAGGCTTATGCCATAAGCTCACATTTTGCTGATGCTCCTCTCAGGCACTCCCTTCACTCAATGTGCAAGGGGCTTATTTTGGAAATGTGGGGCTAAGCAGTAGGATGCTGAAGGGTTAGGAGGGTACCCAGGCATTCCTGGGTGCTGCCTGTTGCAGCACTGGCTTCAGTCATCCTCATGAACCTGCGTAAAGACTGAAAGCTGAACATCTCAAACTACATCTGACCTGTCAGAGGACTTCACCTCAGCACCCTGAACCCGAAGGGGTTAAGATGCTGTATTTTTCCAGTTCAATATGAGAAAAAAAAAGGCCAGGGATGCTGCGCATCTGTCAATTCAAAAGTTCAAATTCAGGGGCATGCTATCCAACCAGTAGGATTTGCTTTCCAAGTCTGTTTATGAAGGAGATGTTAATGAGCTAATGCAGCAGTGAATAAAATGTGATATGTCAAATGGCTTTTTTTTAAATATTAGAGGAACTGCATGCATCAGAGACAGCTTATGCACATTAGATTTGTAACCAAGCAATTCCCATTTATATTATGTAAGTGATGTTATTTATCAAACCCAATATGTTGGCCAAGAACAGATGTTGAACTGTTTGTGCTACAGTGTAGGAAATTAAGCTTTCTGGGGGTTATTCAAATTATGAGTTATTCAAACACAATCTTGTGATTTTAATGTAACAGGAAGCAGTATTATTCCAAAAATGTAGTGGATGTGGGTCCAAAATCTATTATGGTCTCTTGTTGGTATTGGTGAAAATATGAACTGTGTGTGATACTCTGGTGGGAATGTGTGCTGAAAACTCTCCCTGAATTGGAATGGGGAAGGCAGTGGTATTTCTCACTTTGAAAATGAATGCTTTAAGCATGCACATGATAAACATTCATCTCATAATGAGGGTGCTGAAGAGGGGACTGCTTACCTATGCAGGCAGTGGGTGCATACACGCTCTACCAGAAGCTAAAGAAAGACATTATTTCTGAGTGAATTACTCCTTCTATATAAGAATGAGACTTCTGGATAAAATTTTATTAAGGACACAAATGAGGAACTGGATTCCTCAATCCATTAGAATTTAATAGTAATTAATTCCTGTTATCTTTTTGTATGCTCTGTGATTAGCATGATGGTTTGTGGGGGGGGTTGGGGATTAATTTTTAAAGCAGATAGTTATAGTTGGACTCTATGGTCCTAGGGATCTTTTCCAGCGTTAACAATTCCATGATCCTCTATGCACTAGTCCTTTTTGTACAATCATGGAACCAATCTTTTAGGCTTTATCCACAAATTTGAAGCAAAATACAGGTATGAGATGAGCTATATGGAAAAGTGGGGGGTATTCTTTGATTTTCATGCAGTTTTACCCTCCTTTTCTTTCCAAGCTGTGGGCAGTACAGTTCCTACAGAAACTTAATAGCCAGGAGCTAGCAGCAAATCCTGGAAGATAACTTCTAGAAGTGTGAAGGCAAAAGCAGTGACTGTGTGAGCTGCTTATAACATTCTTTTCAGTGGCTTGGCAAGGATGTTTTCTTTTTGAGCATAATCTGTGAGATAATCCCAGGTCCACTGGGAAAGCATTTGCTGGTGAGGAGGAGTTTGAAGTTTATCCTCACTCTTTGGTTTGCACCCATGAGCATCTACTCCAGGGACAGACTGAGAAAAAGTTTAGGCTTTAGTCTGCTGCCTGTACAGTAGATCTGGCCTTTTATGACCTTGATATGGAATGCTACTTGAAGATCTGTGACCTTGCAGAATCAGTCCACTATTTCCTTGCCCTGCTGCTCTGTATCAGAGCATTGCAGCAAACAGGGTGGAACAACATGTTCCCCACGTCCACAATGGTCAGGACAAGAATAGGGCTAAAATTAAACCACACACAGATGGTATGAAATGAAGAAATACTTGAAGTGCGGCTTATTGAAGTGTCAGAATCTGTTATTTGGATAGGACTGTGGAGTGCAGATGTTCCTGCCTGGGGTGGAGGGATGCTGCAAGCTCAGTCCCTGCACGTTTACTGCCTGGTTCATGTCTGAGCCAGGACCTCAAGATTTGGTTTCTGCTCCTGTGGGATGCTGGGCAAGCTGTCAAGGGTTGCATGCAGTTAAGGGTTGAAGTGCCCGAAGTAGGAGGGATGGAGCTGAGCTGAAGTCTAAAAACCCCTATCCAAACCTCCCACTTGGCTGCTGCCAAGCCCTAATGTTTTAGTGGCTTTTATTTTATTTTTGATTTTAAGCTCTCCACCTGGCAATCTGCCCGAAGTTAGACCTCTCCTATTAACCCAAACTACTCCATTTTTAACAGTGAAGTCACTAAGCCCAGAACAACCCATGGTGCCAGTATTCCTCTGCATCTCAGTGGCAGCGTGTTAGGAGCATTTTTAGTGCCTTGTGGTACCAGCACTTCAGGACAAAGCTTTACTTGGGGGAAAATCAGGTGTTCTAGATCCCATTTCCACTTGTGTCAACATATCATCTTCAATCACCATTTTTTAAGTAAATCTAGATATGGCATTTTTTTATTTAGCCCTCAATCTGTCTGTGTTTCAGTTCCTCACCCTCATAATTCACTCCTTCTCCCCGCCTGTGACTGAGAGGGCATTTTAGACTGGAAACTCTTCGACCTGTTCTGAAAAATGTATGTATTTATGGCAGGACGTTACACTTTGTGGCAGGCTGTTAGTATGATGGGTTGGCTGTACCCTTGACAGATTTGTCCCTGCTGTTGTCTGTGCTGGGTCTGAGCGTCCCTCGGCCGGGCTGTAACACATAGTCCTGTTTGTGTGTGTGTTTTTAATAACCATGTTGTTTTAACTGAAATGCCTCTTTCTGGGGCTGGCACTCTGGGAGAATCGCTCTCACCCTCTCTCATCACAGTGGCAAACTGAAAAAGGTTTCCTTGAGTCAGCTGGGGGAGAGGAGGAGGATTTATGAATCGGAGAAACACATTCCTGATGCGGAATAGGCACATTCCCTATTTTCCCCCACCGCCCCCTGCTCAATAAAAGCACCATTTGTGTGGCAAATAGCCAAGGGTTTTATGAATACAGCTCTTACTTTCTCCAGCTGCTAGAAACCTTTCTCAAATATGAATTAAAAAAAAAAAAGAGCCTTGCTAGACACTTTTAGCGCTCATAATTCTGCTATTTTTGGTCTGCGGTGGGGAGTTCTTGCATCAGAAATCTTGGTTGGAGAGGCTTGAGTGGCTTCTTTCAAATATTATGAAATTGAAAAAAAAAATCTGGAAGATGTATGACTTTAAATAATCTCCCATGCTATAAGGATCATCAGGAAATTGATATGATTATGTCCCTAGATTTGATGTTTCTCTCGCTGCTATAGCTGTGAAAATCTACCTCTGATATTTTATAGAGGCTTGCCCTTCCTTTAGAAGCCATTGGAGTGGGTTCTTGAGGAACTACCCAGTTGAGATTAAGTATTTTTAATAAATCAGCTACTGGGGGAAAAAAATAGGGACTGCAATCCATGCATAGGAATCTCTTATGGGTTTAAAGAAAAGCATTTTAGGTTCCAGAATGGGAATGAATTTTAGTAAGAGATGTGGGAAACCATGATAGCATTAGGAAGATGGTTGAACTGTGAATTTGCAGTTTGCATAGCAGAGTGTGAGCAGGGAGAGGGATATCTCAGGATTTGTCAGGAAGGCAGGCAAGAGGCAGGGAGATGTGCTCACTCAGCTATGTGGCCAGGGGATCCTGGAGGAAAGGGAGTGCCTTTTTTCAGGGAAGGTGAACTTGCACAGTTTGCAGTTATTAGTGATTTTCTATGTCAGCCCTGTATTACCTGTGCAAAAATAAAAAATGATTTTGAAATCCATTTCTGACAGCATAAGTCATGCTTTCTCCCCTTTCCCCCAATCCCTCAAACATATTTTTGAGAGAGCAGCCAGAATCATTTTGAATATCCACTGTCAGTGGAAGAGGGATTTCTTTCCTGGAGGAAGGGTCTCACACAGTGCCTGTGTGGTCACGGGCACATCAGGACTTTCCCAGACATTTTGTCCATCTGTATTCCAGTCATGTGGCAGCCAGTGGTGCAAGGAAATAGTCTGGACAAACGTAAAATCTCACTCAGGTTTTGAACATGAATCAAGAAAATGTGTCTGGGGAGAGAAATCTAGTTGTATGTAGGTTGCAGTGGCATGAAAATGAACTGGATTTAAGTCACAGGCATTCATTGAATGGTCTCTCATATATCCCTAGACCTGTGTACAGCAGGGAGAGCTGGAACTGAGAGCAGATCTCACCTTATGAATTAAGATGACATGGCAACAGCATGGCTCAATTTATTTGCAAGTTTATTTGCAAGACCAATAGAGATTTTTCACTTCCGTTGCATTAGCCTGAATCCCAACCAGATCAGAGATAAATAGCAGAGCCTCTTAGAGATGGAAAGCTAGCCAAAGGGCCATCAATGCCTTTGCATTAGGATCTACGCTCAGAAATTCAGATTTTTGCTGACTGCTAGGAAAAAGCGAGCATTTCCCCCTTGCACATCAATCATCTTTGAGGATGAAAAGTTCCATGTCTGCAACGGTTGTGCCAAGGCTGCCAAAAAACAGATGCTCAGGGCTGATTACACGACTGGCATTTTAGTATGGCTGTGAGTTGGAGGCTTGTCTGAGGCTGTGGCAGCATCGTGTATGTGGGTCACCGAGCTCAAAACGGCAGCAACGGGAAACGTGTGTGAACTGTGGCTCTCATTTGGAGAGAGGACTTAATTATCCAGAAGCTTTGATAAAAAATAATTGCTAAAGGCTTTAATACAAGTTGCCATTGTCCAAAAAAGTTGTTGTCCCTCTGCTGGTCCACAGGAATTTCGTGTGCCCAGGCTCACCCTGGCATCCACAGAACAAGCTGCCTGGAATTACTGGAATTACATCTTCTATGGGCAGTAATGATCCATCAGCTAAAGAGGGGAACACTTTCACAGTACAGCAACCTGGCCGTGTACAAAAGCCTTTAAAACATGTGTGCAAACCTCAAATTACAGCACTCCAAAGGCATATTCCTCTCCAACCTGTGCCTTATTGCCATGTAAAAATCATGGGTTAGGGACCAAAGGGACATTACTCGTATTTTACCAATCAGAAGATAAACCACAAATCACATGTAATAAAAGGTGTTTTCCTTGTTTCCCAGGCTTCTGAGTTCACCTCTATGCAATGCTTTCTTTAATAACTCAGCAGTGTATTGTGAAAATAAACCTAGATTTGACTACTCATGTTAAAAACAAACAACCTCAAAACCTCTTTCATAAGAAATAACAATCTTTTGGCTATATTTTGTGTACCTAAGTAACAGCCTCATAACATCCTAGTCATGCCCTCTAGATGTGTGCAGCAGTAGTATGGGATAGTTAGGGATATCATATTTTTCTTAGGCTGTTTTGTGTGTTAGTGCATCAATTTAATTTTACAGTCTGCTTGATACGGTTGCTTTTATAAGCAGGGATATTATTTTGCTTGTATCCTATTACTAGTTTGTACATTAGTATAATTTTTGCATTTTTTCCCAAAGCATGCTGAAAACAGTTGACTTTTCCCATGGACTTCAGCGTATCACAGAATCACAGAATATGCTGAGCTGGAAGGGACCCACAAGGATCAAGTCCAACTCCTGGCCCTGCACAGGACCATCACAAAGAGTCACATCATGTGCCTGAGAGCATTGTCCAAAGGCTTCTTGAACTCTGCCAGCTTGTATCAGGAACTTACTGGTTAATTTGAGAAATGATATATTGTAGTACTCCTGCAAATGTTTTCTAACCAGCTCATGTGATACTGGACATCATCCTACAGTAGCAGTTTTGGCCCATTCTCATGCCTTGTGTGTAAAGGAAAGTGATTTTCACAGCTGGCCTTCCCATCAGTTCCTTTTGCTGCTTGGAGATTAGATCTGTTAATCTGGTTTTATCATTTCTGTCAGTCATCCATACTGGTTTAAACCTTTCTGCTCTGCTTCCAGTCCAAGGATGCCCTCTTGGATGTGAGCCTTGGGGATAGTGCGGCCGTGGGAGCCGCGCTCACATCCTCTGCAGAGGTCTTTGGAGACCTGCTCTCAGATGAGAACATTAGTTTTTCACAGCCCACTTGAGGAGAAATCAAAATGGTTTTGCCAAGTTTGCTAGGCTGGGAGGAAAAATCTGGAAGATCTGCAGATGTAGGTGGAATCTCATGGGCTTCCCTGGAGAGCCCTATGCCAGCACGTATTGATTCTGTGATTCTGTATCTCTGTGCACTCTGGCAATTACAGTGACAAAGCTTAGTTAGTAACAAAATGAGGTCTCATTAGGTCCCTCGCTGACATATCTGGGCTGGGCTGGGGTGTGTAACAAGTAGGAAACAACAGATGACTTAGGGTCTTGTAAGTCAGCATGTGGAAATGGAGCCCTGCTATGTTTCATGACCATCTGAGTTGCACATGTTCAGCAAAGGTGCTTGTGATTTGGCTGTTATCTCTGTATGGGAGAAGCGGGAGATAAATCTGAAGGTTTTTCCAGACAAAAGGAACTTATCAAGTAATACTGAAAGCAGAGGGCTCAGAGCCAAGCTTGGATTTGGCCCTTATTTTGAGATGAGTGGAAAGAAACTGTGGCCAAGGATCAGCTGGAAAACCATTTAACCCTCTTTGAGATTGAACAGCAGCTTTGCTGAGAAAGTCCAATTAGGAATAGCAGCATGAGAAAAATAACAAGAGCAATGATTGATACAGTGATTGACAGCATGTCATGTAGGACAACCTGCAAACTCGGCTCCTGAAGGTTATACCGTGTGTGATCATGCACTCTGATGAGGTGGAGCTATAAAATATGAGAGGTTATAGAGGAAAAAATGCTGCTTCTGATCCTTTTCCCCTCTTCTGATGTGCCTTTTCCTTACTCTGCCTGCATCTCAAATTTTGTTTCAGGCATTAAACTTGTTAGGGCAAGTAGAAGTAGAGGGATTAGCCAAACAAATTAATTCTGTCTAATATTGAAGTCTTTTTTTATTTGTTGAATTCCTCATTGTTTGTTACATCTCAATTCTCTGATGATGAGCTCATGCTCTCGGTTCACTTGACCATATTTGCTGGGAATCTTTATTCTCAGTTTTCTTTACAGAGTGCCCAGTCTGACTCTTTTCTTTCATTATTATTTTTTGAGCCTGGCTCTCTCCTGAAGATCACTGAATGCCTCCAGAGGAGGGTAACAAAGCTGGTGACAAGGCTGAAAGCCATGTCCTGGGAAGAATAGCCAAGGATATTGGGCTTGTTTAGTCCAGAATCTAGGAGGCTTAGGGGTGATCTCTTTCCTCTCTACAGCTTCCTGAGGAGGAGATGTGGAGAAGGAGGTAGTGGGAGCCAGTGATAGGACATATGGGAATGATTCAATGCTGCACCACGGGAGGTTTAGACTGGACATTAGGAAGCATTTCTTTACAAAGAGGGTAATTATACTGAGGAATCATATTCCAAATGATAAGCAATAAATAAGTGATGTCTGTTACTTTTTCCCCTTTCTAAAGTGATCAGAGCTGTACAGATGGAAAATGGTGGATGGGTTATTAGCTATTTTTTTAATTTAAGGCACGCTGGGGCTATTGTACAGGGATCCCCTTCCAGTGGTTTAAGTGAGCTGAATTGGCTGCACTGTGGCTAAAAGGAAGAAAGGAAAATCAGATCCATCTCATGCTTATCTGTGCAGTGAAATGACTCTGGGTGGCCAGATCTTTATACTGAACTGCAGTTACCCATTTCCTTTGTCTTGCAGAAGAGCTGTGATATCAAGTTAGGCTTTGAATTCCATCTCTCTCTTCAGTTCTTAGTAATCAGCCTTTTACAAAGGGTCATGCTGCAGGATGCTCTTAGGTCTCCATGAGGAGTAGAGGCAATTTTTACTCTTAAGGCAGCCCTGGTGCTTCTGTAGCCCTAGGCAAGAAAGCCTGTGGAGTTTCTGTGGAACTCCTACCTTCCAGTCCAGAGCCCTTGCTGCTTATCCTTCATCTGGAACCCAGTGCTACCTTTCCTAGTTTTATGAAGGATGAGGCTCTATATTACCAACATTGTTTTCAGCACAAATCCAAAACACAGCCCCATACTAGCTACTATGAAGAAAATTAACTCTACCTCAGCCAAAACCAGCACAGACTCCTAAGAAAAAATCCCACAAGAACTAACCTCATATCCCATTCTACTCCAGCTGCAAAGCAGAGGTGTTGCTCTGCCTTCTTTAACATAAACACTGAGCAGTGTCCATTAAGACAGCTTTCCAAAACAAAAGCCCTATCAAAAAGAGAAGGCATTGCATATGCTCTTTCCAAGGGCAAAAGTGAGAATCATTACTTACTGCATAAATGAAAGTCATTTCAGTATTCAAGATATGCAAACCTGTGGGACTTGTACTTATGATTACTTGATATTTCCCAGTTATTTTTAACTGATGTATCATCTGATGCAAATCTCTCTGTATAAAATGCAGAGCAGCTTGAAGAATAGAGCTCCTAAACTCTTGATTCAGGCAGCGTTTTATCAATCTTTGGAATTCAGTAAGAACTAAGAAGAAATTAAGGATCTGTGTTGGAGAAATTGGAGATGTAAACATCTGCTTGGCTGCCTTTTGCATCCTGTAGGGAGTTTGTATGCTCTTTATAAAAGCTCTTGTCACCTAACTCAGAGGGGATTTGATCTACAGCTTGGGATCCCTCGGCACTGTTGCACAGCAGTCAGTTAATAGAAGTCATTGTTCCCCATAATGTAATTCTATTATTGTTTCAAATATTTTGTTCAAGTTCTTTAATCTCTCCTCATGATCATCCCCATCTGCATTTTTAATTATCAGTGCTCTACATGAAGCAATGCTGAAATATGAAAGATTAGATAAGGAAACATTCAACATCCAGAAGGCCTTTGCTCAGAGGAGCTGTGAATGGGACTGTTGTATTGATTTGTTAAACCAGAGCCTGTGTTTAATCAGTAACACACATATCAAATGCACCATGCACGACAATTGCACTTACAATTTCTAATAGGGAAGAGACCCCATTCAGCATTGTGCTTCTGCTTACTGGTTCATGTGAGAGAACAAAGGGAGTGAGTCTGGTTAGAAAATAGCAAACGGTGGAATAGAACTAGAAGAAAAAGATTAGGCTCATTTCAGATCTGGGTGTAGCTGGTTTGCTTCTGATTCAGGGTGATTCATGAAGTTCACATCAGAGCCAGGTGGCCTCAGCCAGCACCCAAGGGAGAAAGGGCAGTACTCAGGGGTCTACAGGCTGCCTTGGGACTGTGCTCAAAGAGGGAACTAACTCTGGACAGTAGTCCCAGCTAGAACAATCCTGTGCCTTCAGACTGGGGATTTCAACCATGCCCTACAGAGACCATGTTGACATTCAGATGTGACTGGTGAAACTGGCTCTGTCTTTGCCCTGTTATTTTCCTACCCAGAACTGCTGTGCAGACCTCCACCTGTTTCTGACAGATTTTGCTTCATTTTATCATAAACCAACTCCTAATCAATTTAAGCCAAGCTTTACTGTGACAGGTCTAAACCAAAATGAAGTCCTACTGTCCTTCTGTGCAGGTTCACCTTAGGTAAAGCTTTGGCAGTTTTGCCAGTGCAGGTTCTGCTGTTTCTGATGTACTGAATGATGCTGAGCAAAATCTACCAGCATCTCCAGCTGGGTGGGAGTTCTGTTCTCCCTTAGATGAGGACTTATAAAATTGAAGGGGAAAGACATTTTAACAGGGCCTGTTACAACAGGACAAAGGATGGTGGCTTTAAACTAACAGAGGATTGATCCAGATTAGATGTAAGGAAGGAATCTTTTTATGATGTGGGTGGTAAAACACAAGCACAGTTTCCCAGAGAGGTGGTGGATGCCACATTCCTGGAAGAGTTCAAGATCAAGTTGGATGGAGCTCTGACAAACCGGGTCTAGTGGAAGGTGTCCCTGTTCATTGCAGGGGGATTGGAAGAATATGGTCTCTTCCAACCCAAACTATTCTATGGTTCTATGACAGCCATGGCTCCATTTGGGGCCTCATTTAAAAGCTCTCTCTCCTGCAGAATAGCAGTGTTGAAAAAGAGGAGGAAAGGGCACACATGGGTAGCATGCTGAAGAGTGTAAACAGCATCTTTGAACAAACTTGGAGCTAAGTTTTTCTCAGGAAGCCCAACACAAATATCCGTCCTCCTGGCGAGAGATCCCTCCCTGCCTTGTGTTCCTCTGGCTGTTTGTCCATGCTGCACACTCTCCATCTATTCCTCCTCCCCTCAGGCCAGGGGTAATTACACTTATTTCACAGGCAGCACTATCCAAAGGGTGTTCTCAAATACTTTTCAGGGATGGGCCTGATCTGACTAAGATCAATTGAGTAGGTATGCTCTTCCCACATTAAAGCCAATTAACTTTGGATAGCTATGAGTGAGAGGAACATGTAGTACAGTTTCTCTTTTCTCTCCTCTCCCTCCCCTCCCCTCCCCCTCTCCTCCCATCCCCTTCCCTCCTCTCCTCTCTCTGTGTATTGGTTCACATTGGCTGAGATAGAGTCTCACATCTTTCCTGAGGGCAGAGCCTGCTCTATGTGTGAAGGCCAGACTTACACAGAGACATTACAGCAGGGAAAGGGCTTTGATCTCAAAATTGCACCATTTGAAAATGCAGATGAAAAAACTGACTTAATAAAACAGCAAGCAAGGCCTGCAAATGAATAATTTTAGCTTCTCTCAGAGCAGGCTCAGTCTCAGTGCCTCTAAAATGGGAACACAACTCCAGCACGAGCCATGCATGACCCCAAGAGTGTTGGGATGCAATGCTCCCGATGGCCTTGTTGGAGCAAGAGCAAGGATGTACCAGCTTTGGGATAGGGAGTTGTCAGCAGAGGCAGAAGAAAGCGGGATGAGCTGTGGATGGTAGTGTTCCATGGCTCTTGGGGAGCTGGGAGCCAGAGCAGGAGGCTGTGCAGGAGCAGGTCTGCGCAGCCTCCACCAGGTTCATGCTGTGGAGCAGCTCCAGCGTGGCACAGTGCCCAGGCAAATTCGGCTGGCTCTGCACCCCAACGCCATTCGGCAGCTTCCAAACCAGACCTGACTTGCATCCTGCCAGCTCCAGGCAGGAGCAGAGCAGCCTGAGCAGGATGAATAGACATGCCCTAAGGATATGTCTACATTGCAGTGCAGAGGTGAGACCTGGGCTTGGTGAGACAGACCTGAGCAAGTCCTTGGGAGCCGTGGGGCTTCAATGCATCCAGAACATGTGAGGTGTGTGTCCCTGGGCTCTGGGAAGGGGGTGGGGAGGAAGATGAGGGAGGTTTTCAACCTCAGCGAGCCTCATGATGCTTTGGGGGACTGAAGCTGGGTGGTGGAAGGACTTTATGCACTGGCATGTGCTGTGGTCACCAGTGGAATGGCCATTCTGTAGAGGTCACAGAGGATTCCATAGAATCATGGAATCATTTAGGTTGGAAAAGACCTTTGAGGTCATGGAGTCCAACCGTTACCCCAGCATTGCCAATCCCACCACTAGACCATGCCCTCAAGTGCCACATCTACATGGCTTTTAAATCTTCCCAGGGATGGTGACTGCACAATTCCCTGGACAGCCTGTTCCAATACTTGACCATTCTTTTGATGAAGAAATTTTTCCTGATATGCAATGTAAACCTCTTGACCAGCAGCACTGTGAAATGGACAAAATGGTAGTGCTGGAGTCTGAGTAAAGTACACTGCCCTCTTCCTTAGGATGCAGGGATCTCACAGTTTGACTGATGATTCTCAGCCCTACACCTTGGCAATGGGACAAACCTCAACCCTTCAACTGGGGGTTCAACTCCAGGAGACCAAAACCATCCAAACAGATTTTAGTTGGCTCCAGCAAATGTTACCTTCTGAAGGTGTCCTATCTCCTGATGCCAATGTGGTTGCTTATTCCTGAAATTATTCTATATTACACAGGAAAAAAAAAAAAGTATTAGAGAAAGAAATGGTCAGAAGAAACTTTATCAAACCAAATCACAAGTGATTTGCAGTGGGATCTTGGGAAATAAAGTCTGCTGTTAGGCAGCAACTTAAAGCCATAAGGGTGATTGCAGACTCTGGAAGAGGAACAGAGATGACCTTCCCCCAGGCACCTGCAAGGCTCCTCTGCTCTCAGGACTCAGCACTAGATGGCATCCAAGGGGGGAATTTGGGCTCCTGAATGCAGTCCTGGGTTCTGAAATTATAATTGTAGCTGGATTAAAAATTGAGGAACCCACCTGGATGGAGAAAAATTAAAGGGCCAAGGAGGTGGAATCTTTCCAGCTCCTCCTGTCATCCTGTTGCAGTTCTGCTCACTCCGAGGTCTGTTCCACCATCTCAGCTGAGGGCTGGGCCACCAGGACAGGAAAAAAAAAATGAGTGAAGAGCAAAGGAATCATTCACAAGTCAAGGTGCATTAAAGCCTGCAGAGATGCATTCTCCCATGTCCTTCCTTTCCTTTGAATGCTGCCAGCCTTACGGCCTCTTGAATGCACGGCACACTGTATGTTGCTGTCTGTTCGTGTGCCATCCCTTGGTGTCACCTAAGATGTGCAGCCTGGGGACACCTGAAGGTGACTGGAAATGCAACTGCTCTGAGCTGGAAATGAGGGAATTACCTCTGCTTTGCCCACCTTGTCTTCGAAATACACCAAGTTGTCCCTAGGCCATTAATAAGATCTGGGACAAAGCAGAAGCAACACTTGATGATGGCTCTTGCCTGGTAGATTTTTCCTCCTCTTTACCTTAGTGGTGTCTTTCTGTTGTTGTGGGATGACAAGGGGGCGTGTCCAGCATCACTTCTTGTCCCATGTCTGTGCCCTTCTGGGAGGAGGGAAGGATTCACTCCCCAGCCTTCCAACTTGGGTACCAAATTATTTGCTTTTATCATTTCTCAAACAATCTGTGGACATGAACAAGTTCCTGGGGAGAGGCAACTGTGCTTGGCACCGTGGCTCAGGCATGTGGGACTGAGAGCCAGCACGCCAAGCTGGGGTCCAAAGCCATTGCTGTGTACAACACAGAGGAGCATTCCAAGGTGCAAGAAGCAGACAGGTAAGGAGTAAATGTCCGTGGGTGGCTGCCTGGAGGTGCAGGAGCCATGTCTTGTCTGCATGCTGTAGGTGACCTTGACTTAACCAACTTAACAAGCACTGTGCAATTGCCAGAATCATTTCCTGTGCCCTGTCCCCGGTCAGGAGGTTACTGAGGTCTGTGTCCTGGAGGTGACTTTACAGCCATCTCTCCTGAGACTTTTCATTCTGTCTGTAGATGAGCAAGGGGTTCTCAGGGCTCAGCATCCCACCTGGCCCTGCAGGGGCTGCCTGCAGAGCCCCATGCCTTGCCCGTGCCAGCAGCCCCAGGCAGCCCACGGGAGGAGCTGCCCTGACCTTACAGGAGCCCGAGCATCTGCTGTCAGCATCACCCCACTTTGCCACCCCCGCAGCCCTGTGAGGGAGAAAGGACGGGGGCAGGCACTTGATTTTCCCACTTGCTCAATCACAGGCTTTCACTCCTAGGCGTGTATTTATCTTGTGATTCCAGTGACAGGCGGGGAAGGGTTCGACTGTAACTTCACTGCCCAGAATTCAGGCACCGAAAGGGGCTGGGGCTCATCAGCACCCAGAAATCACTTTCCCTCTGAAACATCTTTATGCTCACACCTTATATTTATCTTTTCCTTGTCCTTTTCTGGTGTGAATACAGCTCCAGCCAGGGATGCAGGAGAGCTTTATCGAGGTTTGGCTGGAGTCTGAAATACTTTTCTTCCCGAAAGTAGATGTACCTACAAGAAATAGCTTCAACCCAAGTCCTGAGTAGGCAGAGGTACTACAGAGTGCTGTTTGTGTGCCCATTTCTTCTACCTGCAATTATGGGGAAATTGCCATCGTGTAAGCAGCAGCTGTATGAATAACTTTATTATTTGTTATTATTAGTCCTAGATGTGTGTTTTTCTTGAGATCATATCTGCACAAGAAGGCACATTAATAATAGCCTTTTGAACTGGCCGGGTTTAATTTCTGTGGATCGTGAAACTTTTTAAGCAAGGTGCTGTTTATTGCTTTCTTTTAAAATCAAAGGTATTAAGCCGCAGCAGAGAGGCCTCTGTGTTGTCCAGGCTGAGTTCTTGTAAGGGCAGGCGGTCATGTTGTGCTCACTCTCCTCATCTGGCATCAGCAAAAGGGTCTCGTGTTACAACCTAATGCCAAGCTATTCTAGGAAGCAAGATTCCCCTTTTATGCAATTATTTTTCATGTGAGTTTAAGTACTGCAGTCATTTGCACTTCTCTTTTTCTGTTTTGGTCTGTTCTATCTCTTGCCTTCAGATGAGGTGTGTGATAAAGCTTCTCAGCTTGTGGCAGCAAGGTGCTCTCTGAGTGTGGAAAACAGCAAGAGAGGGTCAAGAAATAGGAAAACCCATCTGGAGTACTGTGTGCAGCTCTGGGATCTTAATTATGAGGACGTGGAGCTACTGGAGTGAGTTCAGAGATCATGAAGATGATCAGAGGGCTGAAGCACCTCTGCTGTTGAAACAGGCTGAGTGAGCTGAGAGTGTTCAGTCTGGAGAAAAGAAGGCTCCAGAGAGACCTTAGAGCCCCATCCAGTGCCTAGAGGGCTCCAAGAGAGCTGGAGAGGGACTTTGGATAAGGACATGGAGTGACAGAACAACGGGAAATGGCTTCAAACTGAAAGAGGGAAAGGTTAGATTAGATATTAGTAATTCTTCCCTGTGAAGTTGGTGAGGCCCTGGCACAGGTTGCCCAGAGAAGCTGTGGCTGCCCCATCCCTGGAAGTGTCCAAGGCCAGGTTGGATGGGGCTTGGAGCAACCTGGGATAGTGGAAGGTGTCATTGCCTGTGTTAGAGGAGTTTACAATGAGGTGATCTTTAAGGTCCCTTCCAACCCAAACGATTTCAGGATTCTATGAAATGATCATATTTTCTCTTTGAGGACCATTATCAGGAGCTTTTCATCCAAGTTCAGTAGGAAAGAGTAAAATCAAGACTGGGTTCCTTGATGCACATTGTGACCTACCAGAATTTTTTGGGCTGCTTGTCAGATGCTCCTGCTCCTGGGGGCACGAGCACATGCAGTTGGAGTCACGGAGACACACAGGCCAGCAGCCTTTGAAAATAGGATGGAAAGAAATTGAAATTTAAATGTTGCCTTGCCAGACTTGTGCGATTTGTGCTTTTGGCTTTGGGTTTGTTACCCCAAAAGTCATCTCACAGTTAGGATTTTACTCCACTTTCTCAGCAGCTGCTGGTATGAGGCTTTGCTAAATGCAAGAGGGCTGTAAAAGTGGGTACATGGCCAGGGAAGGGTGGGCAGCTGAGGACAAGTAAAAGGACTCAAAATGCATCAGTTTTGGAGGGGTCTTTTCCTTTAATTTTTGGATCCTAGTGTTTCAAAATAGTCTCGTGGTTTGGAAACAGGAGGATTTTGACATTCGGTGTTTGATGTTGGCAATATGGGATAAAGGAGATAAAGGGGTCTGTGACAGAGCACATGAGCTATTTGTGAGCTGTTGTGCAACAGCTGTCAGTGAACCTGTGTCTTTTTGTGTTTAAAGTGTATTTTCTGACATTTACTGGCAATTTTAAAGGGATTTACTCCTTGCTATTTCATAATCCCTGATTCAAAGCAAATTTGCAGATTTTGAAGATCAGAAGAGACCATTAATGCCATAATCTGAGTCTCTGGATAGCTCAAGCCACCTAACTTCATCCTCTCCTATACTGAGACCAATACTTTGTGTTCAAATGCAGCATGTCTGATAAAGGCAAGATATGAAGTTATAAAGACCAAGTACTAACCCAATACCCCAAAATTTGTTACAAGATCTGATTATTATCACTATTTAAAATAAAATGGGTAATGTACTTCTGATTTTTCTTAGTCTGCCTTTGGCTAGAAGAAGAATTTATGCCCAAACCGTCATATAAAAGCAAGTATTTCTTAATCTCTTTGAAAACAAAGGAAAAGATAGCCTAGATATATATCACAGGGAATCTGCATGGCTTTACAGAAAAACTTTCTAGTGGTTTGGTGTTGTGGTCTGCAAGGCATTTTAAGTCCTTTGAGCTGTATTAAGGTCAATATCACAACTTGAACATCATTTATTTCAGTGGTTTTTCTTCTTTACAGCCACTTCTTCAGCCTTTGGAAATTCACTGTCCCAAGCAAGCATAAAATGTCACAGGAAAGTGAAGTGGGAGGGGAGGATTGTGCACTGAAAGAAAAAATAAAGGCTTTTAACTTGAAATGTGTGTGACAAATGGGAGTCATCCTGGCTTGACCACTTCTGGCTATTAAAGGGCTGTGTTGCAAGATAATTTTGGGGAAAAAACTGTAGCTAGAAAGAGGGTGTGAAACAAATGGTTCATGCTGAGTCAGTAATTTGAGGGCTGTAGTTTTGTAATGTGCTACTAACCCAAATCGTGGATCCTACCGCTCCTGAGTGTTTGGGCCTGGCTCTTATCACAGAAACAAACAGCCTCTGTGAAAGGATTCAGAATATAAATGGAGGAGAAAATCCTTTTCAGAGCTATAAAACTCACTTGTGTTGTAAGGAGCTCAACTGTTTTTGGCAAGACTTTCAAAGAAAACAGTGTTGAGATCCTCTCAATGAATAGGAACATTAATATATGAGGTGTGTATTATGTAAATCCATACTTCAGTGGAGTGCTAGATAAGATAAATGGGAGCAAAGAGCAGGCTTTGAAGGCTCTTTGCAATATTTTTGTGTGTACTGTGCCTCTTGAAGGCTTGGTGCAGAAATTGGAGCCCACAGGGATGCTGAGGTCCTGCCATCCCCTCTTGCTCATGGGGTTGCTGCAGTGTAACCATCTAATTTTTGTCAATGTGTGGCACAACTTTGCTCAGCCACAGGCCCTGAAAAACCTCTTTTCTCCCTGTTTTACTGTGAGCAGTTCCTTCACTGCTTCAATGGAGACAGAGGAAAGATCCTCCATGGCAGAGCTGGTCTATGCAGCTCCTTGGCACTGCATGGCATGGAGGGATCATGGCACAGATGGATGACCAGGGTTACAGTGAACCCAGTTTGTGTGCTGCAGCAAATATTTGGGAAGGGTCCAGCCCAGCCCTTGCAAACACATTTGAATTCCTGGGGCTCGCAGACAATGAATTATCAAGATAGAGACTTAGGAGAAGATAAGCCACGGGACTCGTGCATTGTATACAAATACCTGGCCTGGCCCTCACAGCTCACGTGAGGTGACAGCAGGAGCAAAGCTGGAGCTCTTCCTCGGTGCAACTCCATTTTCCTGTTGAACACTTGTGCAGGACAGGATGGATTAGAGGGTCCTCCATACGGGAGGCCACATGCTTCGCTTTTTTCCTTGCACTGCTTCATCTCTTGACGAGCCCCACTCTTGCTCCACGTGTATTTTGCTTAAACTGTCTTCTCAAAGCCTCTCCCAGCTTCCCCAGTTACACACTGAGAGCAGTGTCTTGACTCGTGTTGGGAAGGCACAAGCCCATGTTGAGCATCACCTTCCCTGCTGCCGCACGGTGCCGGTGGCCACCACACACCTGCCCCTTCAGCGCTCATGTGCATCATCAGGGGCTTCACACTTTGAAGGTAAAGCCAAAAGTTGTAGGGTGGCCCATAAAATGGCTTGGTCTAGACGTGGAAAAAGATATTAATTTTTTTCCTTTCACTTTTCATTTCAATGCTGAGCATTTTCAACCAGGCTATTGAGATAGTTTGCGACCAGCAGTCAATCCAAGCTGAAAAAATGTCGGGGTACCTGTTTGCATTATAAACCACAAATGTTTGTATCCTGCAACAAACGCCTGAGAAGTGTCCGGACCAGACATTACAAACGTGTTAACTACCCTGAGTTAAATGGTAATCAATTCGGGGCTAAAAACCCGAGCGTGGACCTTTCCTCTGAGACTGCTGTTTATAACGGAGCTTTCATTTAGACCCTGACCTAGAAGCATAATTAAACCATGGCACATTCTTGACTTTCAAACAAACTTCTGGAAGCTTGCCAGCATAGAGCACAGACCCGGATTTTACCAGGTTGGAAATGAGGGTGATGTACCACCTCTTTCATTAACTCCTGTTGACGGTGAAAATGCCTGCCCGGCAGAAATTGGGAATTCTACAGACAGCCCTTTAAGGCTACACTAATAAACACATGAAAGGGCTTGAGGGAACTATATGAAAATACTAGACTATTGAAATCCTTTTTTTTAATGACACTAGTCGGGGGGGAGGTATATTATTCAGGCCTGGATTTTTTAAATTTTCTTTTATTTTATTTAACATGCATCGTTTGTGATTCAGATACTCCTTTTTGATTTTTACAATCCAGGTTTACTTCAGTTCCTCCATCGATACTGGGCTGCATCACCAAGCATTGGGAGATCATCCATGGCATGACCTGCTGGCATCATAGTACTGGAAGGTTGAGATTTCCCAAGCAAATGCTGAGGAAGGGCAGTAGATGGTGCTGTTATTCTCCTTTTTGAAGGCAGGGATGACAGACTAAAGACAAGGGCAACTAGGGCTGTGCACAAGGTGTTACCAGTCCCCAGTGTCCCTAAATCATAAATCAGGCTCCTTTTAATCGTGAGATTTGGGCTTCAGAAAATCTTCAGGTTAAATAAAACAATGTCCTTTTCTACAGCTGCTGTGTTTTGATCTTTCAGATGGGATTTTGAGGCCACATTTTCAATCTTTTTGTTCCTATCGTGTCATTTGTAGTTTGCCTGTTTTTTGTTGTTTTTTTTTCTTTTCGTAATAATGTGAAGTGGAATCCTCTAATTGTGTCAGGAGCCCGCAAGATTTAGGGAAACTAAATTAAATGAGGGAGAAATACCATGATTGTGAAACTTGGCAGGAGTGCAGATGCTCGTTTCAGATTGAAAATTGTTGGCAAATTGAATGTGGCTGACCCTTAGCGATCCAGGATGCCAGGAATAGGTCTGTGTCGACACAATGTCCTGTCCCATGGGTCACTGAGGCACGTGCTCGAGGGATGACCCTCCTGGCCTGCATCAATTTGCATCCCCTATTTCCTGAACAGCACCAAACACTGCATCACGATGACATTTATCAGCCAATTTTCTTTAATGACCTGAAGGTTTATGAGGCTTTAGCCTTCCCAGCAGAACTCAGAAGGGCAGAACTGGGCCCCTTTGGGTTTCACTTTTATTTGCTTCTCTCTGCAGTGACAGGTCTAAGTCCAGCCTTTGTAAACATTTAATGGGGCAACGATGATTGTGCAAGTTGGACAGCCTGGCACTGGTGAAGGTGTCCAGCATGTGGATGTGGGAAAGGGGTCACAGCTGGTCTTCTGCCTTCAACCTCCTCCTGCCCTGGGGAGGGCTTGGCAATGCCCCCAGCTCCCTCCTACCACTCACAGCCCCTCTCAGGGTGTTTTCTTCAGCAGAAGCAGCAGCTGACGATGCTAAAAATAGTCTTGAACAGGGTAGTGGTGGTTCATCATTGGACTTTACAGAAGTTTACTGATATTTTGGCCTCATGACTCCAGTTTAAGTCACTTGATGTGCAGCACGTAACTTTGCTCTAATTTCTCTCTTTGGTGGGGAACAGTCTCAGATAAGGGATAACAATCAGCAAACTGAACAGAGCTCACTTTCTTATTTTAGGATTGCTATAGACACAGTCATTAACAGCCCCAAGAAATACAATAGGCAGGGCCTGGTCCTCCCACACTGCATGTCCTCTCTCCAGAAGAGTTGCTGCCAAATCCTTCCTGTGACAGAAAAGCAAAGTAGGTTCCCAAATAAAACCTTCCTAAAGGTCTGAAGGGGAAGTCATGGCTTGGTACTGGGCAGTGCATGAAAATGAGCATCCATCATGCACACTTTGGACATCTAAGTGCTCTGCAACATCATTTGTGCTTGCAGCACACAGGAAGAGCAGAAGAGATGTAACTTGGACAGAGAAGGCTTCAGGGGAACCTTAGAATCCCTTCCAGTACCTAAAGGGGCTTAAAGGGAGGTGGACTGGGACTTTTGACAAGGGCGTAGAGAATGGGGAGTAGCTTAAACTGCAAAAGAGTAAATTTAGATTAGGTATTAGAAAGAAATTTTTCCTTGTGAGGGTGGAGAGGCCCTGACACATGTTACCCAGAGAAGCTGTGACTGCCCCACGCCTGGAAATGTTCAAGGCCAGGGTGGATGAGGCTTTGAGCAACCGGGGATCGTGGGAGGTGTCCCTGCCTGTGGCAGGGGGCTTGGAACAAGATGATCTTTAAGGCCCCCTCCAACCCAAACCATTCAATGACTCTATAGTCTTCTACACTTGTAAGCAGAGCAGCTCAGAGTGTTGGGGCCACATTCTGCCTGGCCAAGGAGCAGCCCCAAGAACATGAGGCTGGTGCTGGCCAAGGGCAGTGCTGCTGTCTGGGCTGTCACTGCACCCCAGTGCTAATGCTGGACTAATGAAACACATTGTAGGGACTAATTAAAGTTGTGTTGGGCCAAGGGGAGTGGGATGGGGTAAGCAGGAACAAGGGCAGGCTACAGATTCCCTTCCTGTTCCAATAAATACTTATTTTACGTTAAATAATGTGTGGGATAAACTAATTCCATGAGCTGCAGAGCAGAAACTGGAGCCTCCTCCCTTCCCTTCTCTCTCCCCAAACCCACCCTGTGTACTGAGTAGAAACACAAGCTCTCAACAGACTCCTCTTGCCTCAAACCAGATCTTACTGTCTCCCTTGAATACATTTTTCTTTGGAGAACAAACTAAAAAAGTAATATTTTTTACTGTGGATTTTAGCTTTGATTTCTTTTGGCCTGGATCATGATGAGTGGTTATGATGGATCAGGAAGAGCTTCTCTCAATTTTTAAGTTATTGACATGTAATGAGCAGGTTTCCACATAGTTGTGATTGGCTGGTACAAAGGTACAAAGCAACAAGTTCCTGCCCCTTTTCCCATTCCAGGAGTAGTCTTAAAGAGCTAACTAATCCTCTTAAAATGACAAGATTGAATGAGTAAAACTCAAGTCCTCTTTTAATTTCGTTGGGTTCTGAAATGTCCCAATTAATGTTTAAATCTGGGCAAGAACAAGTGTTACAGCAATGCTTTATCTTCCCAGAGTTATAACAGTGTCACATTCCTTGTTCACCAGAGGTTTAGTCTAGCTGGGGTGAGAAAGTGTAGAAAATGCCATGAGATCAGTCCTTCCCCAAAAATTCAGGGCAAAAATTCATTGGTAACATAAACTTGGTTGGTTTGATTAATTTGTATGTAGAAAAATCTCAGTCCGTGGTGGGAATTGGGAGTCTGACTCAAAGGAAAAGCTGAGGCCTAGAAGGATAGCTGTTGCATAGTGTATTCAATAATTCCACTTATGAATGAACAACTAATTATTACCAATTAATCTCTTGCATATTATTGATGAAGGCACGGAAGCTGCTTTTTTGGCGCTGCTGACTTACCCATTGTCAAGTGTGAAGAGGACAATTGTGGTGGCTGCTACTCCCTTAAGAAATTGTCCAGGATTCAGGCTTATTTGTGTGCCCTGGCTAGCATCAATTAACAGTGCAATCTTTTTGCTATGAAAATACAAACATTAGTAGCCTGAGGGGTCTTGTAAATGCAAATATAAAACTATAATTTCAATTTTCCTTTAAGTACACGAAAGCCTCCTTTTTATTTGCTGTTACAATGATGTCTCAATTTTTCTGTATCTTTTTTTTTACATTTTTATTTTTCCTTGCTTTAAAAGCAAAATGGACTTTAACCCAAGGAATCTTCAGATGTGGGGATTTTTGGATGCAGGGAGGCTGGAGCCAGCTGCTGAAATCTGGAGGCTCTTCTCAGCAGGGCCAGGCCCTGAAGGGTGTGGGGATAGGTGGATGCCTGGCCCCACAGTGAAGGCAAGCTGGGCTGGGCAGTGTGCCCAGCTGGCACAGGGCTGACCCACCAGCTGGGGGAGAATTCCCACGTGAAGATTCTTTCCGCTCGCTTCAGGCATCCGCGGAGCCTAAATTAAGCACCCACACCTCTGCTGTGGTGAGGGGAAAGAGAGACAGAGACCTTGAGTTGTGTCCTCCACAGCAGGTTGGTCCCCTGGGTGAGTGACCATCACTGTGGGGCACCATTTTTGGCCAAAACTGAAGACTTTGTGCTCGGTGCCATGGGGTCATAGTGAGCAAAAGAGAGCTGTCTCCTCAAAAGTGAGATGGGAGGTGGCACCCAAGTGTGTGTCACTGAGGCACAGTGAAAGAGTTGGAGGAATGTCCAAGGTCTGTTTTCTCCTTTCTTTTTACACCACACATACAAAAGCAAAATATGAGAACAGCCGTTTTGCTTTCTTCCTACCAGACTGGCCCTGGTATGCCCAGGCATGTGTCTAAACAGATTCCTGGAAAACCTGCCCTTGCCTAGGCTCAGTATTCAGGCTATAGTCTGCAGCTCCATGAAAAGCAGCAGAGAAGCGTGGCCATACCTGCCTTCCCTGCCTGCCCTCCCTGCCTCTACAAGCAGAGAAATACCAAGGATGCAGCAGGATTTTATTTTTTTTGTGCCTCAGCACAGGATTTGGCCTGGCAGTGGTTTGCAGATGAAAGGCTGAGGTCCAATACAAGACCAAAAATTAAGAAGAAAAGCAGTTTCCTTGGGTAGCACCATTCTTCCCACTGCCTGCGCCCCCTGCTTGGAGCTGCATCACCATCCTGCCAGCTGGGGTTCCTGGGAAAACCTTGCATTTACTTCCTAGGTGATTTTTAATTAGACCAAAGAAGCGATTAACCAGCATAATAATCCCTCATCCAACTCCCAGGTCTCTCCTTATGCTCATTTGATGAAGGTGGTGCTGCTGGTGCAGGAGGGCAAAGCTGCTACGGTTCGGTTGTGGTACCTGGTGGGATGGCACAGCCAAAACTGTCCTTCAGCTCTGAGCCCAGGGCTGCCCCAGTGGGATCTGCCAGGCTCTGTGGCTACCACATACATCATAAAGCCTCCAAAAAGCTCTGATGTAGAGCTGGAGGTGAGGAGGGAAAAAAAACCAGAAGAAAAACGTCTAAAATTATTTGTAATTAGTCTTCTGTTCTTCACAACGTTCCCACCTTTCGGAAGTCCTCCAGCCTTCGATCGGCTGGTTGTTTTCCTTCCTTCTCTGCACTACTGTTTGAACGCTAGAGGCTCCCTCTCCTTCTTCTGGTCTGAGAGAAACTTTAGTTCCTAACTCTTTTTTTTTTTTTTTTTTAACTTCCCTCAGGAAAAAAATGTGGAGTTAATTATCTATGTAAAATGTCAGATGCAGGAAAAGGGGTTGTGCTTAGTTGGATATCCCATCCGAGGCGAAGTGACTGATTTCCCTCCCCCCTCATCCCCCTTCTCTTTTTTTTTTTT
>VXBA01002046.1:28553-48677 GCA_013399895.1 Serilophus lunatus
TTTATGGATCGCTGCCGCGTCCGGAGCGGCGCTGGAGGAGGGGGGAGCAGCCCGGGCCGGCCGCCGGCGGGGCGCAGGGGGCACTGTGGGCTCGGGGATGCGCCCCCGCGGAGCCCCCGCGCCGGGCCCCGCAGCCCAGCGCCGGGCCGGTGGCGCCGGGGAGAGCTCCAGGTGGAGGCAGTGCTCTACGGCTCTGCCCGGGGTGTCTCTTGCTTTGGTTAGTAATGAAAAATAGAGACTCTTGCCGCTCTGGTTACTGTGTGCCGCTCGGGTGTCGGGTTTAGCAGCGCTTCTCTCTTCCTCCCCTCTCGCACCAGCGCGGGCGTCTCGCTAGAACTCGTTGCTCTAAAAGTTTGAAAGTGCTCCCGGGCATCTCGCAGCCGCTGGCAGAGGTCTGGGTTTGCCTCCCCGCTTGGCTTTCGGAGATGCTGTACGGCTTTCGGAGTTGGTATGGCATGGACGGGAACTGTCAACAGTGTGTCTCAAAAACTTTTTGCATTCCAAAACATCAACCCTTCCATTGTGGCTGCGATGCTGAATATTTAATTGACAGACACAGGCAGGGGAAATCAACTGGCTTCCAACAAAGAGATTAATAACACAACAGCACGTGAGTTTAATACTCCAGACACCACAGTCTTTAAAACAATTGTTTCTGCTTAGAGCCCATTTTTTAAAGACTGTCAGTTTGATTTAATTTTTATGTAGTTTATTGATCATCTGGTGTATATTACGGGGCACTAATACATTAAGAAGAGAAGCATGGTTTTCTCTTTATATTCCCACAAGAATAGAGGCCAATGCAGAAAGCTTCATCTCCTTGGATCTGGAAAAAATAAAAATACTTGATATCCCATATATGAAACTAATGTAAGTAGAAACATAACTAGCTTGACTTACCTCACTTATTTAAACAGAAGGTTGGATTCCTAGTAAAACAACTCCTAAGAGTCAGAACTTTTAAGCTTTTATTTAGGCAAGTTTTCTTAACTTCAGGCATTCCTGGCATGAGTAGGTGCTATTTGAATGGGAAAAAGGTTTTGCTTCCCCTTCTCTTGACTAAGGGTCCTAAAGGAAAAAGCAGTTATTAGTTGACATGTGTTATTCTACTTGTGATAGTTTGAGTAAACAGGATTTATCAAGCATCACTGGAAGGTATTGTAAAGAGGGAATAATGTGATACAGCAAAAAAGTGATTGTTGCTTTGTTTCGGGTTACTGCAGGTGGAAATCAGAAAGTAAACACCAGAGTTGGCTTGTTAAGGGTTTTTTGTTGCGGGGTTTTGTTGTTGTTTTGTTGGTGGTGTTCTTTTCCTTGTGAGGAGCATTTAAAAAGTCAGAGCATGAATTCAACTGCTGAAGGAAAGTTTAGATCTGGCTGATCACCAGCAGGTGAAGATCATGGGTAGGACTCGGTAAGGGAGGTGATTATGTGATGGATAGCTCATGATGTGTGTTTGGGGATGGATAGCTCATGATGTGTGTTTGGGGATGGGCTTTTCAAATACACCCAGACCAGTACTATCGGACCTGCTGGTGGATGACTGGGCATGAGTTGCTGTGAAAGCCAGCTGCCCCACTTAAAGGAGTTTTGGCTTGCTTTCCTCTCTGCCTGGGGAAGACTATGAGTCTATAGTTTTCAAGCACTCAATTCCCATTTTGTTCCTTTCTGAGCTTGTAAAAACAAAACAAAAAACAACAATGACAACAACACCCCACTCCAAAACCAGACAACCCAAAAAAACCCCAAAGAAACACTTGGAAGGTACACATAAAGGTGCCCGAGTTGAATCTTTCCTGTAAGAGAAAGCTGGGCATGTACAAGTTGATGGGTACTTACATCTTCAGTGAAAAAAATAAAAGAGTCCTGTGTAAGATAATGGAGAGCCCAGTTGGATGAAATAGCTCAGCAAAGGTCATCTGCTGGTGTATGTAGGCACAAGGCCAGTGGCTTCCAGTGCAGTTAAACTGAGTTACACCACTTGAGCACCTGCCTGAAGGTATTTAGAGAAGGAGGAAAAGAGAAGGCTTTTTCTCATCTGAGGACCACTTCAGGAAATATTAAAACTGGTCATTAGATTTGGAGAGACCTGTGACACTGCACGGGCTTGTACTGCAGGTACTGCTGTAATTTGCACCTCAATTGGTTTTCTCTGAGGGGAAAATGAAAACAATGAAGTATGGCTGAAATGTCTTTCAGAAATGACACAGTCTCTGTAAGGCTGTAGAAGTGTACAAACCCTTTGTTTACACACAAATTTAAACAAATTACCCAGGAGACAATTATCATAAACATCTAAGAAAATCTGAATTAGTAAAGGAGAGCTACCAGGAGCTTCCTTCAGCTTTAATTTGGTGAGAGTTGTTAGAAAGATTCACTTTTGTCTTTCATCTCAGAGTAGTACAATGGTTATCTTGGTAGTAAATGCATAAGAGGAAGATGTCTATCTTCTTTCCTTGGAGACCTTGGGGAGCAGAGCCATGGACCAATTGCAGAGGTGCGTTGCTGGTGGAGTAGGTTGGATGAAGACCCACTGAACCATATACCCCCCCCCCCATCCAGCTCGAGTTGGCAGGGAACTGGATGTTATTGAATACCAACCTACTCCTCTAATGAGTGCACTTGGCTCTTATAAATCCCTGGTTTCTTGCATGAAAAAGAGGTTTCATCACTGACAGTGTGAACTTCCCAGAAATTTCATGTCCGCGCTTAACTCAGTGAAACAGGCAGAAAAGAACTGAGTGGGCATTTATTAAAGCAGGTCATCCGAGGGGGGAAAATAACTTTCTCCATCTGCTTCCTCCTCTTGGAAGGGCTCTGTTCAGAGAATTAGAAGATGCTTCCTGAAATTGTTAGGGCTACAGGCAAGCTCAGTGATGTAGAAGAGTCTCTGCTACCCTGTCCCTGTCCCAGCGGTCACTGCAACACCTCTGCAAATATGATTGAGGAGCTCAGCTGGGCAGGTCTGAAGTTACGCCTGCTGAGCTGGTTGGTGTCTTCACATTGTGGAGCTGTGGGGAACTCTCTGAGCAGCAAAACAAGAGGCGTGATGGGAGGACCTCACTCCACCTTCATCTGATCATCCTCAGCCCAATCGCAGCACATCCCTTTGCCAGGAGTTTCTTGCACCTCCTGCCTGGAGCACAGAATTGTTACTGGGGGAAATAGGGGTGACCCTGGTGAGGGAAGATCCCATGGGGCAACTTTCCCTGGTGCCACGGGGTTTTGCTGCCCAGATGCAGCACTGCATGGAGCTGCTGCAACCAGCCACCAACCTCCTCCTGATGCAGGAGACATGAGCCAGGTGGGGAAAAGCCTCTTGCCCCAACTCTTGAGGTGCAATGTTTTGGAACCTGGCCTCACAGATGTAGCACCTAGGGTTAAATTTATTCCTCTCAGACTTGCTTTTTTCCCTTGGCAAGGACTCCCTGTGCTCAACAAACTCTTTGCAGCCACCTGTGCTCTGCTGACGGGTGCTAAGTCGAGCGTTAAATCTCGGAAGAGGGGAAGGCTGTGTCAGCAAGGGTGATAGGGCAGATGAGGGTCTTTGGTAGCTTGTATTTGTGCAGCTTGTGCAGGTAAAACAGCTTTCAAAAAGCCCTGCTTATGCCATAAAATAGAGGGATTTCATCTGGCATACCTGCTTCCGAGGCTCATGGAAATCAGCTTTATGGGAGCATATGTTTCAGGCTGGTGGGATGTAAAGTGGACATAATTTACTGCCTCTCTTATTTTCTGCCTCTAATTTAATTTTCTCTCTTCTGTCAATCCCAGTTAATCTGTACAACACAAGTTTTACTGCCTCGGGGAGGTTTTTGAAGCAACAGATGGATAGACTTCTTACAACCTTACTATCTCTGCAGCTTTCTCACAAATTTGGCATCTCCTCTTCTGTAACAAGCTTGATGCTAAATTGAACTTTGAAAGTAAATATTTACACTAGCCGGACCTTGACATGTTTATGTAAATGGGGATATAATCTTATAATTTGGGCTAACAGTTTAGATTACTCTTAACTTTCCTCTTCTGTGTAGAAAATTGTGTCATCCTGCAGCTTTCAGAAGCAAAAAAGGGTTTGAGCTCTGCCAGAGGCCCTGTCACTTCATCCCGAAAATTGGTGTGAACAGGCTTGAGATTGTCATTTAAGTGTAAGGAGTGGGAGGAATTAAAGATGAGGGGTGAGGTTAAAGTTACTTGGATGCTTTAAAGCTGGATTTGATGAGCTAAGCAACTTTGCTTTGTTTGGGTTGGGGTTGTTTTTATTTCAAGACTACCCTGCTGTGCAGCACTCACTTGTTGTGTAGGTAACATCTTTCTATACACCTGAAGAAACTGCTGAGCCAACCATTTCCCACTTTCAGCAAGGGACAACAAGACCTGACTGTACTAAACCAGCTGGACAGTCCTAACCCCTTGTTGTTGCCTTTTCTGTGCTGAGTCCTCTCCGTGTTGGGGAGGACTGAGTACCTACCACATGCGAGAGGCTGTGTGGGTGGAGAGTTGTCATCATGTTTTGGGCCTCCCTAGATGGGGTTTGGTTGTTAATGTTTATGTATCACTTACTCCCTGTAGGATCTCTCGGTGGCAGCGAGGTCCTTGCGAGGCAGCAGCAATGGCTGGTCTGGAAGAGCTTTGGCAAAGGCAGGTTGGCAGAAGTGGCATCTTGGCATGGGGCTGTGCAGTTGGACTCCCCCACAGCATGGGAGTAAAGGAGTGGTTTTTGAGCCTTGGAAATCTTCTTATTAAACCAACAGTCAGCATCTAGGTGTGATATCCATCTGTAGTTTTGTGCCTCTCTTTGAAAGACCAAAGGGGCCAGAGGTGACTGGAAGTAGAGACAGGAGAGAAATATTTTGAAGGTGTTTAAAAACCACTTGCCTTGATTTGCTTTGTGAAAACCAAAAAAAAAAAAACCGACAACCAACCTATCAAAAGGAGATTACTAGTGACAGTTGTACTTGAGGTGTTAATTGCAGAACAAGGAAATTCTGTACCTATGGCAGACTGAGTCCTCAGGGGTATGAATCTGCTGGCTTTCCCAAGTTGGTGGAATTTGGCGAGCCTGAAGATGTGTCTCCAGGAAAATAGAATTATGTGCAATTGCTTCATGGTCAGAAGTGTTTTGAATGCTGTGTACCTGCTGCTGAGACAGGCAGGAGATGGGATCACAATTACAGCAGATGACATTTTTTTAATTGTCTGTTTGTAGTGAGCACAGAAAATAATATAAACATCACTCCCAGATCAAACGTATTATTTTTATACCCTTTAAATCTCAATTTAATATGCATGCCTTTCTTAGGCTGTTTTGGTCTGACTTTGTTTGTCTAGAATACAGGCTGACGGTGTATCTCCAGATGCTTGTGCCTCCGTGTACCGCCCAAAAATGGTTTGCATACCACAGCTGGGGAACCCTCACACGGGCACAGTCTTGCAAACCAGGGCTCCTCTTCAGCGCCTGCATCTGAGATAGGAAGGGTGTTTGTAAGCCTCCATCTCTGGCTGAGATGACTTAGTAGAAGAGGAAAAAAAAAGCCCCAGCTCTGCTGCGTGGCTTGCTCTGGCGGAGCAGGCTCCATCCTCTCTGTTTCCTTCGTACAATGCCCCCACTTCATCCATGGTAATCCAGAAGGGACCGTTGTGGTCGCCCAGTCTGCCTGCGCCTCGAACAAGGGCTGCCTGTTGAAAGGAAAGGCAGCAGCCTTCAAACCCTCCTATCCCAGCATCCACATGGCCAGCGCTGGGAACAGCAGCTTCCTGGGCATCCCAGGGGGCTGTGAGCCTGTGGGGAGGGGGGGCAGCAGGGAAACCCCCTCCCTGGATGCAGCTTTCCCTCCTGCACAGCAGGATACCAGCTGGGGTTTGGTAACGACTGCTGTCATATATTTATTTTTTTCTTTCTTCCTTTTGTTCTGTCTTAGGGCCCTGGCTTCTGCAGTTGTGTTGGGTTCATTTGATAGGTCAGGTTTCATATTTCAAACAAAACAAAAAAAGAGAAATGGCTTAAAAATGAGAATGATAAAGCCTCAACAAAAGAGGTGAATTAAAGTAGTACACTTCTGTGCTTCCTCCCTTTCTAACTTGTCCAGAGGTCCTGCCTGTGCCCAGCCTTCCATCTGCCTTTGCAGATAACTCAGCTGGGTGGGTCTCACCAAAAGCTGGGAAGAAGGTGACCTGTCTGTCACAGCTTTTTGTGGATCAGTATGGGCCCTTCCTCAGAAGGGCATTCATATCCCTTTCAAAGCCACCCGTCTCTGTTTCGCCCTCTCCCATGACATCTTCCTTGGAAAGGCGCTACCTGCTCCACAATTTTAGCAGGTGGAAAGCTCCTTCATGTGGATTGGGTGTCTGTGCCCGGGGTTGTGTTGGAGCAGCTGTTGGGAAATTATGTTCAAGAATCTCTTCTTGCTTCTTAGCTGCACGCAATGGCTTAGTTGCAACAGTGGGATCGTGATCAGCAGAAGCTGCTCCTCAAGTTAAACCTGAGGAGGCAGAATGTCACCAAAAATGGGGAATATGAAGTGTCTTCATACAGCTGTCGATGCAAACATTGGGAAGCTTGTCTTAAACATAAGTTTGTTACCAAGAGAAGGTATGAGTGAATATGAAAATTCGGTTTGTCCTGGCATGTATCTAACTTTCAGGAATTCCTATGGACTCCATCCTTTCAAGTCGATCACGTAAGTGGGCTTGTTTTTCACATGCGTTGGATGTTTTGAAGACAGAGGGTTGAAAACAGACTCTCTACATCAAGTAAATGTTATAAGCAGAACGTGTAATTTAACTCCAGATTTCCTGACACTCTCAGAATGCCTGTGCTCTTTATGCCGTGTACTGCTCCACCCTTGGATGTTCCTTGCCTGTAGTTGCATCCATATATGAGCTTATCTTATCTGAGCATATGGTGCTTTCCATCAGCGCTAGGCTGGGGCTGCCCACTAAAGCCCAAATGAAGCTACAGTTGGTTTGACAGTGATGATGACACTGAGTCAATAGAGAGTGTTCATAATCCTTAAGTACTTTCCCATAGATTTTCATGCCTTGTCCATAAAGACATGAAAGTGTGCTGATCGTAGCACAAAGAAACTTGGGAGATGCCTCCAGCCTTTCTGATAAAAAATACCAGTGGGTTTAGCCTACAATGTCTAGAAGGCACAGCAAACTGAGGCTGAATTCATATTGCTGGGCTCACTCAGAACTTGCCCTGAACACCAAAGGTAGCTGTGGCATGAAGGTGTCTTTCACTGCTTTGAGTGTTAGCAGTAGGCAGGTCGCACCTCTTGGAGCCAGATCACTTTTACTGGTCGGCAGAGCTGAGAATAGTGTGGTTCTTCCTTCCACAGCAAGTTACTGGTTAGTGGTTTTGGGCAGCCATCCCTTCTGAAACAAATGATGCTACCTCAGACATCTCACTTCTCCCAGCAGTGTCAGCACAAAGGGAGCAAAGAGCTGCATGATATCCTGCAATTAGCTTTCACCTGCTTTTGCTGCAAATTAGTGGGAATGGCAGCCATTTTTGAAAGGTTTTACAGCGTTGCCCTTGTCTCTCTGATCATGCATGAGCTGGAGACAGGCAGTGCACACAGATATTAATTACATTGCTGTAAATTCAGCATGTACTTACGGAAGCTGAGACATCAAGCCTCCAAATATCCAGCCACTGAATTTGAAAGCCAGTGTGCCAAAAGGGGGCTGACCTTCCTGTCATCTTGAGGCTCAGCAGGTTATTTATGATCTCTCTTTTGGGGTGGTGTGATGGGCCTTCTTTTAAGCCTGGCTGGCAAGGCTCAGCTCAAGGCTGGCTGGAGGGAGCAGCCAGCCCAGCCCTGGTTATCATTCACACTGATGCTGACTACGAGGTCTTTGCTCTGATCTTTGTATCAGCACAGAGGCTGTGGCAACCAGACTCTCATCCCAAGAATTTTGAAGGCTTCCAAGGCTTTTCTGCAAAGCCCACCACTCTTTCAAGTGTTGGTTTCTAAAGGGAAAGTTGAAAATTGTGTGGCAAAATTCTGATAAGCAAGTCTGGTCAGTGACCGCTGGGTGCATTTATGTTCTGAGTGATGTTCACAGAGTAATTTTGAATGGCTGGTGAGCTGATGGCAGGCAGCAAAACTCCTTTGAAGTTGATAGCTGTGAATCAGTTTGGTGTTAGCAGGTTCCTGAAGCGGCTCTTTGATCGCTGATCCCTTGCTTTTTGGGTAGCTGCTTCTCCCTTCAACTGCTGGGTCAAAGCCCCAGAGGATCCCTGTGCCAGGATGTGAGCCCTGCTGCCCTTGGTCCTGCCCAGGCACGTCACAGGGAGGTTTGTGCCTCTGGGAGTTTCTAATCTAAGGAGACAGGGAGCATCACCTCTGTGCGTGGGCAGGGTGCTGGAGCCTGGTGAGGGCACACTTTGAAGGCAGTGTTTCCAGTACAGATGAACCCAGGTGCCCAGTGGGGCTTTTGGAACTATTGAGGAACCTCTAATTCTTTGCTGAATTTTCTCACTGAAGCTGCAGACTTCAGTGCTTCTGGCAGTTCTGTTGGGCCACCACCAGCCTCCAAAAGCGTCTTTTAAAATCAGATCCACAGTGATGTACAACTGTGGAGGAGCTTGGCTGCCAGGGCTTGGGCTGAAGCATGTCCCTAGGACATGTGTACACCTGTCGTGGAACTTCTCACCTTAATTCCTGCAAAAACTTCCCCGGGTGGCTCCATTCTTGTGCTTCTGTGTTCTGCAGAAAAGGGAAAGAGCCCTGGATTCAGCCATTGCAGCACAAGTTGGCCTGTCTTTTCCCAAATTAAGAGCTGAAGTTTTTCAGGTTAAGGAGATGGAGGAAAAGGTGAACTAAGGTATCTGCCAGTTGATAATACATAAGACAAATGAGTAATTCTCAAAGAGGAAGAGCTTGAAGGGGGCTTTACCCTAGGCATACTTGCCAGGCTACAAAAAAATTCCTTTTGCTGCCTTTGCTACCACAAGAGGACGTGCTCTCGGTAGAGGCCTCGGGGGGTTTTTTGTAGGGTTTTTTTAATTAATGCTTATAAAAATTTACAGCATCAGTTACTATTTCCTCAAACAATTCCATTTTTTCTCCTATAATCTGGGCTCGATATTTTTTATCCAGCACTCCTTGTTCCTTGACCATCCCTGAAGCTTTAGCATGCAGCTGTCATTCTGCTGCAGCTCCCACAAAGCGGATGAAAACCAAGGTAACAGCAACATTTTGAGTGAAGGGGATGAAATGTGGGATAGGTTCAGCGTATTTCTTTGTCATTGTTGGAGTCCTATTCAGTCTGGAGCTGAATAGGAGGCTGATTAGCATGTGGAAGCATTTCTAAAGCATTGGGCTTTAAGGGTTGGGTGGTTTGGTGTTTTTTTGGTTTTTTTTTTCCTTAAAGGAGAAGTTTTGTGGCATTTATTTTTCTGACTGAGTTGGTATGAATCCTTATCAAATGCAAAACCCATGGAAAAGCCAGACAGCATTTTGGAGAAAGCTGTTTTGATAAGTCACTACGTGCATGGGCACAAAGAGGTTTTCCAGTGTTTAAAACTCTGAGCTACTGCAGAATTTATGCATGCAGCATGTTTAAAACAGCCAGACAAGAGGGGTAGGATTTAGGATACATCTGGATTGTGGATATTACAACAGGTACTTTGCTTTTGCCCTCACTGAGGTTGCCTGCAACAAGTGGGTGTTGAGTCCACAGTTTGCAAAATTCACCTGCATAATGCTCAGTGCTTTGCTTTCACAGGGAAAGATGTAACACTGAGGTCAATTAAACAGCTGACTGCAAGTGAAAAACAACTTTTCCCCTGTGAAATTGTTTCAAGTCCTGTGCCTGAGGCCTTTTTGGAGAAGAGGGTCGACTTTCCCTTTAGTGTCGAGGTGAGGTGCTGGGCTGATGTTCTCATTGCACTCCCTTGCTGTAAGATCTGCAGTATTTTCTTTGAGTGGTAACTGAAATTATTGCCTTGGTCCTGTTAGTGCGTCTCAGCTGGGTTTGTGCTAGAGCAGAGATCCTGCCTTGAGAGTACGGTATCTCTTGCCTTTTGTGGGAATGCAGGATTTCAGGGTGCTTGCAAGCCCCAAGGGAGACAGGAGACCTGTTGCATGCCAAGGACTGAATGGATATTGCACACTCGTGCCCTGAGCTTGCAGATAGAGTGGGCGGTGCAAGAAAATGCTTCTAGTTTTTGTGTACAGTGAATGATGAATTTGAAGCTGCATGGAAAGCTCATGGCAGTATTTGGAGTCAGACTCTCTTGGAGGTGCATGTGTGGTCCCATGCCTGGGTTTCTTTGATGCCTTTCTTTCAATTATTTCACTTTAAGAAAATAAAAATGGTCAACTCACTGTTGTGCCGTAGTGTCATAGAATCCTAGAATGGTTTGTGTGGGATGGGACCTCAAAGCTCCACCTTGTTCCACCCTCTGCCATGGGCAGGGACACCTCCCTATCCCACTATCCCAGGTTGTTCCAAGCCCTGTCCAACCTGGCCTTGAACACTTCCAGGGATGGGGCAGCCACAGCTTCTCTGGACAACCTGTTCCAGTGCCTCACCACCCTCTGAGTAATGTCAGCTATTGAAGGCTGATTAAAGCTATTGTTTAATTAAGGAGAATTTAGCTCCTCTGTTCACAATTCATGATTAAAGGCTTGTTTGAAGTAATTCTGCAGTAGTTCTTCTCCCCTCCTCTTTTCTCCTTTATCATGAAGAAAGTTCTTAGCACTGTACGTGCCCCAGCACCGAGGGTTTGAACGGGACCACAAACCTGCTGGCAAATCTGGCTGCTGCCAAAGGCATCTGAACATTAAAAAGCCCTGCAAAGGGGTGGAAGGGAGTTCATTCTCAGGATACGCTGATTTGGAGAAGGAATCCAAACAAAGAGGCTTTTCAGCAGAGGCTGAGGCTTGGCTTCTCTCAAGGGCAGTTTGGGCTTGGGGAAGCATCCGGGAGGCGGCGAGTGGAGCAGGAGTACATGAGCTGGATGCTGCATGGTGTAAGGTTTCCCAGCACAGCGTGGTTTTGTGTTACAGAAAACTGGCTGTAAGCACTCCTCTCCTTTATTTTCTTTTTTTTTTTCTCCCCTTTTATTTTTGTTGAAAAAAAAGGAGAGGTTTAGGTTTTTTTTTTTTTTTTTTTTTTAATAAAGGTTCTCATCTCCTGCAGGTTTGGTGAAGTCTTTCACTGTTGATGCTGGAGGGGGACC
Organism: Serilophus lunatus; assembly: GCA_013399895.1. Classification (NCBI taxonomy): domain Eukaryota; kingdom Metazoa; phylum Chordata; class Aves; order Passeriformes; family Eurylaimidae; genus Serilophus; species Serilophus lunatus. The sequence goes on from VXBA01002046.1 coordinate 39,751, forward strand.
TCTTGGTGACTCTGGCCTGGAGAAACCCTTTGCTGGGTCCTACACTGGCCTTACAGGGATGTTTTATTTTGCTCAGAAATCTCAGCCCTCTCAAAGGCTCACCAAGGGAACTCTGGCAGGAGTTGTGTTCCTGAGGGGACAGACACCTCATAAAGGAGTTCTGGCTCAGATAAGAAGTGAACTGAGGTGGATTCTGGGGCACAGCAGGAAGGATTCAAGGTAGGGAGTGTGTCTGCCAGGCCCCCATTCCCGTGGCAGCTCTGTCTCTCGCTGTGACACCTCTGGTGCCACCACGCTCCTGAGAAGTGCCAGGAAGGGCTGAGTAGGGAGGAGGTGCTACCAACCATCCCAACCAGCCAGTTGGGTTTTTTTTTTATAGGCACCAGATGGTTTTAATAGAGGAAAGCTGAACTTCTTATGACCCTTCCCCACAGACGTTGTTTGTTGTTTTGTAATTGCGGCCAGGACAAAACCCTGTCCCAGAACCTGCACTGAGTGGAGAGTTTGGTGCCTGGTGCCTTCTTCTCCCACCCCACCATAAGACTCTCCACTCCTGCCATGCTCCTCTGCCTGCCCTGCCTCCAAATGATCTGGGAGAAGCTGCCAGGCATAGAAAACTTGAGGCTTTCCACCAATCTCTGGCTAAAGAGATTAGCGAGAGTACAAATTGGAAGAAACTGAAACATCTAAAAGCAAAGAACAAGGAAGCAATAAAATGTCAGGCCATGTTTTCCTTTCTAGTTGATTAAAAATTCTCATGATAAGCAAGAAAGCTTTCATGGCTGGACAAGACCTGTATTGTGTCAAATGCAATGAAAGGTTTATTAGAAGGATAAAGTGGTGCAAGCGTTGGGTTGTACTTGCAGCCCTCCTGGAATTGTTATGCCCCAGGGGCAAAAGGCCTTTTGTAATGATCTGGGAGCAAGAAATGGGATGGAGAAACTGCTTCTCCTATGGAGAGAGGAAAATGTATGGAAAAGGGGTGTCTAGAGGAGACAGTGGGAGACATTGATGTCTATGTGCTGGATCCCTGCCAGAAAGGTTAACACAGAAACTGGATGTTGGGGGAAGTTGTATTAAAAAAAAGTAAAGGAAGTAGAGCAAAAGCTACCAAATTACTGCTAGTGAGGGTCTCCAGATGCTGTACATGTATCCATAATGCATCCAACACTGTGACTGGGTTGATAGCTGTTCTGTGGCTGTGATGATTTCTGTAAATTCCCTTTTGCTGACCCTGTTTGCAGTCTCATTTCTGCCCAGGAGCATCAAATTTCTAGTGAATATAAAATCGTGCCCATCTCATGTGCCATTCATTTCATGGTGGCATAGGAAAACTATCAGCATTAGAAACAAGGGTGCTTGGATATCTCCTCCAAGTCAGTGACAGGATGCTCCACTGGGCCCATGGTTCTCCCATAGCCTGAGAAATCTTCTTGGGATGAAACACAAGACAAGAATGACAAAGCAGGAAAACAAAAGGCTCACTCCATTCTGTTGTGTTTGACTTCCCAAGGTTTTAATTGCCAAGGGCTACATTGGGAGCCAGCTGGCTGCAAAAGGATTTAGATCTCCAGTAAGACAGGCAAAGGGATGCAGATTTCAAGTAGGAGAAGAAAGACTTTTTTTTTTTTTAATTTTTTGTCAGTGGAACTAATAACTGTTACATTTTCCTGCAGGAGGTGCAGTTTTGTGTACATTTCCCCTCCAAAAATTAATTCTCGTTTTTAAGTACCTGCAATCTCAGCAACTCTAGCTGCTCCTGGCATTATTGTTTTATTACCTGTAGGAGTAAGACAGTGCAAGCAGCAGAAGAGGCAAGCATGGAGTACAAATTGTAACTCCATTTTTGAATTTTTATCCTTGAAGTAGAAAACTATGCTTTATACAAAAGGAAAATACAGCAGGTGGTTTAATTTGCAAGCCCTTGGCCCTTACACCTAGAGATGTGCATTTCCCTGCAGATGTGGTACACAGTGACAGCAGGATCAGGCCAACCAGTGTGTGGCCTGGGAACAGGCTGGACAATCCCAATTTTACAGCCAAACCCACATTTTCGCATGATAACTTGAAGAGAGTCAAAAAAGGGCACCTTAAACAATAAAAAAAATAATAATAATAGTGAAGCATGGGATATCTGGCACAGTGGTTGTATAAATCCTGACATTAGCTACCTGTGAATCATCCAGCAGCACGTTAATTGGTACCCCTCAGTAGATGAAGATTTGGCATCAGGTCTGCATGTAATTACAAGCCACACACAGAAGGACACAGGCAGCTAATGAACTCCTGCCAAACTCCAGCTCCGCTTCTGCGGCTTTTGAAGTCCGCTGGTCTTTCAGCGTTTTGTATAGTAAGCACTGAAAGGCATCAAATCACTCCTTTGACAGTGTTTAGAAAGGGTTGGTTTGTTGAATAACCGAGTCCCTCCAAACTCCCGTCTGAGAACTGGAGCATCTATAGGAGCCTTTCTCAACAGAGCAGTAAATAGGCTGGAAATAGAGGACACCCCCAACGAGCTGCTGAGCTCCTGCCTTGCTGACAGGAACCAGCAGGCTCTGGTTGCCATGATGAGCTGCAAGAAAAGAAACTATTTCCACTCAAAAATACTTCAGTACGATCCCACCAATGCGATTTTTTTTTTTTTTTTCTCAAAGCTTCAGTGTTTAAAAGTGAGGCTGTGCAGTCTGGGGTGCAGCATGTTGTGTGGGTCTGCAATTGCATCAGTGTTCTGAGGGAGGCAGTAAAAAGGTTTTTGGAGGGTTTTCTGCCCTGTTGGGAGGGCAGGTTTTCATGATGCCGGATTTGGAAGGTTGTGGTGCTTCTTAATGGATGAGATTGCATTTGAGCCTGAGCTCTCCTCCTTCTCTTTTCACTTCGGCGGTGACAAAAGGAGTAGTTGTTGAGATAAAAACAATTTCCATGAAAACCTGCAATTTTCAGGCAAACATACCAGGCAGGTTTCATGGCAGTACCATGGTGAAGAGGAATAATGCAGCTTGGCACGAAGCCCTTCCAAAGAAAAACAAAGGAGGGGGGAGGAAACAGAAGAACCTTTGTCAAAATTAACTACAATAAAGAAAAAGGGACTGCTATTCCCTTGGGCTCCTTTAACCTTCTTTCCTCAATTTATTCACACGTTCCTTGACAGCAGGGCACAGCATTGTTACAGGAGGCTGGAAAGGGAAATTGGGAGTTATCCATTTTTGGTTTTAAAAGGCCTGGTACATGTTGTGTCCCTTGAGTCAGTGTGAATAGAGGCTTGGCCCTTGCCTGAGCCATTCAGATGTGGCCCAATTTACACTGTCCCTTAAGGAAACAGGGCTATGAAATGTCACCTGGCTGCAAAATGCAGCTGTCCTGGGGAGTTTTGGGCTGTGCATGAGAAAAGGGGATGTTGTGACACTGGGTGTGACAAGGTGATGTGGTGTGTCCATCATGGGTGGCCCTGTGCCTGCAGAAGAGGGTGCTGAAATTTTCAGTGCTGCTTTTACACTGCTGCATCACCTGGATTTGCAGAATTTTCAGTTTCTTAGAGGTACAGAGGCACCCAGAAGTCTGAGATGGTATGCAGCATGGAAAAAAAATCTCTGAAAAAAATCTCAGTTTGGTTTTCAAGGACACAAATAATTCATAGGGGCTTAGCCAGGGGCAGATGTGTCAGGGTAAGTAAGTCCGTGTGAGCAGCATGGAGTGGACACCTCTGTCACTGCAGGAGATGTTTTACCTCCAAAATATCCCTCTCTCAGCTGTTTTTCACCAGAGTAAGTCAAAATCCTGTGAGCATGGCCAAGGCAGCAGCTATCACACCTCTGCCTTCCTCTGTGAAATTTCCCTTCCTTGTAATGCAAAGCTATTTTAATTTGGAGCATGATTTTTATTTATTAATATTACCTGGGTATCAGCACAATCTCAGCTATGTATTGCTATACATGAGCATCCCACTCTGTGCAATCAAAATACAGAGAAGAGTGATAATATATTGGAGCCTTACTGAGCTTTGCTCTAGGGACCACCAAGATCAACCCTGCATCACAGTAAGGGCCTTTGGATCATTTCCACCCACACTCACATCTTTTTGCCTTTCAGCACTGTGTGCTGTGCATTATATCCTGGAAACTCTACCAAATCGCCACTACCAAAGGGGAAAAGTTTAATTTCCAGTTAATCAAGGGAGTTGTGTAATACCATTTTCTCCTGGGGAACTTCCAGAAAAAAGAAAGGAGGAGAGGGAGGGGAGGGAAAGGAGGGTATTACATAAAGCAAGTATATTAAGAGGAAATAAATTATGAATTAAAAGTGATTAGTGAACTTTTGAGGAAGAGGTCAGAAGTGCTTTTTGGAATACAAACTTCTTAAGCTTCCAGTGCTTGTATTGGGTTACAGAGTTATAACCCAGCCTTATTTGTGCAGGTGGCTGCTGCTTCAAACCCAAAGTAGGATTTTGCATTTACAATAGGTACATTGACAGAACTGGGTCAAAAAGCTACTGGTGGCAGGCATCAGTGCTGTGGTCAGGGGCTCTGCTGCCTCCTGCTCAGGGGCAGCTACTCCCAAAAATGTGCTTAATTACAGTGGCAGTGCCTGGCCTGGCTCAGGAAGGAGGAGAGGAAGCTTGGGAAGTTCAGCAGATGAATTTTTCTTTAAGAGACCTGATGTTCACCAGATTAACTGGCTTTATTTTTGCTTAAAATGCTTTGTGACTTTATTGATTTAAAAATAATTGAGAGAATTTTGTCAACTGTGTTGCATTGGATGCAGTTTTCTATTTCCACTTGTTCTTGTTGTGGTTTAGGGTGGCTGTGCAAAGAGCAGGAGCCAGGGATTGTATGTGGGGGTGTTTGATGGGAGTAAGTTGAGATAAAGAATGTTTCCTTGAGATTTTATATATTAAAACAGCACCTACAGCTCACAAAATTTTCCTCTTGAACAGAGATTGGAGTGGTTGGATGGGGCCCTGAGCAACACGATGTAGTGGGTGACATCCCTGCCCATGGCAGGGGGTTGCAACAAGGTGATCATTAAAGTTCCTTCCAACCTAGGCATTTCTACCATTCTGTGATTCCACATGGGCAAAACAGAGTTGTTATTATACAGGGAAATGCTCAGGTTCATTTCGCCAGTGTGTGTCAGCGGATGGAGGGAGCAGACACTCCGCTCACTCTTAACCTGGGCTTGCAGAAAGCTCTTGGATTTACCCCAAAGAAACAGGGTGTCGAGTTTTTCTGGGGCTGGGCAGTGGTCCGAGCCCTTCCTCGAAGGCTGAGCCCAGAGGAGTGATGGTGAGGCTTGTTCCAAACCCCACTGACCAGCAGAGCAAACCCTGTTTGCTTCGTTTGTAATTGAAAACACAATAGTCGCCGCAGCGTATTTTTCACACAATCTGTTTGCCTTCAGCATTGTAGAGTCCACAGGCACTTTTTTATTTTTATTTTTTCCCCTCTACTCCAGCTGGGTCATCCCAGGTCAGACTTGCCATATCTGTGAGACCTTCCAAAGCACATGGATGTACGTATGCTGACACATTGGGGTTTTCATGGTATATCACATTTTATTCCTTGCTGTAGACAGTGTGAAATGATGGCTTTGTTTCCATCATGTTTGGCTGGAGCTGGCTCTGGATTCCTGTTGGTAATATCTTTTCTATTTATCCTTTCCAAATTTGCTGGTTGGCCAGTCTAGTTGAAATCTCTTTTAATCCACAAATGCAGAATTTTGTATGCATCCTAATATGTATTCTGGCTTGGATAAGACCTTTTGTTCTTATTAATGCATTTTTATGTATTAAAAATATATGTGCACTTTAATATAAAGCTTTTTAATACATCATCTCACACCAAACTCCCATGAGGATCAGCTTAACACTTCATAGAATTCTTTCTTCCATTGTATGTGGTCTCCAGCTCTGAAAACAGGTAAGAGGTACTCACTAAAAGCATTATTTCTCCCAGCAAAATCCATGGCAGCATTCCTGTTCATATGGAGCTCTTGGAGCGTGGGGCTGGGATGTTGTGCTCCAGCCACATCAGGAAGTGTTTCTACTGAGGTTTCAAATCCAGAGGAATTTGCAGTGTATGAGAATAATTTGACATTTGGTTTAAAGTATCTGTGACCAAGAACCTTTTTATAATAATATTCTCCCAGGATGGTTGGGTCAATAAATGTGCTCCAGGTTGCACAAGAGTGTATTAACCACAAAGGATGAGTATCATGGAATCCTAGAATGGTTGGAAGGAACCTTAAAGCTTGCTTTGTTCCAACCCCCCTGATGTGGACAGGGACATTGTCCACTACATCAGGTTGCTCAAAGTCCCATCCAACCTGGCCTTGGACATTTTCAGGGATGGGTATGTCTCTGAAGAATGGGTTTGGGCAGTAGGTAGAGACATCTGTCATTTCTGACACCATTTTCTGTTCCTTTTAGAGCCATTTCTCCAATACTTCTGTTGTTTGGGGTCATCAATGTTATATGGTTGTCCATATAGAAAATATGTTGTTTGCTATTGTACTGAGAAGATGTTTTACCCTGTGTTCCTGATTAAATGGTTCTTATTAAAAACCAACCAAACAAAAAACCCTAAAAAAGTAAGAACCCAGAAAATATCATCATCTAGATCAAAATGAGTCTGTCTGCCCACTAGGAAGTCTTCTGGACTTTGTAGCATCTGGTGGACCTAAAAATGGTGAGGTTTTACATTGAAATTCCTATGATTTGGCTGAACAGATTGACATAGATGGGGCAAATGTTCACGTGTGTTACATGAAGGAATCTACACCAAGTAGGAAATGAACTAATAATTTACTGCTTTTTTCTTTTTTTGGAGGAAATAAACCCATTGTGTCCTAGAACTCTTCCAAACAGGTCAAATCAAAGAAATGCAATATATACTGATCCTTGTTTGTAGGTTCTGTAGTACTCTAAAGCAGGTACCTGTTTTACTGTAAAGTCTAGGGTTTGTTTGTGTGGAGAATTTTCTGTCCTCATGTGTCTGTGTAGCTGAGAGTAGTGGAACTGTAATAGAGTTGAATGGGAATCTGTTTTGCAAACAAAGATATTAGATGTGTTTCCAAAATACAGGCAGATGCACAGAGCAATCTTCTGGACTGCTGGAACCAAGGTGAAGAACAATTAAGACTGCAGGTAATAAAAAATAGCAGAGCTGATGGTTACCCTGGTTGTCTCCTAGTCCTAGTTGCCATAGTGAATATATGGGCCTCAAGTATCCAGATTCAGCCAAAAACCATTGGGATGGAGGTGCTTTCAAGACCTTTAAAAATCCCAAAATAATGGCTGGATCCAGTCTGTAGTAGGATGCTTCTTTTGGCTGCCACTGGGCTGTGGATCTAGTCCCTTGACATTATTTTTTAGTTGACCAAGCTCCTATCATTCCTTCAGATACACTCAGTGTTGGTGCAGAACTAGGCTCTATTTTGATTGACAGCATATACTTGATATGGTGAAAGTGTGGAAATACTTCTATTCTTTGGGTTGTTAAATTTTATTTGTGTAAAAATATATATATATATATATATATATATACATACACGCAATATAAATTGTCTCCAAGAGCTGTTCACTGTTGCAGCAGTTGCCAAGGCTGGTCTTGCAGTAAGTTGGAGAAGCCAACTTTTAAAGCCCAAATAAAAAGCCTACCTAGGTTAATCTAGTTTTTATGCATTTTAAAATATGTACAAATATTGTAAGCCAAATAAGATCTATATGTACCCAAGATCAGCCACTAAGTACTTCAAATAGAAAGCCTGTCTCTCATAGGTACCCAAATATTTACAGAGTGTGATTTGAATGAGGTATTAGATACCCCACTCAGCCCTGCCAAATTATTTAATGGTCTTTTTCACTTACTAAGCTGGATGTGTAATCTACCAAAACCTTAAGAACACCTAGGGCTTGGACACTGACAGGCAAACACATCGTGGAATTCTTGTTAGAAATTATCATTGCTTTGTTGAGATGGCCAGCACCATCCCACCGACCTGATGTTGAAAGAAAAAAGATTTAATAGGAAAAAAAAAATCCCAACCTCCATCAAAACCAAACATTCAAAAAGAAAAAGGCAGCGATGGTGTTTAATTTGGTGCAAAGGTGAAGGTTGGGCTGGGAAGATGAGAGCAGCATGGGTGGGTCAGTGCAGAAATGCCTCCTGCCTTCCGCTCCCTCTGCTTTTTGATGAGTGGCCAATGAAAGCTTATCCCCTTTTTAATTTTTTCCCCCCATTAAATCTGCACAAACGTTAACTTTTCAAAGACACTGAGATTCAAAGTTCTGTACCCAACACAGAGCCCTTTTTTCTCCTGCCTTTGATTTTATGCACATTTCAGGCTGGTCAGAGAGTACACGGGGGTTTTGTTTAGGCTTGATGGTGAGGTTTTAACTTTCATACTGCCAGCCTTCCCAGGACTATTGACTATAATTGCCTCTTAATAAAGGTGCTGACCAGAGAAAAGAATATTTTTTCCTTGGTGCTAGATTTCCAAACCTGTCTGGCTTTATTTGTCTTTCTGTTTAATAAATTTAAACCCTGCACTGAAATACCTTAGTGTAGGACACCAGCAGTTAGAGGTCACCAAGTCATTTGGACTTCCTCCCAACAAAAGCAAGATAATTTTTCAATGTCCAGCCCCACAGCATCCCGCAGTGCCTCGCACAATTCCTTAGTGTCCACACCTGCTCTATGACACTTGAAGAGGAGCTGGGCCCGTTTGGATGGGGCAGGATCAGTCCACAAGAGATTTCTGTTATGCTCGTGGTTTGGAGCTGTGTTTGATCTCCTACAGCATAGTTGGATAAAAGCTTGTGGTTGGGATTTCCTTGTTCTGTTATTAAAGCAAAAAATCCCCTTTGTATAAGGAAAAATACTTCACCTTGAGAAGGATGTTACAGTTCAGAAGGTAATTGCAGCTCCATTTAC